>KK351040.1:799900-1187203 GCA_000671755.1 Glossina brevipalpis
AGGCAATTTGTTTTCGTCCGTTATTAATTCACAGGTTGGCATTGATGGGTTCATTAATATGTCCGTTTCTAATCTATCTTCAAATAAGGGTTCTTTATTAATTTCCTTCGTTTTTGAGAATATTTGCTCAGCTTGTTCCGTTAGTAGAGGTGATTCATTATGCGATGTCTCCAATTTTACATTTTCTGAATTAACCTTGAGTAGGCCAGCATGAGCATTTTCAAGACGAGTATAGAATTTATGAAAATTAAGTAATTCTTTCCAACATATGTGACACATCCATTTGTAGGATTCGATATTGTTCTGTGGAAATTCAAAAGCGATAACAATTTCTAACGAAATTAATTTTTGGCACGTATATATTTGTAGATACTTACTATCGGCCATAAATGTTTTCCTATAATACACTCTATATTGAATTCTTCCCATTGTATGGAGTCCACTTTGATGTTTAGTTCAAATTCCAAGTCCGTTTCCAAACAAAGTAAACATTTATCCATTTTACAGATTACTTGGAAAGTTAAAACTAGCAATATATAGCACGTAAGGTCTGTGTTAAGATAACAATGATGATATATTTGTGTGATGACCTTTTCCAATCAAATATGCTTGTAAGGCATAATAATAACAGTTTTAATTATGATAATGATTTTGCTGAATTTTAACGTTGCCTGAAATCGGAATTCCAGCGCAGTAGTTTTAATTAATTTTTTTTTAAGGTATAAAAACGAATTTGAAACGACCAGGCTTTAAGTTATGGGGCCTATATGTCCAGATTATTGATGTTTTGTTTATATTCAGTGGATGTGAGCAATTCGATATAATTGCTATCATCAGCGATTTGCGATAACCGGGAGCATAGAGTGGCAAACTTTATTTACTATCATCAACGTTTTGCGTTCAGAACGAGCAGAGAGTTGCAAGCCTTCGCTGATTAAAAACGAATTGTAGAAATGGAGAGATAGAAATAATTAAATTTTAAGATTAAAGTGATATATTTGTCTTATCAATAAAGCTAGCTAGCTCCTTGAGGTGGGTATCGTTGTAAGCATTGAAAATATCTTCAGATATTACCAAATTTTCGACAAATATATATTAAATGCTCAACATATTCCTTAGCATTGCATATTTCACATACGTGCATAGAAGCTAATCCTTTTATATTTGGGTTTATTTTATCGTAAGAGTGTCCGCTCATGAACCTGTAGACCACTTTAATTTCAGAATACGCAATCATTTTTGACACGTGCTAGCACCATTGAAATATTAGTGATCTAATTAGGCGTATCTCTTTCTCAGGGGTATATTTGCCATTATCGGAACAACAAGCCTAACAAGACTAACTGATCACAATTTGATTGCAACAAGGACAAACTACGCCGAGAGCTAAAGTTTCTTTAGAATATTTTGTATTTTCATTATTATAAAGCTGATGTCAGTCTATAGTTAATCTTGAATCCGAATTTTGTCACTACATTCATCATCTCTATTCGCGCTCTTGCGATCTAAACACTTGACAGGCAGCTGCTATCAATCCCGGTGGGGGATATGACGATTGCTTTTGCTTTCCATGAATTTAATTTTAGCAAACTGATTACGGTGGCCTAGATACGATTTAATAAGTCTTACTGGAGTGATATTGAATCCATAACAAAGCTCTCATTTTTCCAACAGTAAGCTTTGGAGAAATCAATTACGGCTAACATTGTCAAAGTTCCCTTATCATATTCAGGACGGATGTCTTACAAAATTTTGAGCATTGCCGTGTTACAATTATGTCTTGATTTATAGACTGATTGATTAGGACTAAGTAACATCTTAAATTTCATATGTGCTCCTATCTGATCAGCTATTACGTGTTCAAACACCTTAGATACAGCCTGTAAAGTGCATATTGGTCGGAAATATTCAGGAGAAACGGTTGAGTTTCATATTCGTATAGGAATAATAACCAACCCTTTCCAATACTTAGGAAATACGCATATAGGAACGATATTGTTCAACATATGCGTCAGCAGCCTAATTAAATATACAAGAATTACCTTTAGAAATCTCTTTCTCATACCGTCATGTCCCACAGCATTAGACCTTATACGATAATGTTTCCATGAACGTTTAAAACTTAGTAGAGATATCTTCTTCTTCTTAAGCAAATAACAACAGATAATTTCCTGTGTTGTCGTAAAAAAAAAAAGAAAAGGCTCACTGTGAACACGAAGTACTTTGTCTGAGCCTTACTAAAGTCAGCACTTAGTTTATGTTGATTGTTGTTACTTCTTCTTCTTGTAGTTGAGATTTCTGGATCGTTATTGCATTGCAGAATTTAAAATTTTTTTTTTATATTTAGATAAACTACTATACAACAGTAGTAATGTGATGATATTAAATAATTTTGATGAATGAAGAAGCGTGTGTGGTTACATTTGTTACAATTACATATGGTTTTTTTATGATGTTGTGGAGTAAATTAGAAGTTTGATTTAGGAATTTTTTTTTATTGTATTTAAATTGCAAGCCTTGAAAAAAGAACGCATAGCTGCATAAGCTTTGAAGTTATGAGATCGAAGTTGTCACTAACATGACGATTATGTAAACCGTTGGTTGGAAAAATAAGCTTCGATATTAATATCTGGGAACTAAATTCCACTGCCCGTAATGTCAGATTTTGATCCATCAGTGAAGATGTGAGAGAGGTGTTTCCATTTGGTATTGAGAAGCTTTAGATATTGAAGCTGTGCAATGGCGGGGGTGGTTGCGGATTTTTCCACAGGGAAAAATACGATTTTTGGTTGAAGGAAATGAGAATCAAACGGAATTTTAAACAACAAATGTTTATCAAATTTTAAAAAGTTGATGTTAAGTTTTTGCAGAAGATCTTTTAAAAAGCTATTGGTTGGATTAAATAATGCGAGACTATTAATATAGGGAATTATCGGATGATTCAAAGAAGATACTATTTTGTTAATAACAATGTTGGCGTTTAGACGAAATCTTTCAGGTAGAGGCCTGATATTTGCCAACTGTACCAAGCCAAGTGTGTGGGTAGAAGTCATAGCACCAAGCGCTAGGCGGAGACATTTCCATTGGATCCTACAAAGTCTTAGGACATCACCTTGTGATGCATCTAAAAAGAGTGAACATGGGTATCCTAATTTTGGTCTTAGTAGATTTGTATATAATTTTATTATTTGTGAAGGGTCAGAACCCCAAGAAACTTTAGGATATCGATATTTACTGAGTCAAATGCTAAAGAAATATNAACGAGCAGAGAGTTGCAAGCCTTCGCTGATTAAAAACGAATTGTAGAAATGGAGAGATAGAAATAATTAAATTTTAAGATTAAAGTGATATATTTGTCTTATCAATAAAGCTAGCTAGCTCCTTGAGGTGGGTATCGTTGTAAGCATTGAAAATATCTTCAGATATTACCAAATTTTCGACAAATATATATTAAATGCTCAACATATTCCTTAGCATTGCATATTTCAAATACGTGCATAGAAGCTAATCCTTTTATATTTGGGTTTATTTTATCGTAAGAGTGCCCGCTCATGAACCTGTAGACCACTATAATTTCAGAATACACAATCATTTTTGATACGTGCTAGCACCATTGAAATATTAGTGATCTAATTAGGCGTATCTCTTTCTCAAGGGTATATTTGCCATTATCGGAACAACAAGACTAAGAAGACTAACTGATGACAATTTGATTGCAACAAGGACAAACTACGTCATGAGCCAAAGTTTCTTTAGAATATTTTGTATTTTCATTATTATAAAGCTGATGTGCTCCTCAGATGTCAGTAGGATTTTAATATTGCGTTGGGAAAGGAGAATAGTTTTAAAAAAAATGACGAAGACACGCTTACGCCTTTTTGAGAAAAAAAGTGTTACGGCGTCTTTTAATTTTCAGAAAAAAAATAACGTATTTAATATTATATATTACGCCCATACTTCACTATTTAAAAAAAAAAAATAAAGTAAACTGCAACATAATAATTTAACGATCCAATAAAACCTAGTTAAAAGAAGAAGAAGATATAAAACTCAATTTAAACTAATCGCTGACTTTACTGAGACTCACACAAAGTACTTCCTGTTCGCACTGTGCCCTTTCTTTTTTTACAGCAACACATTAGATTAAACAACGACGCTTTAGACGAAAAATTCAAAATCATGGATGAAAACCTTATTAAATTGAAAAAGCAATTGCATACAACTATTTATTGTATTCCTTTCTATATATTAAATATATTAAGAACAAAATATATGTTTAAAAATTATATTTATTAAATTTCATCCGGGTCGGCAGCTGTCTAGAACAACTTTTGAAGAAATCGTATAAGCTACAAAAACATGTAATTTGCTATGAATACTTTAAGAAGAAGAACATTTAACGTCATATTGTAGGGAGTTCTTCTATTTTTCTTCTTAATGCAATCAATCACTATAAACTAATAACAACAATATCTTAACAACATCGCTGTTTATTTTCTATGGTCGGCAGAACCAAATTAAAAATAAATTTTAAGGCTTTTTCGCTTCTTTTTCAACACCGCTAATATATTTTTTAACCATGGACCATTTAGATGGAAGTGTAGAGGATACGTTGCCCGACGATGCTTGGAAAGATTCATTTGATAAATTATTGGATGATAGACCGTAAGTAAACATTTCGTTAGCGGTTTAGCTTGCCGATGTCTGAAATAGGACGCATCTAATAAATAATAAAAGTGCCGACTGTCAATGCAATGTTTTCCAACGATGCTTACCTTTAATGTAATATTAGCTCTTAATTAATTCCATAAAAATTCTTTTGAGCATAAAAATAATTCAGAGACGCCGGTGACTTGTACGAGTAATGAGATACATATGTGCATATGCAATATAAATATTATACACGAAAGTACATTTTTCATACGCTACTTAAAAAAACTCTATTTTAACTTTGCAGAGTATTGCGTGAGCTTAATATCATTAAAAAAAATGTTCACGCTTCCTACAACATGAATTCGAGTTATAGCAATAGCAGTTGTGATAAATCAAAGTCGTCTGTATTAATGCGTAAATCACAACTGAGAATTTCTCCTATTAAAAGACCATCGGTTGTAACAACTCTTAAAGTGCCGCAGACATTTGAGACAAAAAAAATTTCCAAGTTTATATCGACGCCGGTTCAAAAGCGTTTAGTATCAAGCCCTTTTAGGTGTGGTTTATCGCCTATAGAAGATTGGCGTCGGAAATTTCTAAGAGAACCAAAGGTACGGAAGAGACAAGCCGAATTTAATGCGACAGCAAATAGTCTAGTCATTCCTGTAATAAGTACATAACTGAAATGGGTTTTTATTTTAATTTTTATTAACATATTCAATGCTTTTTTTAAGATTATGAATCTCCGCATAAACCCGCTGAAGAAAGTAGCGAAGTTTCCCTTTATTCATTGATTATGAAAGCATCAAAAGCCAAAAAAAAACAAAAAGTATGCTTTGAAACAAACAGTCAAGCGGAACATTTACCGGCCACAACGCGTTTGACTGTTCAGCCGGGAAAATGGCGTAAATCTTTATACTTTTCTCGACGAACTTTAGGTAAACAACAGCGTTGTTATTATTTTGAATAACCTGTACTGACTGATTTTTATTTAGGTGATTCTAATGTTGGCGATCGTTCTAGACGAGCTACATTCGTTGGTGAACGCAAATCGATAGCAGTACATTCGGACGACGTCAAAATTAAAAGGCCGATCAGAAGTACGAAAAGTCTGGCTCTAGAGGATTTTAGACGTCAGGTTTTACAAATTTGTCGCCAACGTAAAGTTTTATCGTTTAAAAAAGCATATAATAATGAATATTTAGCGAAATGCGAAAAGATTGGAGAGGGGGCATTCGGTGAAGTTTTCCTGTACAAAAACGTAGAAAATAATGCTGATGGAATAGTTATGAAGATAATTCCCATCGAGGGAAAGGAGTCAATAAATGGCGAAATACAAAAAACATTTGAACAAATTTTGCCGGAAATGATCATAGCTAAAGAATTATGTTCTATGAGCAAGGGTGTTCGCAAAGCTAACTTGACCCAAGGCTTTGTTAATCTTCATAGGGTAAGAAAAACATTGTTTGTTACAGTATTGCTTAAGGACTTCTTCTTGTTCCGTTCTAGGTGAGATATGTACAAGGCAAATACCCAGAAGCTTTTGTAGGATTATGGGAAAATTATGACGATGTCAAAGGTTCTGAAAATGAAAATCCTAGTTGTTTTAATGATACACAAAAATACATTATTCTAGAATTGGGTTTCAGCGGCGAAGATATTGAATCATTTACTTTTCAGAATGCTGAACAAACGTATTACGCTTTGCAACAGGTATGCTTTAAAAAGTTTGTACCCACTACCGAAAATGGAACCATAATATTCTTTTCTGTTTGAGATGGTGGGTGGAGTGTTCTTAAATACATAACTTTATTAATCTCTCCTCCTTCAACTAAGATAATTTTAACTTTGGCTGTTGCTGAAGAGGCTTATCAATTTGAGCACCGTGATTTACATTGGGGTAATGTTCTTGTCCTCAACACCGATCAAAAATTTATTTCATATAAATTAGCTGGCAAAAAATTGACCTTACCTACAAAAGGGATTTTTATAACCATCATCGATTACACGTTATCGCGCATAACGTATAATACTTGTTGCTTATACAACGATTTATCAAATGATGAAGAGCTTTTTACTGCAACTGATGACTATCAATTCGATATATACCGCATGATGCGAACAGCGTTGAAGTAAGTTTTAATTTTTTTATTTTAAGACTGGAATTATATCATTTTTTTCTATCTTAGCGATCAATGGGAAAAATTTGAGCCGAAGACAAATGTATTTTGGATCTCATACATAATAAAAAAATTTATTTCCGGAGTTTCCTACAAAAATAATTCCTCTAAAATTCACTCTCAATATATAAAGAAGCTAAAAGAATTGGACGAATCGATTCTAACGCACACTAGTTGTGTAGACTGTGTTAGACAATTATTGAAGCTTTAATGATAGAAATACTTTATTTTTTACATAGACAATGTACAGACAACATACCTTATTTATATATCCAACATACTTTCTAAACTATATAAGCATTTGATATCTTTTTCTTTTTTTAATCGTTTTATATACAATGAATTATCAAAATTTTATTGGAAAACGGTTTTATTTTTTATGTAGACAATATGTAAACAACATAACTTATATTGTATAATCCAGCAGACTTTTTAAACTACATGTATATTAAACATAACTTTTTTTATTTGTTTTATGTACAGCCAGTTGCTAAACCTTTATTTAGAGGAAAGTCTTAAGTCAGAAAGTCAATATTCAGGCAAACATTTCTTTGTATAAACAATATTTGTATGACATAGCACATACTTTCTAAATTATATGTACATTTAATATCTTCGCTCTTTTTTAAATCATTTTATTTATAATATGTTACACAATTATCAAAACTTTATTGAAAAATGGTTTTATTTTTTATGTAGACAATATGCCGACAACATAACTTATGTGTATAATCTAGCATACTTTTTAAACTATATGAATATTTTACATCTTTTTTTTTAAATTCTTTTTAAACTTTATATACATTTATTCTCTTTTTTTTGGATACCTTTATTTATAACTAATTGCCATTGGATTTTCTTTTATATGAATTGCTATAATTTTCAATTTTATTTATTCTTAATTTATGAAATAAAAATATTTTTAACTTTTTTTTATAACCTGATTGCCTTGTATTATAGTGTAGGTATAAATAAATTCCAGAGCGTCTCTCGCTTTTCATTTTAAAAATTTTGAGAGGCTGAATAGATGCTAACGTACGCCCATAATTAGTAAACAACTGACAATTTTTGTAGCTTTTTCAATTCAAAATTTAGAGCCTTTAATTCAAGATCAAAAAGCTTTAATTTTTTCTTAAAATGTTCCCATAAATCATGAATGAAAATAGGTTGAATCGGCAAAAGGAAGCGACGTTTAGCTAGAACGAATACCTTACGAGATGCTGACTATCTGCTTAAAGATATTATTTGAAAACTTATGTATAAAACGTACTGTGGTAACCGCACAAATGTATCTACGATCTTTCTTTTAGCCGCAGTAGAACTCGGCTAGAAACGAAAATAATATTTTTTTTTTGTTACATTAACTACTAGGATAGCCGCCTAGCATCGTAAAGAGAGCGTTAAGTATTCCATCGCAAATTTAAAATTTCATCGTGTAAGAAGGAATGAAAAATGACGAAAGAACCGCATCTACTTGTGACGAATCGAAAATAGCTAGCCATGCAGTACAAACGCCGCCTAGTAGTTCTGTAAAAAATTTAAACAGCAGTGCCATTCATAACAGTTACCTACAAAGATAAATTATGTCGCACCTTGGCTGCGGAGGGCTCAAATCATAAATAAATTAAATTTTAAATATCAATTATGAATTTGTTGAAAACTTTTTCAATTGTGAAGAATTGTTCGAATAGAATCCTAGTTGCGATCTAAATACAGCACTAGTGAAGGAAAATTCTTCATAAATTTTAGAGATGTAGAAGAAGAAATCCAAACATATTTTGATCAATGTAAGACCCGATGTTAGCTGATATTGATTGTTAATAAAATTTAAGAACAAGTTCGATTTGCTATTAAATGAGTTTCCGTACAATTAAATACTAGATGTATAGATAATCGGGTATTCTTTTTTTAATATAATTGTGTAAGTGAGTAGATAGATGGACAAAAGCTTTCCATTGTCGTAAGGATTAATAGTTTTCGAAGTAAGACAGGAAAAATTTTCTTGTATTGAATTTTTAATCATCGTTACGTGTAAGTTTTATGTAGATCGAGATAAATTCTCGGCGCATATTCGAATTTGTAAATATTTTTAATTTTTAAATCGTGTAATAACTCAATCATTTACGAATTTGATGTACTAATATGAATCAAGGATATATGTGCCAAAGTATTTGAAACGTTTCAACAACAACAACTAATGAGAAAACTAACTATTTGATCCAGATTATACAAAAAGATGCAAACAATAGCTTTATTTTATAAATTTATTATTTATGCTTTTTTCAAATTTTTTTCATTCTAAAATACAATAAATTAATTAATAAGGAATTCAATTTAAATACATTTCAATTTTATTAACATTTTCATTCATGATTTTCAATTTTTATATTCAAAGTAAGTAGTACTGCATAAACTTGGAGCTATCCCATATAAATATTAATGTAGTTAATCATACATAGTGCAAAATATCATTTAACCAACTAAATCGCAATTTTAATAATAATAATATTAATAATAATTTTAAATTATTAAGACTAAGAGCTCACATCTTTATCTAAATTTTTTATTTAGTGAAAGAAGATTTTTGTGAGCAAAATTATTTCTCTTTTTTATATCATGCTCATTGTTTTCAATATTGACTCCTTTGCCGCGTTTTAAAGATGTTTCAATTGTTTTCTTTTGAGACAAGGGATTATTCCTTTTAAAAATAATCTGATTTTTTATATCAAGTAAACCGATCTAAGTATTGTCGTCACTCGCACTTTGATTTAATTCTTTTAACAAACCTTCCAGCCGTTTCTTCCCTTTCTCAGATATGGAGATGTCCTTGCCGTTGGCGGTTCGAAAACCTATCTTATCAGTTATTTGCACACTGTTTTCAGTTCTATTTTCAAATTTTGTTTCAATGCTTTTGACCGTTATTCGATTGGTTATCTCTTTGGATTCAGTTCCACAATGTTTCCCTTGGAAAGATTTAGGATTTTCCTTCTCTTCTGACATTGAGCTTTGGTTATTTTTTAGTGTTTGCAAATCTAAATGAGTAAGCGAACTCTCCTGGTTGTTTATCTTTACTGCCTCCTTTTCATTTTTCAATTCTTTCAATTCTTTTTCAATAAAAATTGCTTTCATTGAACGAAAGAAATTTTCTGCTGATTGTTTATCTTTTTTTGGACCCAGCGGCTTTCTGCTACCTGTTTGATATAGTAATTCATTATTAATTTTTTCATCTTTAAATTCTTTAAATAATTACTAATATCAAAACATTGGTTACTAAGAATCAGTAAAAAAAAATATAAATATTAAACGCTTACCTTGTGTTTCACATTTTTTTAATGGGAGCGGGAGCACAGGTTTATTCACAACACTTTCTTTGGCTTGTTTATTCTGTTTTAGGATTTGTTGCATATCAATAGATGCAAAAACATCATCGTCATCTTCACTCCAGTGGTTATTTTTTCTTGTGTCACTTTTACCATGATTAGATGGCACCGAAGTTAAAATATTACAGATTATACCGTTTCATTTATTGTAGAAGTAGTCAAAACTTACTCTGCTTCACTTTAAATGTTTCCTCTTTCCCGTTGACGTCGTGGTCACGATGTGAAGCTATTTAATAGAAGAACGTGCAAAGCTAGAGTTGTTTTAAAAACAAATCTTTTAATAAAGACTAACCCTCCGATTTTTCAAAATTCAAATCAAGTATTTGTTTCTCAAATAAAGCATATTCATCGTCGTCATAGTTAACAATGAATTCTGCTTTTTCTTCTAATTCCTTTGCTATCTCTTTTTTAAATTTACGACCTACAGGTCGTAATTTAATACGTTAATCGAAGGTAAGTTCATTAATTTCATGCTATTGGAAGATACTGATCGTAACGGTTTGATAGCTTTTGATTTATTTGCTGTTACGTTGCACTAATAAATACGGCTCGAAGTGAAATACTCACTTGTAAAATACGTAAAATTCCTTTCCAAGATTGATATAGTAAGTAAAACAAATTGAAATTATCTGTCAATATGTTTCATTCATATTGCTCAATAAAATTTAGCTTATTTTATTTCATATAATTATTTCATATAATTATCTAGTAACGAGCTGACATAACTGAATTAGATGAAAATTGAAAATCATGAATGGAAATATACATAAGAATAATGTAATAAAAGAAATCATAATTGGAATTGTTTTTCCAAAACAATTTTCAGAAGAATTTATAATAATTTTGGAAAAAAAGAGAATAAATTAATTAACAAACTCGCAAATAAATCTTTTTATTGACAAGTATGCGACGTGAATGTTATAGTTTTCGAATTTTCAAGCCAGTTGTTATTCATTTAAATTCATGTAACCTTAATATTTTGTAATCTTAATATTTGTAATAATGACGTAACTAATTAATCATGTATTTTTACATTATTTTATTTCTTTAGTTTTTTTCTGTTTTTTAATTTGAATTAATATTTTCTCATTTGAAAAAAAATGTTGGTTTATAGTTGCAGTTCATGAAGTTTTTAATGTCCCTGAACATGTAAATGACTTTATTTTCAAAACTGTGGCAACTTCGAAATGGGGATATATTTTTAAAGCATGCTTCTTCTTATTTGCAATGTGGACATACCGTGAATTAGATCAAATCATATAATTGACTAGTTCTTCCGTGGCGCGCCAATATTTCACTTTTCAGTAGTTAATTAACATTTTAATCACAAGTTTGTGCAGCAACTTTTTAAAATAGTTTTTAAGAAAAAATGTCGATTCTTAATGATATGACGTTTGAGAAGTTAAAGTGTATGCAAGATGATCATATTATTCCCAATTTAATGTCAGCTTTGCAAATTTGTCGAAAAAGTGGTAGGTGCCAAACGTGCAAATATATTTTCATTTTAAACATATGTACGCATGCATGTGCTACATTCGATAAAAGGTCTTCATAACACAATCTTCGCCAGTGCATCTGAGCCACTTATATTGTTTTGTGCGGCCAAGTATAAAGAAAAACTCTCTGATTCCTAAAAAGAATGAATCCGATGGCTTTAAGAAACAAATTGTAACAACAACAACAATTGAAACAAATAGGCATTGCAATCATTTTTCTTGCTGGACTTCATATTCTTGACCATCCAATGTCGCTAACGTGTTGATGAATTCTCCTAGTGCTACTAATGAAGCCTCCGAAACAAAATCTTAATGTTTTCGTGCATTCAACTATACAAAAAGGCTTAAAGAGAAACTCAGTAGTTTATTTACCGCCAATATCTCAAAACATAGCTGTGTACGTTTTGATAGCTCGAGACCAACAACGCCAAATGTAGAGCATATTATTCTATGAATGTATTCTGAAAATATTAAGGCAACATTCAAGTCATTCATTAACTCAAACTGACTGTTTTTACCAGACTCGTTTGAGTTCTTTTCGATCTGCCCAAATTGACTATCTGCGGACAATCATCAAAGAAAGAAAACAAATTTCCTATTTTCTCACCTGTATTAAATTTAAAGATTTCTTACTTCTTTTTCTTGAGTGGTTTACATATGTTTATATATATGTGCTTCTTTTTGTTGTATCTACAGAAATTTATTTTGAAAGAGATCTTTTGTCTCATCTGTCTTATATAGGTGCAGATCCAACCGATGTGTATAAGCTTTGGGTTCGTAAACTTTTCCAAGCTTATGACATCTCAGAACTTCAATATGATGATTGGTTTCAGATTATGGCATACTTAAAAGTTCTGCTTGAGGATGTGGTATGTTGAAGAATTGATTAATTTTCGTTGGTATTTGTTCATCTGTAATTGGAATTTATTTCAGATAAAGGATACAAACACAGATCTGAATACTTTCCGAATTTTTAATTCCTGTTTGTCAGACACTCAACAGTTATTAATAAGATTTGAAACTGTGATTAATGCGGCCGATGTTGGTATTTGGAGTCTGTTAATAAGTTTCGCATTGGAAGTGGTTATTATGTTTTTGAGAGCAGAGAAAAAAGGGTAAAAAATTTTTCAGATTAATAACTTTGAAGATAATTTTGTTTAAAAATTGTTTTTAATTTCTTCTTCTAGTCACGCAGCAGTTCTCATTGCTGTACAAAAACAACTGTTAAATTTAATTACAAAATCCATAAAGGAAATCAAAGTGAAAAACGATTGTGAATTCCAAGCTGTGGTTCAAGGTTTCAGTTTTCATATTGATTTCTTCTTTTGAATGTTACGTAACTTCTTTACAGTATTAACGTTTTTGTGCGATGCAAGCTCTCTATTTGATTCATTGGATTTTAAAGTAGCCATCGAAAGTTGGCATGTGGTAGCTAAGCTTATTTCTATCTGCCTGGTGCTATCGAAATCGTTTGAAGGTGCTAAAGAAAATCAGCAAAATGGCGATAGAGCTGACTGGTCGGAGCAACCCTCCTTAAAAATATTGAAGGAGTTAAAAAAATGTTTGCAGTATTTGGAAAATGTAAGCGAACTTCATTTTCTACAGTCATCACCAAAGAGCCGGTTGCAAAATTCAAACACTTTTTTATTTATTATTAAGCGCTAATGTACTTTGTAATTTTGATATATTCGCTTGAGGTGATGGCTATCTACTTTGTCATAAGACGAAAGTAATATTCTTATTTATTTGTGCGTTAACGATTTTGTGTACGACTTTTCATTCTCTTTAGCAAAATGATGTAATTAACGGGAATGTTTTGAAAGTGATTTCATTCTACTCGAAACTATTAAAACATCTAGTGAATAACTGTACATCGTCAGTTTTAAAGGAATTCCTTGAGATGTATAGGTTAAATAAACAGTAAGAACATTAAAAGTGAATTTTGGAAAGTTTATCTGAAATTAATTTTAATATTTAAAAAAAGTATTTTACAACGAAAAAATTACGGAGCGATTGGGAAAGCTGTCGACCAAACTTTTTGTGAAATGTTTTCAAAAATCTATCAAGAGAAAGAAGTAGGGAGGGTAAGAAGAAAATTCGATGATAAAAAAAAGACTTGATTTTGTTTTTTAAACAGTTTGTCTTGCAACATGTTTCTCATGATGCCGCCATACATTTCTTTGGCTGTAATTTTCTTCAAGATTACTTAGCGATTTGTTTGGAAAATCATTATCAAGGCCAGGATTTCTTGACGGATAATTTTACATTATTCCTTCAAATATTCATTAAATTATTTGAAAGTAAGAAAATCTTGTTTTCAATCCCGTAACATTTTACATTTTCTTTTAAATTTAAAACAGCTCCTTTAATTTATGCTGACAGCCTTACCTATAATGAAATTTTGGAATATTATGTGGTCTTAGCATTGTTGGATTCAAGCAATGGTTTACATAGACATTTGTGCAAATTTGTCTTGGAAGGAAAGTGGACTTTAGCTTTTGCTAGTTCACAGACGCTACAAATTTATTACAGGTAAATTATTTGTCAAGTTTATGAATGCAAACGATTTCTATGGCTTCGCTATTTTTTTTAGTTGCCAATGTTTTAATGTTCAATACTATGTCGCTTGTTTGGAATTTTGGTTGAAATGCTTAGAACGTTACAATGTGTGTAAATTTCATGAACGGAAATCTTTTATACAGCATTTAATTAAACCATTAATTGATAAAGTTCCTGAACATTTGCTATCAGAGCAACGTAACAAGTTAAGTGACCTGTTATTGGTTGCTAATGATAACTATAATTCTTTGGATTTCAATTTTCGTTTGAAATTAAATTTGCAAAAACTAAAAACGGAAAATGGAAACTTTGTTGAACTTGTAAGTTTTTACAATTTTTCTGCGCACGCACTACATAGCTCAGCCACTAAATTACATATATTCTTGGTCGAAAGCTCTTTTGTTAAATTTGAATCTGATATCTTCATTTTTACGGACTGGAGAATGTTTACTATAGATTTAATCAGACAGGGCAGATGTAAACGGTTAAACCTAAAGCATAAACCTATTCCGGATTTGATGCTACCCAAGAATATATATAGTTTTCGAGGTCTCTGAAGCTTCTTTTTGGGCGTTCCAAGCAAAATGATAAACTTAGTATATTCCCATCCATCGGTGATGGGTACAAAAATTAAATCAAAAAATCGAAAGGTTCGGCTTAAGGCGAATATCATTTTCTCTTTCCTGTAGCTTGTTCTACCGTATTAACATATATATGTTTATTTGTTTTTACCTTTTTTCTATAGATCACTAAGATGAATTTTCTAATTAATAACACTAACCATGTTGGTGACTCAATGGATTCAATAATTCACGTATTCGAAGACCTTCTAAAGTACCGCCCTTTTGGTGATTATTCACGTTTTCAATTATTTTTTGATACCTGCTTTAAACTCTTCGTCAGTTTATCTTCAGAAAATGGTAATGCAAAAATTTTAAAATGTTTGGAAGAAAACGATAAAAATGTTGCTTCGATTTGTTCAGTTTTTATGTTAGAGTTCATAATTAAATACCGAAATCAATTATTATACAAAATTCTACCAGAATCTCTAGCAAAATCTTTAGAAAAAGTTATAACTTTACTTGATGTAAAATTAATAATCGATGATAGTCAAAAAGAAGACTTAAAAATTTTTTTTAAATTGCCCAAACTAAACATGGAATCACCTCCATTGGACTCTGAAAGTCATGTTAGAAAGAAACCATGTCAAGACTTAAGACCAACTTATAATGTTAAAACAATTTTAAATAATATGTTAGAGAACTCAATTGAATTACAGAACTTGCGGCCACGTTTCGATCTAGAAGATTTAAAAATTTTAGAAAAAATTAAACGTAATATAGATAAGTGGTAGTGAATTCAAATTTTTTTATTATTTCAATAAAATTGTACGTTATTATAAAATATTTACACTCTCAATCGTCTTGTTACAACGCCTGTTCCTCGTCCATAAATATACCTTTGTAAATAAAATGCATAAATAAAAGATGGGAAATTTGAGAAAGTTTCATTATATAACTAACCTGCAAAACTGGCCGACATAAAGCAAACTATGCTGCCAACTACAAATGCTCGAAAAGCTACTGCGGCGATCACAGGTCTTCGCTTGGGAGCCATAGCGCTTAAACTACCAATTAAAATACCCATGGAACTCGGATTTGCAAAACCACAAATGGCAAATGTTGCTATGCCAGCACTTCGTGCCTGCTTTTTTTTATGTCAAATGTGACTTAAAATTTTGCTTCTAAATATTTTAAATATCACCTTACGTCAATTGCTTCGTTTCTTATATATTCTCCCAACCGTTCATAGGCTACAAATTCATTGATAATTGTTTTTGTCGCAACCACTTTGGCTACTATATCGCAGTCTTTCCACGGTACTCCCATAATCCAAGCTAATGGTATAAATAATTTGGAGAAAATCCATTCGAAATCGATTTGATCAAGACCCACTAGGAAGCCAAGCCAACTGACTACAACATTCAGAAATGTTATAAAACCCAGAAAAGCTACTAAGTTTGCTATAATTCCCATGACAATGGGTACAGCATTACTGGCACCATTCGCAGCTGCATCCAAAATGGAAGTATCTTCTCTGGAAATAACGTAAGTAAAGTAAAAAAATGATATGTAGCTATGAGTGATGCCTTCACTTTTTCTTATGCTAAAGCGTAATAAAGAAATATGATAAACGAATGAACAACAGAAACTGGAATGAATGAGAGTGTACTGATTCAAAAATTGACGGACAAAATCCGCAAGAATCGAGTTATTAAGAATTAAGTTCAGTTTGAAAAGTTCTATCAATAAAAAGGCCTACATTTTCCGCAAGAGTATTAAAAATTTCCTAAATTGCGCTGACCAATGTCGTATATAATTTGTTTGAAACTCTAATATTGTGTTCAAGGCTTTGTAATTATTTGATAAACTTAGATAATAACATATCTATCTGAAGAGTAATGCAGTAAGATAGAGAATTACGGTGGGTGCACTTTGGCGTGCTTACGCTGTAATATTCGACTATCTCGAAAAAGGGACAATGACAATGTATAGCTGCTTATAGCTATACATAGCAATATATAGCACCAGAACAATGTAAAAGTATTGATTCTATAAACTTACAAATCGACGTGCTACGTACGAGGAGATAATGATACTTAAGAAATCAAAAGATTAATTTCTATATTAAATTTTTTAGATATTGATTAGTTGAACTTTGAACAAGGGAAACAAAGGCTTGATTACCAGGATTCCTTTTCTCGACTAAGTACCGTGTTTTTAACGCTTAAAAATTTGTATCGTTTTATTTGTATGATGAGCAAAAAAATCGATTATTTTTCACTTTCGAAAGCAGGGACCTTCTTAGTTTATACTTTGGGAGTCCTTTAACCTAATTTGCCGCATTTTCAAATAAAAACGTGCGTCCAAGAATTTCCAATGTTCTTGACAAACTTAAAGCTGACATCATAATTTTTGTGGCCAGAAGAAGATTGTTTACCACACTTATTACACAGATTGATTAGACGGACAGACAGGAGCTCCATTCTGGGTGTTGCAAACGTTTCGACAACATAACTTTATTCCTAGTCGCGAGACGATTTATATGTAAATAAATTTTAAAGGCGTCTGAATGTAAATAATTAAGGCGGTAACATCAATCAGATTTTGCAAAGTGTCATCGACATACCGACATGGTTAAGGAAACAGTTGTAATTAAACTGATGAGTAGTTATTAAATAATTATAAATATCTCCAATAACCAATAAGTGGATAAAATATAAAATTTGCGAAAATTAAATACAAAATGTGGAATACAAAATTGGCGAAATTCTTGATGATTAAAAGAAAATGTGTGAAAAGGTTAAAAGAAACGGTAAATTTCGGTACAATAAAGAAACAATTAATAAAATTATAATTAACCATAGTATAATTACAAGCCCCATTATTATTGCAAACCAATTAAATAAATTTTACTCAGTTATTGGAAGCGTTAAAATAATAAATGAGAATATTGAACGGACATCAAACAAGGGTAGACTTAGTGTGTACGAAGGTGCTGCATTTAGCAACACAGAAGAAATATAATCAATGAAGCATAAGATTTTAAAAATCAATTAGTTTGTAAAAAAATTATTGTTAGAGGATGTCATGCAGCCAATAAATAAGAGATTATTAATAATTGATCATGTTTTTGATCTGCGAAAATTTTCAACCGTGTAAGTTGTCGAAGATTTTTTTCATATACAAATAGCATCAATCAGAGTTTCAAACTACTAAAATTCTCGAAACTGCCCTAAATTTAATTTGGAAATAAATTCATTTTTTTCACAGCGTTTCTTTTTATACCCACCATCGAAGATGAGGGGTATATTCATTTTGTCATTTTGTTTGTAATGCCCAGAAGAAAATTCCAGAGACCCCACAAAGTATATATTTTTAATCAGCATGAACTTCTGGCTCTTCTGGCTGGAAAAATAAAGACATTGGCTTCAAGTTTGGCAAGGATAGTAGAAATTCTTTCAAATACTCTGCGGTTAGAAATTGGCCAAATTGATCATAGTATAAAGCTAAAGCTAAAGGCACGTCTGTTTTCTAGCTGCTTTGCTCAGTTCTCATAGAGTGCGAAATTAAAATTTCCAGAGTATTCCATAAAAATGGAAAAAATCTGCCACTCCCAGCTATTAAAATTTAGCTTTTTTCCTACTTTTTTAAGGCAAAGATGATGAATGGGTATAAAAGATTCGGCATAACCGAATGTAATTTTCTTAATTGTTTTCATATAATAATTTTTGTTTAAAATTAAGGCGTAATAAGAAAATCGGTCGTAAAAATAATCCCTTACAAGTCATTTTTGACAGCGATCGTCCTTGGATCAAAACACATCAGCGTATCAAAATTTTTTAAAATATTTCAAAAACTGCGACCTGCAGAGAGAACAAAGTTATGTATACACAGACATTAGTCAAACAGAAAGAAAGGTGGGCTTAAGTCGATTCAGAATTGCAAGTGGCTGAACTGCGTGGTGTAAAAAGGAAAACAAAAATTGTATGAAATAAATTATATAAGAAATTTTCTTTTAAAAAAACTTTTATTTAAATGAACTAATTGGTGGAAAACAAATTCTGTCCCGGCCACTTCTACGTGACTATACATTAACGTGTAAGAAAAAAAGTCCAGTGTAAAAAGGCAAACAAATGACCGGCTTAGTTGATTGCATACGTTAAGCTATGTGCTCGTAAAAAATGATGTAAATAATTTTATTAATAACTGATTTATTTATATATACATATACATATACATATATATTTATAATTTTAATTGTACAAGAGCAACAAGGTTTTAACAAACCTCTAAGAATATACGAAAAAGTGAAGGAAAAGGTATTTTAAGGAATTCTTGGACTAACTATAACCAATTAATGGAAAGCGTTATGGGATAACACGGGATAGTGTAACTGGAACCTGAGGTACATATAGCCGGTCAACCACACGTCGCCATAAGAGTAGGGTAAAATCATTAGAAAATTTGCAAATAGAACAAATGTACTGCGAAAAGCTAACTAGGAAAGGGTTTCATAATAATGGGACATTCACAGAAATTAACTGAGTGAGACTTTTGGAAAATATACAATTAGAGTTGTGCACGAAAAATAAATTATAGAAAAAAAATACTTTTAAATAAGCTTTTATTTAAGTGAACCCCAAACCGTTCAAATAGCAGGTGGGCTGAAAAGTTCGTAGGCCGACATATAGATGGTGCTACTAGTATTAAATTCATACTATTTTTAGTTTGCCTTAACCTTCGAAAGACACCCACGCAGTATAAATTTGACAACTGTTGCACTATTAGTATGTGAGTTATAGCAGTTTTAGATTTAATACTACTAGCGCCCTCTATGTGTTAGCCTACGACCTTTTCAGCCCACCTATAAGTATTGCTTTAGTCACTTTTACGTGATTATACGTACAAGCTTGTGACGGTGGTAAAATTGAGATTCTTACACATTAAAATCTTGAACGTCCTTAACTTTTAAGCTTAGCACTATAATTGATATAAGCATGTCCGTCTGCCAGAATGTGTCATGTCTGTGTTTCCTGGCCACAAAAATGAAGATATCTGCTTCAAACTTGGTAGCGACATGGGAAGTTTTTGCAAGCAGGTTGGCATTGAAAATGGGCTGAATTGGTCAGGGACGTCTATAATATAATGTAAGTTAAGAATAATTCTGTTTTCGGAATCAAAAAATAGATATTAATGAAAAAACAAATATTTTTCGAGAAAAATTACAAATCAACTTTTTTTTTGAACATATCGTATATCAATAAATAAATCAATTAAATACGAGTTTAAGAAATTTTAGAAGAAGTTTCTACGTCAATATTTAGATTTATTGGTTTAAGAAATTACTGACAAGAATTATAAGAATAAAGTTTCAACCAAGTGAATTGAAGTTAAGCAAAGAACTTAATTTTTATCTTACTGCCAGTGTAGAAAATTTCAAAAAAATATTTCAAAAATTGTCAGCTGTAGGTTGAATACAAGTCTACTTGGGCAGACATGGTTTGAATAATCGATTCAGAAAATGATTCTAAATCGCAAAAGGTTAACATACACCGTAACAAACAAAACGATCGGTATTAAAGAAAAAATAAGTTTTATTTAAAAGGGAAGCCTTCTGTTAGGTAGTCTTCTCAAGATAAATAATATTCTTAAAGCAAACCTCTAAATAAATGATAATTTGTTTAACTTACGATTTTGCCAATTTTATGTTACTCGATTTGGTTTTACTTTCTTCCGTTTCCGGCATATAAAGCTTCGAGAGAGCTAATGAGGCTGGGGCAGCCATAACACTTGCTGTTATGAGATGAGCAGGAGAAGCGCCAAATTTTAAATATGCTGCTAAAACGCTACCCGAAACTGTAGCGAATCCTGAAACCATTATTGAATGAATTTCACTAGCTGTCAACTGGTCGATATAAGGCCTAATAACAAGAGGGCATTCTGACATGCCTAAAAATATATTGCCTGCAGCGTTAACACTTTCACATACGGTAGTATCCAATAGCTTCCGAAGTATCCAACCCAACTTCATAATAACAATTTGCATTACACTCAAATAATACAAAACCGAAATAATGAAACTAAAGAAGAATATCACAGGTAAAGCGGTAAAGGCGAAGACACCCTCGTTAACTATAGTATCACCAAAAACGAAACGACTGCCAGCATCAGCGTAACCCAAAAATGCGGCCACTTTATTGCCAATACAATGAAATATATTACGTCCTACTGACCATCGTATACAAACGATACCGAGTAAGAATTGTACAGCGATACCCGTAGTAATTTGTCGCCATTTGATGGCTTTGCGTTGTGATGAAAATGTGTAACCGCCCAATATGAAAATGCAAGGCGCCAATAATGCTACCAATTTACTTGGTGCTTTCCGTGTTTCAAAATATAAGAAGGCTACCAAACACACGAGTATTAGAAGCCATTTTAGCACACATACCGATCTACAAAAAAACTAAGTTTTTAAACCGTCTTATGTGTAAATATAGAGAATTCTACCTTTGCTTAGTTAAATGTGAATACTTTGCTTGCAATGGTCTTAAAATACTGCGATATAAACGATGACCGATTGCCGCTTTAAATACTAAGTTATAAAACAAAGCTAAATAAGAAAAACTCAACAATAAAATTAAGTAACCGTAACCGCTACAGAACTGCATGCCGCACAAAGGGTGGTTAGTTTGATTACCATCGCCACCACCATTAAAAGCACTTTTGTTGTTATTATTTGCATCATCGCAATAATTAGTTTCTGAAATTCAAGATGGACGTAGATAATGATAAGCATCCAACAATGGAGCCAGGAGTTCTCCTACTCACCTACATCCAAATAATGATAAGTGGCGTATGAAAAATATCCTACTACTACTAAGTGTACTGAATGTTTAAGGCATTTAAATGTCAACTGTTTCAATTCAGTTCTCGAATGTTCACGATGCTCTGCGTTTTCTTCGGTCGAAATTCGAAATTCTTCAGTCTAATTTGTATAATTTTCCAAAAAAAAAGAAGAAAAGAAAAATCTCATTAGTTGTATGCTTATGTTGTAGCTTATGCAAACAAGTGGGTTCATACCTTATAAGTTCTCGTAATGTCAGTAATTCGCGATTCCACTTCCTATAAATAACAATTTATTTAATAAAGATTTTCGATGATTCACAACAACGAACATATCACAGAAACTTTATTCATAAACCAGTAATTACCTCGTCAAGTGCAAAGCCCTCATTTAATTCCCCTTTACTGGAATTTTCGTTCATTTTCTGTTAATGAAATTGTAAAGAAAATTGTAAAAAAGAAACGTTATTTTATATTGAAAGTCATTAATCGAGTGAAGTTTCATAAAAAAAGTGAAACAAAGTTTTTTTTAGATTTATTTCGAAATTGAAACCTTTTGCAAAAGATTTCTATTGTTGCAAAATTTTGTATTTGTAAATTATTGCTACAAAAATGCCATAAACCTGTTAACGTTTTACGATTGAACATGTCATTCACTTTAGGAATTTCTCTAATTGCTTAGATTACCAATTTGAGTTTGTAAAGCCATGCATCCATACTAAATGGGTGCATGTATAATAAGTTTGTCAATATGCTTGCGACACAAGAAAAGGAAGCTTCAGAGATCCTATGATGATCCTATAATGTGCACATATTCTAGATCAAATTGATCAAGGCATGTCTGTCTGCCAAACTGTGTGCTGCTGATTGGCAAATTTATTGCAAGTTCCCAGTATACGGATTTTTCGAAGGTTTTTGGTAGAGTTTTGCTTCTTAAGTTGACACGATTCGGTATTTCTGATACCTTCATATTGCGGTTTCGAATTTATCTGTGAGTGCAGATGTAAAATGTATTGTTTTTTATGTTGCAGGCTACATTAGGTGTGTCCCAGGGTAGTCAACTTGGTTCTCTCCTCTTCAGAATATTTGCGTGCACACAAAACAAAGAATCGAAATGTTTGATGTTTGCTAACGTTATAAAAATGTTGTGATCCTTTAAAGACTTCAGTCAGATAGGTAGATGCCAACTCTTTTGAAAACAATAATTTCAAGTGAATCTATTGCCTAATAAAGCCACGCTGAGAGGTGATCGTGATGACCCTTATTGAGTTTGATTTAAATGCCCTTAAAGAGTTTTTCATTCTATACACAAAAAAACGTTCAGGATTATGCCAACATTTTTTTAGCTATTGAATAATAAATGATTTACAATATTTCAGAAATATTAATTCATACTTTAATGTAAAGCATAATAAGAATTTAGTTAAATCACTATTTAGCGAACAACAATTAAAATTTAAATATTTATGAAAATCGTTTTCTCTAGCTACTTAACGCACACGGTGTAAAACAATGTAAATAAAAAATTTTATGCTTTTTCTTTTCTTTTTTTCGCTTTTCGTTTTTTGGAGTTAATCGATTTGTCAAATGAAGCATACACATATAGAACCATTACGCATTACGCATTATTAATAACGTAGTAACGATATCCACATTTCCTGAGAAATTGGATATAGATTCTGGACAAAGAAACTGCGACTAATCAGCGTTCTAAGTTCATTTCTTTAAATAGTTGTTAGAATAAATAAATCTTCGAAGAATAAATTGGTTCGTACTTTAGTAACCATAACTCTTTCATTATGTTCAGTTTTGGTTGCGGCCTCGGCTGTCGTAACTCTAAGTTTTCATTTTCTCTGACTGAGCTGATTACCCATAATCTTGATAATGGGAGAACCTACAATTCACTTTCTAACTCTCTTCGAGCCGTTTCCTTTAACTTGCAGATTATAACAACACAAAATTCGTTTCATTTCATAGACTTAATAGAAAGTCTTGGATTAAGTCTTGAGCAAGCAAGCTTAACTTTTTGGCTTCACATCTGCAGAAACATTTCTCTGAATACGCTTTTATTTCCTCTAATGGCCGTTCTCTTCTTTGTCACTTTTCAACTATTGTATTGAATTTCTTTACAGCTGCAACTCTTGTAATATGTGTACTCTTGTAATATGTGCCGTAAACAGCATTAGATGTTTCGTTTATAAATATAAACTTAGAGATCACATCCCCCTTTTCGTTTATCACTTTTTAAAATTTCTCTGTCTAGAACAATCTTAGGAAAATCATTCGACCACATCTGCCTTACTTTTTAATAGAAAGAATAGAAGTTTCAAGATTGTGTAAGAAGACTTTACGTTAAGACGCTCTTTGTCTCTACAATCGTTCATCGTCGGGTCAGCAGAATGTTGAAATGCATTACCTCACAAACTTTGAAATCTTTTAATCGTTCCACAAATCTATTTGGAGGGAAATGAACACTTATGCTTAAATGTCTAAATAACTTTCGATACTGAGATTTTGTGGTTACTGCCGGTACTCAGGTCTAGAGGAAAATAATAAGTTGACTAGCCTTTCAGCCCAATCAATTGTACGTTTTTATTTTAGTATCTTTACTCGCATATTTTCCATAAATTGTAAACTATTATATGGTTTTATAGTTACAAAGAAATAAGAAAATAAAAAAAACCGATATACAATTGTTTGTATTGCATTTTGCTTAATTTCAAAAAATATTTCAATATCTGTTTTATGATTTATTTGTTTTAGCAAATGCGAAGTAAATCGAAACATATAAGTTGGGAAAAATCCTTTTCGAAATATTCGAATACTAATCAGTAAATTATTATATTCTATCAATGAAAGAAAAAATCAACAAACTTGGAAGAATGTACTATGGACCTAATACTTATCAAAGAATCTAAAGCAGTGGGGTACGGAATGTTAAATTCTACTAGCATATACATACTATATATTCAAAAGCCTACAATTTTTTTAAGTTGATAGGTATCTAAAATTCACTATAAAGTGAATAAAGTTTCCTTACTTTTTTCAAGAGTCCCCAAATAACTCGTAACAAGGTGAATATTTTCTGTTTACTTTTTTTTCTAGTTAGGTATCTGTAATAAAATCAATATTATGGTTTTATTTATTTTAAATCTTATCTATGATAGATTATCAATTGAAAAGAAATAAAAGAAATTACAAGGGTTTTGGTTGAATTTTATGCACTCGCCGCGTTTATCTTAAGGCGTAACGTCTTGAAAAAAAAAAAAATTGTTTTTCTTATTGGCCTAATAGATGCCTTGAATCTTCTAGAATATATGAAAAAATATTCATTACCTGCAAAAAAAAATTTTCCATGAAATTTCAGGTTTTCTCTTAACCTGCCCAAGAAGACTGCCTATGTCAAATGAACTGCTTCCGAGAAACTGTAGGGCAATCTCTTGCCCGTTGATTTCTAACTTCTCTAATGCTCTAAGAGACGTCTTTAAAGCTTTTCCAAACAAAAGTAAGCTAGTGCAATTTCATCGAGACGGCCTAAGTAGGCCTCTCAGCCGATTCGACCGAAAGCGAGTGCTTCTACCAAGAAATTAAAAGTTTAGAATGAAGTTGATTACGAATTCGACTACAGAACTCTGGGATCGCAAACTATTAAACAAATATAGTATAGTAAAAAATGCATTTATTACAAGAAACAACGTTCATTACGTATATCAAAACTTTAGACGCGTTTTTCTCGAAACATGATCTTTTAAAACCGAATGCAGCATAACTTCTACAATTTTTTATTATTTTCATTCTAATTTTCTGCAGTATTTTTGAAAGAGCATCCTCAACGGTACATCGCACAATTTTTTCTGTAATTTAATCACAAAGAGAGTATCTTTTTTTCGAACGAAAATTCAATTTTTTCACTTAAAACCTCGCCAATCACAGATTAAAAGTGTTTTTTTCGTTTTTTAAATTAAAAACCTGAACTATATACACTGCGTGTTCTAGAGCTAATTGAGCTAACGTCTAGAAAATGGTTGAAGAATTGTACTTTTTATATTTTTCAGAAAAAAATTTTAGGTTTTTAGTTTTTAAATATGTTCCAAAAAATTATGAAACGCACTTTTTTTCTTAGGTATATTTTATAGAATTTCCGAAACTTCTTTCGGGGTGTGTGTGTTGCAAACGTTTTTCCCAAATTAATATACTCCCAACTTACGGCAGCGGGTATAAAAAAGAAAGACTAACAATCTCGTAACACATTTGTTTATCTTAAACATCTGAAGATAATTTAAAAGTCTATCGAGTTTACTGATATTATCGCATATATTTAACAGGTACTTAATTATTTAATTATTTTAATACGCTACGAAGAAAAGCGGCAGATTTTGGTAAGCAATTGTTATGACTTACTTTCAATTGTTCGGAAGGAGAGTTAATATTTCTTATTCTTTTCTTTTTTTTTTTATCTTTATCTTAATCTTTTTTTTATTTTTTCATTTTTTGTATAAGCGAAGATAAATGAAATGAATTTTTTTAAGGTTTGTTTCGAAATGTGTTCTCGTTAACGCAGAAACAAATTGTGTTTAAAATAAAAACAGAACTAAAATTTAAATTAAATCAAAACAGACACAAATTCAAAAAGCAGTAGAATCGATGAACAAACCGGTAGAAAAAATGTGTTTTGTTAAATTCGTAACACAATAGTTTAATGACGGCAACAACTTTTTTAATTAAATAATAAGTTCACCTTTTTGATTTTGTTTTGAATTTCGTAACTAAATGTATATTTAACTACGTTGTGCAAACATATGTTCAGATTTACTGTTATAATTAATTATTTTCAAGTTTGCTTCGTTTTTTTTTTATATTAACCTCATCTTAAGCCGTTAACAATACTGTGTGTACTAAATTTTTTTTGCAAAAATTGTACGCTTTTTAGTGTTAAACGCTTGTGCTATCAATTAAAAGAGGCTTTCAGTTAAAAGAGATTTTTTATTCACTTACTATGGCTTGGCAGTAAAGAACATTTCGCATTTTCAAGTAAGAGAATAAGTCTCCGGAGTAACGAATAAAAAACGACAATAAATAATTATTAATGAAAATCTCACGAGTTGTTACTATCATGTGTATGAACGCACATAAAGATGATGATATTGGGAGGGTGGGGAAGAAATTTCATTGTTTGAGCATTATATACATGAGGGTAATATTTGACGAATGTATACAAAAAGCATAAGAATATTTAACGGAGGTTGTATTAAATATCTACATACATATATATAGTTGTACATATATTTCGTCAGCACGAACATCAGAAGCAATTTTACGATATCTGTACGTCAATCTATATATTTATAAACGAATTCACGAGACTTCAAGATTTTAACCCAGAGAACAATTTCGGTATCTAATATTTTTGTTTCACTCACCTTAAGTCAGGTTTCTTAGCCTTCTTTCTAAACTTTTACAGCTTTCACTTAAAACGATGTCCGCTTTAAATTCATCGTACATCAAATAAGCCGGAGCAAGATTTCGTCCACAATTAGTAGAATCTATACATACGTAAATAAGTTGGAATAAATAAAAATTATAACTGTTGCCGATTTAAAATTTTTACAATATATGACAAGTATTCTGCCCTAAAATCGTAGTACCTACATAATTTAACAGTAGGTATTAGAAGCCGAATAAAAGTTCTCGCTTGGTTGTCTCTTTGAATTGTATTAGGAAACGTGAACAAAAAGTTCATGGCGTTTCCCCTTTTTAGACGAGCCTTAAATAGAGTAACTGGGGCAATATTAAATCTATCGAGACGACATTCAATAGATCATTACAAAGAAAAGCTGCGACATTTTTCAACTCAGTCAATTGTAATTGGGTTTTGAAAATGACCGAAAATTCATCTATATTTTGCAATAATTCCTTGCAGGCTTCTTAGAAAACTTGTGCTCTAAACATTTCGATATTCAATGTTCGATTTCGGTTTTAATGCTGCAACCTACTCGACGAATCGTTGATAATGTTAATGAAGTTTTTCAAAAAGTTTGAGCAACACTACTAGTTTTAATTTTATTGACATGGCTGTAAACATAAAAGTAGATTTAGAGCATTTGTGTAAGCCTGGAAAGAAAAAAAACTTGGTATTTGAAGAGATTTTTCCACTTCGGGAGAAGATGTTCCAAATTAGTCCAGGGTCAGTCTCGTTGGTGTATATTTCTATTGTCCTACAATAGAAAGTAGGGTTGAATTTATTGAATCGAATTTTTACCTTTGAATCGCTGTCGAAACTGACTGAAATCGAAGAGATATTTAACAGACGATGAAAACTGGGTTGCATGTGGCAATAATCGGCGAAAAATATTGTGGTGCAAGATGGATAAACGTTGGTAAAGTATAACTTAGTGCGTTTAGTGGAAGTGGAATGGAATAGTGTAACCTGGCTAATTGGTTTCACTCTTTACTACCAATAATTACAGCGATTAAAGTGCATAGTTGAAATGAAGTGTCTACCTTTAATTAATAGGGGAGGCAATGTCTTCTGTTACAGCAATTTCAGATCTTACATATTTTTAAAAATGCCCAAAAATTGAGAGACATTATGGGGGAAGTTTTGATTCATTTACTATACTGCCGGTCCGATTATTATTTAATTTGCTTTCTACTGGACTTTCTTTCTTAAGGGAATTAAGCAGACATCAAAACAGCTTTGGCGCAAATCACTTGCTTCCGTTTAGTTCTTCAGAGACTTTAGTCAACCAGCAAAGGCGGCATAAAGACTTTACCAGAGCAAAAGCTTATCGACTTTACCAGACCAAAAACTATCGGTTTAAAAAAATTCATTTAAAATATAAGAAAATGTGTTTCATTTAAACGCTACGAACTTCTTCTAAATGTTACTTAAATAGGGTGAGCTAGAGAAATGAAGACAGAAAGAGAAAAACAGCTGTAGAAACAAAGAAAGAGAGACAGGAAGATAGGGAGAGAGGGGCTGGGAGAGAAAGAGAGAGAGAGAGAGAAAGAAAGACGGAGAGAGAAAAAAGGAGATAGAGATAGCTATAGCAAAGATTGCTCTCGAGCGTAACAAAGACAATGATCTTGAAGAATTTATTGCAGTTTAAGACAGCGATAAAATGAAAAAATTTGTTTTCTTTGATAGCAATAACTAATTACATGAGTATAACAATACTCAAAAATACGTATCAGAGATATCGATATCCAAGTTCTTTTAATTGTAGTTTGCCAATGATAAATGAAAGTGCATTAGATCTTCGAGTTACTTAATGGAGGAAGAACTTCAAAGACTTATAAGCAATTATTACGATAATTTGCGAGTAAATTTATTTTATTTCTATAATTATTCAATGCAAGTGAACCAGAGTTGCCAAAGAAGTGTGATCTTCACATGACTATACTGTTAGATCAATTATCGATTGAACTAAATTAGTACCGGCCTGACGGACAATGAAGTACATAAGATTTTTCAATACTATGAGAAAGATAATTTAAAGTAAAACAATCGTTTAAGATAAAATTGAAAAATAAACTAATGAAAAAGAAAATTGATGTTTATTAATTATGAACACGTTTGTTTAAAAGATAAAATTAAGAGTTTGAAATATTAAAAAGCCCGGAGCTTGGAAGCAGCAAACTCTTGCTTACAGTTTAGTTACCATAACCGATCCTTTGCAAAACATCAACACCGAAAATGGTGGTGTGTGATATACCAAACATAGTAGAAGGATCGATTTAATATTTTATTTATTTGTGAAATGTTTAATTCGAGCTGATATAAAGGGACTGGTAGTGAATATTATTTCTATTTATCTAAATGTTGTTCTTAAAAATTCTTTTTCTTTTTGAGTTCGTCACTGATTGTACTCTTCTGACAATGAATAAATCTCTCCTGCTGAAATGAGAGAAACTCGTCTAACGAAAACCAATATTTTGAATAAAATATTTTCATCTATTCTTGAACTAAATTAAACGAAACGAGAAAGCCATAGAAATTAACTGATTTATCTAATAGCTTCTATGGTAGTTTTTTTTTATTACTTTTATATAGAATGATATTTTAAATAGAATAGTAATATTATAAAATTATAAAATATTTAAGTAACGAAAAAAAATGTTTAAGAAAATTCGTAATTAAATATTTACAAATCTTTTAAAATAAAATTAAAATTACAATCGAGACAGTTTTTACTTAAATATAAGACCATATAAACAACTATAAAAATTGTGCGTCTGTCGTGATTTCTTTTCTTTTTACCAAGAATTAAAATTGGTTTTTATTTCTTTTTCTTTTACAAGGATTTCTCACAAGCTTGTCCGGCAAAGTTAGATATAATTAATAATAATAGTAAATGATATAATAATAATACTACTAATAATAAAAATAATAAAAATAATAATTATTATTATTATAATTATTATAATTATAATTACAAGAATAATAAATTTTAGTCTAAATCAAAACTAAAAATAATCACAGAATATCTAGGGAAATGCAGTATTTTCTCTTAGAATTATTTCTCTTCTACTTTTTTCAATAAAATTTTCTCATATATATGTTAAGATTGATTCTTAAATACCTATAACATCTACTTAAATATCATATAATTTTAAAGGAAGTAAAATTGTGTTTAGAATGATAAAGAGAGAATCAGAGAGAGGTAGAAAGAGAGAGAGAGAAAGAGAGAGAGAAAGAGAAAGGGAAAGAGAGAGAGAGATAGAGAGAGAGCAACATTTTCATAATTATAATTAGGATTTTATAAGTAACTAAGTAAAAGCAGCCTCCTTTGTATCTAATGAATAATTCTAACAAATAGGGAAGAGATATATTCGCCATAAAGCGAATTTTTGTATGATCACCATCTAGAGCTCATAGCTTTAGATTTACTCTCTCGCATGAGTAAATCAATGCATATCATTACTTTTTTGCTTAACTTTTAACGCACTTCGATGAATACTGAGAGCAGTTTCAAAATAACTTCTACTTTGGATCGTAAAATCTGATCTGTTATGGATCGTAAGATTTGTAATAAGCTAAAGGAGGTAATTTTTTCAAATTCTTAAAATATTAATACATCTTGAAATGTTTGATTGTGTCTTTTTATTTCAGCTATATATAGTACGGAAGGTTTGCGTTCGATTACTTTCAGGCTTTACATAGCATAGCGTTAAGAGAAACAGAGAATTTAAAAATCTAAATAGGCAGACAGACTTCAATAAATCATTGCTTCAATATATAAATTTCGGTTTTTAGAAATAACGATCGGATTGACTAAAATAGTTGGAGCTGATCTTTCGGTGGTGATGGTGGCAATAAAAAAAATGATATATTGCAGGTCTGACAACGGGCTTAATATACAACAGATTCGTTTAAATATACAAAAGAAGAGAAAGTTTTTTTGTGTTCCTTGTAAATTTACAGAATAGTAATAATAATAATAAAAATATTTAAAAAAAAAAAAACATCAACACATGCGAAGTGACTAAACAAATCTACTGAGATATGTTATGATTGTTGTTGATTTAAAAAAAAAATATATTCCAATTCCGAAGCAAAAGCACATTTTATGCGACTAATGTAGTTAGCATATGTTGCTGTTGCTCTTGTTGATGTTTTAAATGTAGCTGATATTCATGTTGCAATTTTTGTTCAACGTGTTTCAATATAACAGACTCATCATGATTTTGTTTTGATAATCTATGGTGATGATGATGATGATGATGATAATGATGATGTTTCTCTTCATTTATTTCTTGTTGTTGTTCTTGCGAGTTATGATAATGATGTTGATGTTGTATTGGTTCTTCGTAAAGTTTTAAATGACGTCTGTGTTGATAATGTGGCTGCATTTCCCCATCTGTTGCTTCGTGCAGATGATTATCGGCCGTCGGTGCTAAGTATGTGGTCGATTCATTTTCATTTATTTCGCTGGCTTTCTCCGGTATGTTGTATAATTTACTTATGAAATTCGCATAAATTTTCTCTTTCTCTTTGTTACTATTATTTGGCATAGGAGCGAAGGAAGCGTAACCGATTAATTTCACATCTATCCTTGGATATCTGAAAGGTAATAAGAAGAAAGATGAAAATAATTTTTAGAAAATCATTCTAATAAATGAAAGCATTATAAAAAGATGTAAAATGTGAGCAGAAGCCTCGAATTAAATCTTTTCGTTAAGTTGATTTAAACATTTTTTTATTAACAAAACAGTTCCTTTTTTTGGTCCCAAAATTCATGCTCGTCAAACACACAAAAGTCATAGGATGCGGACTGCATTACGAATGTAGATTAAAAGTTTTTTTAAATTCAAATTTAGATCAGTTATATGGCGTGTTGCTCGAGCTAAATGGGGAGTGGCTGCCATGTTGTCGTATTTTGTTAAATTATTTTACTTTTCAGTTTGTCATTTTGTTTGTAATGTCCAGAAGAAAACTTCAGAGAACCCACAAAGTATATACATTTTTAATCAACGTTAAATTTAGAATCGATTTAAGTATATCCATCTGTCCGACCATCCGTATGTCCGCCCGTCAATCTGTCCGCCCGTCCGTCCGCCCACACTACCGTCCGTTTGTCGGTTCATTTGTCTGTCCGTCCGCCCGTGCATCCGTCTGTTCATCCGTCTGTCCCTCCGGCCGTCTGTCCGTCTACTCGTCTGTCCGTTTATCCACCTGTCCGTCCGTCCGTCCGCCCGTTCATCCGTCTGTCCGTCCGTCTGTCCGTTCTTTCTCAAAGGTTATTCAGTTTGCATTGCATGTAAATAAGAATGGTAATTAAGAAAGAACTTCTCGAATTAGATAAGGGCTATGTAGTTAGGCTAACTAAGAAGTATTGAAGCAGAACAGCACGGTCTTACCTACCCTGTCAGAGATTAATCTTAGTTAGGAGAGGTTAACATGACCGAAAAAGGAATTATTTGGTTAAGAAACTACGAGATGCTCTAGAGCATATTTTTTTCACTTATGATTTAGTTAGTTAGGTTCCAGATTTACTTAAAATATGGTTTCTTCAATCTATTCACGCAACAAATAAATGCTTATGCTTCGGTAGCACTTACCTTGGCACTTCGAGCGTTGCATGTGGAGGCATAGACGTCCCCGGTCTGTAGTAATCCCATGGGATGGCAAGATCTGAAAATATTAGGACCATTAGAATCCTATTGAACTGATTATGCGTAAGAAAAACAATGCGTCAATTTTTTTTTCTTTATAAAGCACAAAATTGATAAGCGTACAAAGGCAGCCATAGAATTGTTCGCTGTAACACAAAAACATAAAAACGAGGCTTTTTTAAAATCAAAAACATAAAAGTAACATAAGCATGCTTAGCAAGGGGTAAATATTTGATGGCTCGCATAACAGAAGCACGAGTATTTACGTATGTTATCCGTATGTTAGTTTGGTTACTTTTCAATGTAACACACAATCAAGAATGCAGGCTTTTTTGTTGTTGTAATGGTTCTTACCGACTTCTCACAAAGTTTAGAAAAGAAATTCTTTTCGTGGGATTTCTATGATAAAGGACTAAATTGTAAATATTTTTTATATGTTGATGTGTATCTAAAACTTCTACTTCTTCATCTGATATTTATTTGGATTTAAACTACACGTTTTCTGTGAATATTTTTTTTTTGTTTATATAAAAAATTAACAGTTGAACTCTAACTGGGAAGAAGTAACTAAATATCTGTCTATAGACTAAAGAAAATCTTTCCAGTTTTTTTATTAAGTTTAGTTTGGATGTTAGTTAGTTTGGCAAACAACACACTTACCTGCCTGATTACAATTGGGCGGTTTAAAGAATAAACCCGGTTTTAAGGGCTGCTCCTCTTCATCGTGTACTTCAATCATTAACCAACCGACCAAAACGGGCAGTCGAGATTGTGGATGATTTTGGAGTTGTTGTTTGCTAACATTCTCCCAGATATAAATCGCTCGCTTAATATCGATTTCAACCCAGCCCGTTTTGGAAGCATTTAACATGATTGTGTTGCAAATGCGTTTCTTGCGTTCTATAAGTTACATTTAATATGTTCAGCATTTTAAGATTTTTTTCGATGAAGAAAAGAAAAGACACGAAACTCACCTACTGTTCCCCGTTTATTACGTCTCAGCTGTTGTACTATGGAAACGGTAATTCGTATTTGCGAATCAAGGAGAGGATCTGCACAACGTTTCGATTTGTTGGAAGTTTCCGCTGCATCGGTGTCAGTCATTTCAGTTTCTTCACTGATATTCGGATTGATTTTATATAAACGCAAAATAGCTGAGTCCAAATTCAGATTAGCCCGGCGTGTTTCAAAAAGTGAATGCGAAAATTGTATGGTAACGTTATTATCCTGCAGCCAAGACGATTCAGAAGTTTCCGCATTGCACTTTGGATAAGCGGCCATTTCGTGTAACGGATATTCAGGACTCTCATCAGAACTACCGCTAATACCTCCACCACCATGGAATGCATTCATTACACTAGTAATTATGTTATTTAAGCTAAAATTAAAAAAAAAAACAAAATTCTTTCATATAATAAATACGTATTGAATGATTATGATTTTGATTGCGATTACATAATAAAACCATATTACTAAGCATTTTTTAAAGTAAATAAAAAAAGTTCTGCATATTTTGATCCTAATTTGCGAAAGAAAACAAAAAAAAAATATTTTGTTAACAAAAATGTGTAAAAATTGCTGAAGTAAAACACGTAATCGTCTGGACTTTTGAAAACCAAGCAAAAGAAAAGAAAAAACAGTTTATTGCTCTTTACTCATAAAGTTATATAATATTACACATAAAAAGAAAAAAAGAAAAGAAACTAAGCATACACTCATCCGTGGCTTTACATGCTAACAGGCATAAAAACAGAGATTACACTTATAGGAAATGCAATAGAATTCAGATTTAATAGAGTTCACTTGGACTAATAATTAAAATGTCGTCATCTCTTGATTTGCACGGTAATCTTTTACACTCAAGCCGTGTGTAACGATGTTTGGAATGTATGTACAATAAAAAGACAGCAATGCTTGGGGAAATAAAGTACGGTTATATTTTGGAGTTATATTGCTATCGCAGTGCCTTTTTGGCGTAGATCCTTTAACGATAGAGAATGGAGAATGACAATTGATTTTTGAAGAGGAGTTTCATGATCTTGCACTTGCACATCAAGAGGGAAAAATAATAAAAAAGTTATTGTAATAAAAAAGATATGTAAAAAATCCTTTAGGGTATTTTTAAAATAGAACTTTCTTGTGAAGAATGTACGATATTTTCGATCAGTTAATCTAAACAATTTTTGTTAAAAAAAGACAGACTTTTCTTGGTCGAAAATTGATTTTTTTCATTCTAATACTCGCAAATCACATAAAAATTAATACTTTTAAAAAAAATTCTATATCTTTCACTAGATGTAGGGACTTAGATTAAAAGTTTTTGTATTTCTTTTTTATATTAATATTCATATTTTTTATATTCTTTTTTATATGTCACAGAGTCTCTTAAGTTAAACATGTCACACGAAAATGGCTCTGGTGTTACTGTTTTTAAATATTTTACAAAAATAATTTTTTTTTTTAATATTTAAATGTGAGTTAAATAATCTTTTCCGACGTTGGTAGTCTATTGCTTTTTCTTCGATCCTAAAAATATTATCAAAAATACGTTTTTTATATCTTACAACACTCGTGGTACAGGGAAGTTTGTTCATCGAAATATGAAACATCCAAAAGGTCTTAAGAGGGACTCAGCTTTTATTATATCGTCTAGGAAATGATTCCGAATAGATCTAAAATTGCCTGTCCGCCTGTCTGATGGGTGGATAGCTTTTCGTATATAAACTAGAGGTTATTGCAGCAACTGCCGATCTATCCATAGTTAATGCTTACTTCCTGTATTTTAATACCGTTTTTGTAACAAATTACAATCGTATTTAACCCTTTCGCAGCGATGCATACGTATCATATTTTGCTATATGTAGACGGCATCAGCTGTTGTGACCGCCAAAGTGACTGCCGTACATAGATGACACCAGTCGCTATTGGTTTAACCATTTCTGTCGTACGTTTTTCGCTGATCATTTTTAAATGAGCGAGAGTAAGAATTAACGTAAATGACTTGTAAAGTGATTTGTCTGTCAAGATGAGAACGAATATTGATCTTAATTAAGCCGTTCACGCCAAAAGAACTATTTACTGACTTGTTATCGTAACCTGGCGAAATTTGAAAAAATCAATTTAAGACCGAGTATCTACGAGGCTTGGTACTGCGGTACTAAAGGTAACCAGATAGGACTAAATATAATTCTCCATTTATTTAGATCAAAATGTACATAATTCCGTAGTAAGAATGCATAAATTTTTATCAAAAATTAATTTCGTTTGCCATTTTAAGCTTCGCAGTTGTTCTGTAATATTTGACTAAACCAACTGAAGGTAATGTGCAATCAAATTCATAAATTCATAGTGCAACTCAAGTTTTTTAGTATTAATTAAAACAAAAAAATACTACCTTAGGGTGCACTGTAGTTCTTTGTTTGGTTTACACTTACTTTTTGATGCTATAAACTTTGTGACAGAAAATGAGAAATAAATGGAGTTTATGACTAAAAGAAATGTTTTCGGAGTTTTTCATGTCAATTAGTCTCTCAAATAAATTTCATTTGCCATTTTTTCGCAAAACATTCTGCTTTTCTTACAGGGAAAAACCACCGTGAACGAAATCAGTTAAATTTCGCTAAGAAATTATAAAAAATCCACCACAGAAGAGTTTTTCTTCAAAATAACCTTTTATCCAAATCGCCACCATTTCTCTTCTGTCCAAATATTTGCGAAAAATAATTCGTTTGTATACTTCGCAGAAGCTGACATTGTTCTTTTTATGGTTTGTTTTCAATTACATAGCTACCACAAACATAACTTACTCTGGTGGTAAAATATTTATTGATACTCATTTCCTTTTAAAAATTTTTGTATTGACCTTGTTTGCTAGCCTTTTAAAAAAAAAACAAATCGTGGTTTGCTCTCGCGTTAATATTACGAATTTTCCATGTTAATGCCAAAAGCCAAAACATAACCAAAAAAAAAAAAAACAAGAACCAAAACCAAAAAGCAAGAAAATTATATTCAATTGTGGCCGAATTGTTCGCAGCCATTACCTATACAAAAAAAAGAAAGAAAAAAAATGAAAATAAAACAAAATAAAAAAAAAAATTAAATTAAAAATTAAAAGTAAAAAGGAAAATAAAAAAAAATATATAAAAAATAAATATAAAAAAAATTAAAAATAAAAAAAATTGCAAATAAGCATTAAAAATAAAAATGAAAATAAAACAAAATAAAAAATTAAAAAAAAATTAAATTAGAAATTAAAAATAAAAATTATATAAAAATAAAAGAAAAAAAAAATAAAAAAAAATTTAAAATAAGCAGTAAAAATAAAAATGAAAATAAAAAAGTATATATAAAAAATAAAAATAAAAAAAGTTGAAAATTGATAATAAAAAAAAAAAATATAAAAATAAAAATTTTCCGCAGTCGTAGCTGGGTTGTTAAGAAGTGCCACTAGGAAGTCAGCGTACTTGGGTTCAAAACCCATTGCTGGAGAGATGATAAAAATATCAACAAAGACAAATATCGGCCTAAGTCACTTGGTGGCTTTAATCACATAAGGTAAATTTATTTATGGATATATGAAATAAGTAAATAAATAAAAAAATTAAAAAAAAAAACAAAATCAAAATTTTACTCTACTATATAATATCGAGTACACGTGGGCGATTTTTACGGGCACTGTACAATGATGAGGGAAATGATTTTGTTATTAAATCTACTGTAATTTATAAGTAATGAGCAAAAAAAACAAAATTTTTATTGCTTTTGAAAACAGAGGTGTTTTTAGCTTACTAAGCTTATACCGGAGATGTGTTCTTTCACAGCTTTCAACCATTTTTGATACCACAATTTGCGTACAAGAACTTGCAATGTTTCTGCAAAATTTAAAGCCTTTATCGTAATTTGTGCGAGCAGCAGCATGTTCATCGCTAACAGTATAAAAATCGTTAGACGTCCAGGGATAGAGGGATATGTTTAGATCGATTCAGGCTTCGATATTCGTCCTAATATATATGATACGTGTCTCAGTTTCCTTTTGGATGTTGCAAACTGCTTGACCATATAAATATACCCGCAAGTTTCAATGATGGTTGTATATATTTACATATATATAAAAACAGACAGAGACGCAGTTTATTCGTAGACGGCCAGACATTATTAAAAAGTACTTAAAACCGAAAATAATCTCCGACACATACTAACGTCTCAAAGACAAGACAAATATTCATTAGACAATTGGTCAGTTATGCCTGCTGTTATGTTTGCTGTGAATGTACCGGCTGGCTGGCTAGACTAGTCGCACACATATACAAGAAAGTAATCAATCAGTTATTCATTCATTCAGAGTACGTATACAGTTCAGGCCGCATACGTATCATTTCCAATGTTAATCTTTGTAATCATTTTGATTTGTCTATAGTTATGTTTATGTTTATGTTTACGATTTTGTTTTTTTTTTGTGTTTCTCCATAGATTTGTGTGTTCGTTTGTTTGTCTATAACACTCTATTCATAGCTATTTATTCAATTGAGATTTTTTTGTTGTTCGTTTTTATGTGGTTTTAAAGCAACCACATCAACAACAGTACTAACCGCCCCAAATCGAATAACTGTGTATGTAAGACATGATAGCAAATATAATTTTTGTAAATATCGGACGTGTGTTTGTGTTTTTCTTTTGCCGTGAAATTATGCGCAAAATAAAGCTTAGCAAATAGTATTCGTACATATATAAATGAGCAAACATACAGAGGCATGTGTATGTATGTTACGTTAATGCTGCTGCGCGACACAACACAACACACAATACATTCAATTGCCGTTTTTATGTTGTCATGTTTATAAATTCTCGCCTCCGGCATTTGTTGTCTACGTACTCTTGATTATTATGATTTTATTTTTACAATTTGTTTGCGTTGTTGTTCTTGTTGCTGCCGACACGGATATTTGTATACAGATACTATATACCGCACATAGTTAGATTATAGTTTTTTATTTTATTTTGTTTTTTATTTTTTGCTTTTTTTTTTTTTTTTGAAGATCAAAAAATGTTTCTGAATATGAGTGCAATTAAAATTTTTACTTTGACAACATTGAGAAAATCTACGTTTATATACGCTTGTTAAACTAAATCGATAGCATTAAGTATTAAAAGAGAATTTAAATTCAACAACAACTTTATTGCGGCTTATAAATAATGTCTGACTGTAATAATAAGACCAACTGGGTCATAGATGGAGTGATGAGTTGACCCACATAGTTAAGTCAATAGAAAGTTTTACGATAATCAATAATTTCACGTTAAATTGATATCGTTCCTTTTAATTATGAATAATTAAAAGTTTTTATAATATTCCCTTAATGGGGACGGTCAAAACGTCAGAGTATGTTAAACTAAGTGAGTGTGTTAAATTCATTAAATTTTTGTACGCATGAAGATGTGAAAACTTTTTTTTAAAGCACAATATCCTGTAAACTATGATTATAAATAAACTTCTTCGGTTGCTATATTTGAGAAACTTGAAATGTTGATGTTCTTCTGCTTATTTTCTTAGTCATAAATTTTAATTAATCTTCCTCCAATCTTCCTCCTCTCTCCAATCATACAATAAATATGAGCGTTCTGTGCCTTCAGGGGAATTTTTTGAGAAGAGCAGAATGTATTAATTCTGTCTGGAGACTTAAGAGGGTCGGAAGCCTAATACCTAAGACCGTAATACCAATTAGTGAGTGTTGCATTCCGAATTCTGAAATACGCATACCTTGATAAAACATTTGTCACACTTGTTTTTAGTCTGCCTCCACAAACTCGATGTAGAAATGAGCTCGATTTATAAAAAGCAGAAATTCTAGGTAAAATAGAACAACTTTTATGACCGTATTTCGTATTTAATTTACGATCTTAGCGTAGATAAAACGAAGCACATATTTTTGCTAGGCGTAGATAAAGTACGGGTGGTCTTGTTATTTGAAAACTTATCCGCCTGCTTTTAAGGAAAAGCTTCGATTTTCTTATAACGCTTCTGTCCGAGATTTTGATTTACGCTTTATAAATGGTCTTGTATTAATGAAATCCTTAATATAACTTGCGGATGATCACGGACACCAAAGATGCAACAACTTCCTCATCTACACCATTATAGTAAAAAAGAAGTTTAGTGAAAAAATTAATTAATTTTTATCGCCTAGGTGAATGAAAAACTGATCTAAACAGACGGCATAATAAATTTTAAACGATCGGAACAGTATTTGGGCGACGCAGTGGATAGATGCATTAAAGTTTCTCAACCAAGCTATCACAACTTTTTTGAGTCTGGTTTCGTCATTTTGGAAGATGACGTATTATCTATGCATCACTTATGGACGCTTTACTTCTTTTGCTTGTTCTTACCGTGCTAGTCGTTAGAGTTAATAGTTAAAATAGAACAGCTCATGAGGCTCAATACTGTACTAATTCCATCCAAATATAAAATATTGTTTTGCGTGGCATTACTTTCGAATTTGCCAACCTTTGCGCAGTTCCATGAAGCTTAGTCAACGATTTTTATCGCACACTTTTCATCGCTTGCTGTTATTCTTTTCAAAAGTGACTCGATCTCGTTTGATTTCAGCAGCCACTCTCACATGGAAGTTTGTGGATCCATTAAATTTTCTATTCTTAATTCGTATATTGACTTTTTCTCTCTCCAGCCTTACGCAAATACTTCGAAACACTTTCTCGCATTAATGTTTAGTTCTAAAGTACTGTCACACGATAAAATGTAATCGTTTTCTTTAAATTTGTTCAAGAACTTCACTGATCTTATCAACTTCATTAGAATTCAGGCTTGTAATCAAAACGCAATTATTTTCGGTTGCATTAACTAATGTCACAACATAATTTTGTTTTAATTATTTATGGAGCGTTACCATGCCATCCCCTTCACGTTATAATATTGTTGGACTCTGTCTATCAACTTCTTCAATACCCCAGTAAACGCTTAATATTGTATTCTGTTTATTGAATTTTTGCCGAAATATATCTTTCATCTCCGTAAAGCTGAAAAGTACTTAAGAATAGTGTGACCGAGTATACTCGTTTTTTTTCTAGCTTGTGTGCTGGTCTCTTTGCCTTCGGTATTTTGCGCGAGTGGAGTGAAAGTGAAGTGAAATGTGGAGTTAAGGTAGAGTAAATTGTACCTTAGATGCGATTGAAATGTTGGATGAAAAAAATCTTCGTTCTATTTTGTAATCAAATATATCGTATACAAACCAATGGCGATTAAGGAAATCTACAACGAGATGATCATTACTTTCGGACTTTAAACATATTAAGAAAAGGTCTGAAATATAGTTTTACTTTTGACGAAATCGATTTACATTTGTAAACCATCTTCTTGATATTTAATTTGATATTTGAAGTTAATTAACATTTTCGTCAGTATGAGGCTCAACACATTTTAGATTGCTTAGGATTGACGTAGAAGTGACTTTTTCATTGCTGGAATAGTGTGTTTTTGAATCAAAAGCAACCGAATAGCTAATTGAGCAAACACTTAAGACTTCTCCACTAATCAGTCGTAATATTTTAAGACTAGAACAGTCACACTTGGTTTGCTTGCGTTCACTGTTTTTGCTGTATAGGGTATAAAAATGCTAAATAAGCGATTGAAATAAATCATAAAAAACCTTAAATTGCAAGGCATTCTAACTCGATTCGCGTCTACAGTGTTGTTCTTTTTCTTCTTTTTTTTTCTTCTTTTGCTAAGTTTGCAAGCAATGCTTTAAGACAAGCATGTAAGCAAGTTTTGAGGGTGAGTAAGGAAATTATGAGAGAATATCTTTTCTTTTTGTCTTTTTTCATCTCACACACAGACATGCATTCACTTAATTTCCATTGACATTATCTATCATCAGTCAAAGTATCATTCAGACTTCGTGTTGTTAGCTCTTGGATTATATTTTGTTTTGTTTTGTTTTGTTACTATTTCTGAGTGTACGATGTATGCATAGGTGTGTATGGGTGTGTGTGTGTGCGCGTTTTATTTTTTTTCATTCTTCAGCATCTTAACTGTGTTTAGAGAAATATTGCGGTTTAGTTACAGTTTCCTTTTTTATTATAAGCGACAGTAGCGGTGGCGGTGGCGGCGTCATATATCTGTCTGTCTGTCTTTTGATTGTCTAGCCTGTGTGCTGGTCTGGTTTAATACTTACGTATGGCCTGGTCGGTTGCATTTGGCCTTTTTTATATGTTTATCTGTCTGTATGTCTGTTGCTCTGACTCTTCGACATTTAAAAGTGTTGTGCTGTGTGTGCGTCTTTACACATTTATATACTAATATACGTACATACATTTATGGCTTATGTTTACAATTGTTTATAAAGTACACAATACCTGACTAGACACTGTCTAGACCGGCTGCTGTCTTTTGCTTCTGCATTGGTGCTGTTACTTTTGCTCTTTGCATGTACTGTGTAAACATTCACATAATGCTGTATCGTATTATGAAAATAGCCTTAAAAACCGCAGATTTACCAGTAGTTGTTTATATGTCTTAAATACTCATGCTTAAACATAATTAGTCAGTTACACACAAACATATCTGCATGTAAGCATGCATGCAATGCATACATGCAAACAATAAAAATGCAATATTATCTTAATTCATACGTTTAGATGCACATATTATGCATTCGCATACTAATTAGCAACGAAATATTTAAGTGTGCGTGTGCATGTGTGTGTATGTGCACGTTTATTTCTATGATTATATATGTGAATATATGTGGTTGTGTGAACGTTTACATATATGCTTATGTCCGAACATCGGTTTTCGATGAAGAGTTCCCAGGCTTTTTGATTGAAATATCTTTAGAAAAGAAGACATGGTCATCAACGTCTATGCAATGGTTTAACTCAAGTAGAGCTGAGAGAAGTTTACACGGTATTTTACATAGAAAATTAGGCATTCGAAAATTGTTAATGTTTAAGCGGCACAACTCATTTACTTCAGCTGAAGACACAACAGGAGCGAAATTGACTTTTTCTTACGACTATTCTGTTTACTTAACCGACCGATGTATATCGAACATATACACATATATTTGTAGGTTCTTAATTGATAGCTAGAAATGAAAATTGAAATTTGAATTAAACGATGAGTTTGGAAATTATTCCCATAATAGACAAAAAAAAAAAAATAAAATTTATAATTACATAATAGCAAGAATTGATCTAATTTCATACAATTTGTTAGCAGAGTTATACAAAAGTTTAGCGCAAAGACGGCTATGTTTGATCAATTTACAAGTGTTTCGTCTTTCCATTCAAAGTGTTGTGTACCCAAAATTTATCTCAAGATAAGCGACATCTTGTTGCCTGTTGAATTTGAAATTAGTACGTTGACTAGGAAAGGTTTGAGTTCAAGTCTGTTTTTCTAACCAAAGTTTGTAAGCCGTAATACTGTTTTTAATAAACAGACGTACAATAACAAACTTGACCCAAGATATATTTTAATTTTATACAGAACGGAAAAAGAGTTCTTCCTTAACAATGTAAATCTTTTCAGTCAAAGTACAACTTGTTTCTTCTTTGAAGAAGTCTTTCATCTTCGGTGGTGGGTACATTAATTTGTCATTTTGTTTGTAATAGCCCAGAAGGAAGCTTGAGAGACTCCACCAAGTATATATATTCTTGATCAGTATTAAATATAGAAAATATTTAAGCATGTCCGTCTGCCCGTCCGTTCGTTCAACCGTCTTTGTTATGTCTGTGGGAAAATTTCTTCTGGAAGCAAAAATGAAAATATCGGCTTCGAATTTGACAGAAACATTGGAAGTACAGTATAACATCTGCTTCTTTTTGGTTATTACTCATAACCAATAGCAGAAAGACCTGCAAAAAATTTCCATTTTTATTGAGCTAGCTATCCTCTAGTGTCGATACAAAAATTCAAAAGATCGACTACGCCCGTTTGGATATTTTGATTTTTTATGTGAAATAATTCGTAATATTAAGAAAGATGTTTTAGAAATCATACATCCATATAGACATATCCATCCAGACATATCCCTTTACCGGTCTGCTCGTTGGCAAAATTCAAGGCATATAGATTAAATTTCGCAAAAACATTGAAAGTTCTTTCACATACGTTGGTATTGAAAATGGGTCAAATCGGTTACAGGCCACGCTTGCAATATAAAATAAACTGAAAATACCTCTATTTTCTGGATGTTTTGCTCACTATTTCTAGACTACACAATAAAAATTCCCGCCGTAGTCCAAAAAAATAGAAAAAATTCCCCCACCTCTTAAAATATAGTTTTCTTATCCCATTTTTTAACATAAGGGTAATGGGTATAAAAGATTCGGCACAGCCGAGTATAATTTTCTTACTTTGTTTTTTTTTTATGGTAAGTCACGCAAGGCGTGTTCTCTAAAAAAGGTAATGGTCAAGGAGAATGAAGTCATAAAACAGAGTGCGAGGTGTACACACGAACGATGGGTGAGTGTCATGCGTTTATCGATCAAGAGATCGGTATCGAACATAGAAGTAGTACAAGTTACCTTCAAATAGTGAAAATATGCTGTTCACGCAGTTTACAAATATAGGAATGTCCCTTAAGAGTTAACGTCACTGTAACAGCCTAAAAGAAGAAGAATTCGACAGGTTTTTGGGAAGAAAAGGGAAAAGAAAAAATATTTTTCGTTAAAAACCTAATCAGTCTTGAAAAATATTATGAAATTTCTTTAAAGACATCTTTTATTACTAGTTATAATGAAAAACCTGAGGGTGGACATGGCCGAAAACAAGTTGGCAATTAATCACGTGTAAAAAAAATCAACTTTATTTTTAACAAGCAAGTTATACTTCTTTTTTGACATTTGAATGTGGTGGGCGATAAAGTTAAGTGTTTTGCTTGGAGAGATATTTTCTATTTTTAAGTTCACTATGAACGAGTGATTTATCTGCATGAAAAAAAGTTACATTGACCTTGCATCCAATATTTTATCGGTTATACGCCAGATTTTTAGGAAATTCGGTAACTTGCAAAATGTCTACACTATGAGGGTGAGAGATAAGCAACATTACGAAAATCACATAATAATAAAATAATCTACATGTGAAAGTGACAAGAATCTATATAATGGAAATTCCCTCTTTCAAATAAAAAATAAAATAAAAAGTGATCGACCAAAGCATTGACAAAGATTCCCGTGAAATTCAACAGCTAATGGAATGAACAAAGACTTTTGGAACGTTTATAAGCAAAGGATTTTGTCAGATATGCTTGGTGTTGCAGCTGGAAGGCTACGAAGTAGGGAACTTATTCGGAAAAAGCCCAATTTGCAATACCGTGAAGGACGCATACATTTCACAGGAAACACGTATCATTCGCCCCTATTAGCCGCACATAAAACACTTTTCCAATTAATTTGCGAATTTGTGTCATTGCCGAACGAACAAATTTGTACATCACGGAGAAAAATAACTCCAAGTGTCATCCTGTAAACACTACTGAAATCCGACATGCAAAAGGCAAAAGGCTGTCATCAAATGTGATAAGAAGCAAAAGAAGCAAATTTCCATAATCCGCCCAAACGTAAATATGGAAGAAGTTGACACCATGGACAAACTTTTTGGGCCGATATAGAATAGGACTTAAAAATCGCGAGTGGTATATCAGATTATTTAACACATTATTGATATGGCGGTGATTAATTCGTGGGTATTATACAAAAAAAAAAGTTAAACCTTTCATTAGTATAAATCGGAATTTGCAGAGGCATTATGCTCGTATAAAAAGGACAATGGGAAGAAAAGAGAAAGATAGGAAGTAATGTAGAAAGAGAAAGGAATAGAAGGTAAACAACGCCTAGATGCCACGACATGCGAACTGATGGTATAGGCCATGATTAAAGAAAGTCCAGTTCTGAAAATAGATTATTCTTATAAGAAGATTATTTAATGTCCAAAATTTAGAAATAGCAGAGGCTACTAATAAAGGATTCACATCTTGGGTTTAATGTGAGTACCAACTCGGAAAGTTTAACGGAAGTTCACGGAATATCCATCCTACTATCTACCTCTTGGATAGGCAGATATCTGCTACTTTGTGGCTACTATGTTCCTATGTTCAATATTGCTTCTGTGGGTAATACACGCAAAGCAGCAGATATGTACGATGTCTTTGCAACAAAGAACCTAGAGAAGAGACCTTCGCTTTTCTTACCAAAAAGGCGATTCTCCCGATGATCTAATTTTACAATCCTCGAGAATCTGTCGCCAGATATCGATAGTTAAACCTTGACCCTTCTTAACCGATAACTGTTTCCAACGATCTCTCCATGCCGCAGAACGAAGCTACAATCCAGTATAACCTTGCCGGATAGCAAAGTAAGACCTCGGCCACAGTTACGTTGCCTAGTGAGATCACGCAGAGGCATGGGTTCAGTACATTTCCACTCCCAATAGTATATTGACCATTTCTACAATATTATAAGTTGCTAACGTCATAAATGTTTCGAAATTTTGTTTAATGTTCGTTTGTTTTTTCTTCAATCGGGTACTTCAAATGATCATTTCTATCACTAATTTCTAACGTCATTAGTAGTTCAAGAGTTTCCTCAATCTTCGTTTGTCTTTGAAAGTTTTTAGCGCTTTGTAGATTTTCTTAGACATTATCTACTGCTGTATATAATCAGTTGCCTTAAGTAATCATTTCTATTATGATTTTAAATATAATAAGAAGTGTAAGTAAGCATTTGCTTGATCATTTCCTACTTTTGTATTTAATCTCTTACTTAAATTGATGATTTCTTTTATCATTTGAAACATCACTGTTTACTTTTTGTATATCTAATCAGTTATTCGAAGTTATCGTTGTGGTCATTAAGTTTGCCTTTCATTTCTGATGAAAATGTTTGTTTAATCACTGAGTCTTTTAATATCTAATTTGCTAGTTATAGTGAAAATTTTCATCATTAAGTTAAGTATGATGAGAAATTCATTTCTTTGCTTAGTCATTGTTTTTCTTTTATTTCTGCTTTTTTTTTGGTATTTGTTTTACGCGTAACTTATGATGATCACTAGCATCATTAGGTTTAAACCTTATTAGTGTGGTTTTGGGTCTTTGCTTTGTCAATGTCTACTAAGACATATTAAGTTCTCTTCGGGTATCTCTTAATGATTTTCTTATACAGAATAACTTCTTATAAACACTCGTGTTTTCGTGTTTGCGATCGTATGTGTGTGTGTGTGTGTGTGTGAGTGTGTAATAATCCAATAATGCAAGAGCATACATATGACATATTTGTATGTAAAGAACATTTATTAAAATAATCGAAATGTCAATCTAAATAAATCACTTTTAAAAATCAACAGTTTATGTTAATGCCAAGCATTTACAAAAGCTACCGTTGCTTTTAAATTTGAATGTGTGTATGTGCGTCTATGAATTTTATATATGTAAAGTTATGGTAAAATAAATGATAAGACCACAATGCCAACAACAACGACAAAAACAAAAAGACATACAGAAAGTAAGCAGACAAACAGACAGACAGACAAACAGACAGACACAGAGACGGACGGACAGACAAACATAAAAACGAACAATCAAATAACATACATTCCGATATAAAAATTGTTTGGTAAGACATTCGCATAGCAACGACCTACAAAAAGTTCATTAACGGAGACACTAGACATGCACGAGACAGTTTGCAGACAAACCAGCAAATTCATACACACACGAACACACAACATATGTTATATACGAATGTGCAACATATAAATACGAGTATATATGCATAAAACTATTTATACATACAGAGTTTGTACAGATGTTTATAAGCAAGCAAGTATGGAGCAAAAAATAAAAAAAAAAATATAAAAATATAAAAAAAAGTACAATAAGCAGCAAAGCCCCTAAGCATGCATACAGTCTGTTGGTTGGATGGATAGATGAATATAAGGACAGACAGACAGGCATAAAGTCAGTAAATTGCTGAACAATTGACTCAAGTCGAAGAGTAAGGTAACAATTTTGGCTGTTTTGTCTCTGATTTTGTGTATGTGTGTGTGTGTGTGTATATATATCTGTTAAGTTAAGTTTGTTTGTGTGCAATAACTAAAGTGCAGCGTTGCAGTAAAGAGAAAAATGTTTAAACCGAAATGATTGCCTGCCTGGCATTGCAATGTCTTGCGTTGAATGATGATCGCACGAGTAGGCATGCACTAATATATATGTATGTATATATGTATGTATATACATACATATATATGCATGTGTGCGCGGTATGTTGTGGTACCACATGGTTCTAACCAAAAATTATTACCGCTGTTTTAATGCATTTGTTGTGCATTTTTCGGTTTGCTTAACTTGCCAGTGATTTTAACAAACATCAGCGTTTAGTGTAAGTGATTATTTTTTCGCTGGTTTTGTTGCCGGTTCTTTTTTTTGTTTCTTCATTTTTTTTGTTTTCCTTTACTTTTCTTTATTGCTACATGCTTAAGCATTTTGTTGCACTTTTATTGTTTGTGACTGTGTGTTTGTTTATGCATTTATGTCTACTACAGTGCATGCACTACTGTATGTGCAAATCAAAGTTGCCCAGTATGTGTGTACGTTGCCCCGTCTGTGACATGGTGCACACACAAAGGAAGGCGTGTGAAATAACAAGTTCTTTTTTAATGTTGTTGTTATTGCTATTGATGTTGCTGAGGTTGTTGTTTTCTTTTGCACCTATTTAAGACTGAGAGTAACAAAAAAAATAAAAAAAAAATAAATAAAAAGTACTTATATACGATTATATGCAGGCTTTCTTGCACAGATGTCTGGCTATATCGTGTGCTACAAGGCGTTTTTTATGATCTTACTAATTAAAATGCGCTCGTTTTGTGGTAGAAGGGCTGTCACCATGATCCGCTACTGTTCATAAAGAGAATAATATTTTATGTAAAAAACGAAAATTGTCTGGAAAAATCCAAAGTAAATGCAGATAAAAGTTAACAGACAAAAATTTTCCCTTGATTAGGACTTTGACTGCATTGAGAGTCTACGTTATAACTTCTGTTTTCTGGCTTAGATTTTCTTTCGGTAATTTGTCTGATACTCCGTTAGTTGAAAATCTTCTTCAAGATTTACATAAAAATCTTTGTGAGATTTGATCTGGTCTATACGATCTGTTTGCTTTAAAAGTTCGTTTATTTTAAAATCGAGATATTTTATTATTGGTAGCTGCTTTAAACCATTAGCCCCAAAAATTTCGACGACCAATTGAAACTGAAAATAGTTCTTCTGTTTTAACACAATTCTTATGTAGTGCAGTAGGTGCTAATGTCTTGAAAGTTGCTTAAAAGTGTTACCAGAGTTTATGGTTGAAGCATCCAATAATGCGCCTCATTTGCATTCTCCATAAACTTTTATTGTATATACATCAAATAACTTTTAAAATCTTATGAAAAAAACTAAAATGAAAATTTCATAGAAATTTTTAATTTTTCGTAGATTTTACAGTCAATGAAATTCCAAACGATTGCGTCGAATATTGTCGCAAAAAATGTCGCAATAAATTTCATTTTCGGAACATGTTTTGAACTAAAAAAGCTTAAATCTTATCCAAAATATGAATTTTGTTTGTTATGATATTTCTTGCTGACACAAATTATGGATGTGTATGTATTGAAAAACGTCTACAATGTAAGTAAGTTTTCCAATAAAATCTAATATCTAATATCCTAATAAGTATCATAAGAAGATCTTATAAAGATAAGCTAAGATAACTAAAACCTTTTATTACATTGTTTTCGACAAGACTGTGACTGAAATTTCAATATAAATGTCCATTATCTGTTGCTGCAGTTCCTATGATCCCAGAGACCGAAAAATGTGAAAGCAGATCAAATTCGAAAATAACAAAAACACTTCTTCAAGTATGTGCGCCAAAGCCACAAGAAACTACAATTTGATCTCGTTATGTCAATTTTATTAACGTTGATTACGAGAGCAAAATTACATTCGGTCGTCAATAAAATGTAATACATGCCTGAGACGGCGGGTATTCAATATTTAACCCTTCTTCTTTTTGTTAAGTCAGAATTGCTAACTGGATTTATATTCTGTCTGTCCGTTAAAGTTCTCAAGCAAGTAATGATGAACAGTACGTCGCTACGCAATAAATAATATATCGTTTACTAATTCCTGGAATTAAGGAAGAAAAAATATTTCATTTGTATTGAAAAAATCGACTTTACTCCATGAAATTGCATTCTTCAAGGGTATCGCTGTCAACAGTAATACCATCAAGAATGATACGATCGAGGGTGATGCAATCAAGAGAGATACACTGAAGAGTAATAGAATTGAGAGTGATACGATCAGAAGTGACACCGTTAAGACTGATACAATCAAGAAAGATACAATTAAGAGTGATACAATTAAGAGTGATACGACCAGAAGTGATTAAATTAAGAGATATACAATCAAGAATGATAAAATCAAGAGCGATACAATCACGAGTGATACGATCAGGAGTGACCCCGTCGAGAGTGATACAATCAGGAATGATACAATCAGGATTGAGACAATCACTTCTCTAGCATTTCGATGCATTTTTAATAGAACGGTTTGTGAAGACACTCAAAATACGCCTCAGTTATGCAATGATCTTACCGCCTGGTCCTTTTGCCTGAGCCGTCTCTTTCAGATTTGCGAATATAATAGACATTCGCCAAATCTTACGGTATGCAAGGTAGCAATTCGAACTTCAACTCATGCAATCTGTAGCCATTGACTTCTGGTAACGCACTTCCGCCTTGATGAAAGTAATTTTTTTTTTTTTGGGAATTTCGTACCTTAATTGCGTCAAAAATGCGGTGTAATGTTCGCCATACATTGCTCTTCGTTTTGTAAGCTGTATGATGAAGAGAACATCAACCGCATTCCAAAATATGAACATTATCACCTTTCAGGACGTTGCTGCGTTTTTGACTTTTTTATACGGCTTTTCTTCTGTATGTTTTTCACTTAATGGACTATCAATTTGAATCAGGAAGGTACTGGTATATCTATGTCCCCCACTTTGATCAGTATAGCATAAAAAAATCTGTTTGATGTGTTTAAACAGCAACAAAAGGTTTTTTTTCTACATTTTGTAAGCAGCTGTTTTATGTGCGAATTTTCTTGAGCACACTATTTGTTGATATCCTCCTCGCAGCTTCCCTCCTCGTTTACGGAAATTAATTTTCAGGATTTTTTAAAATCTTTTTTGGTGTAACAATCTCTTTTTTGGATATCCATTGCATTCGGTATCATCGGTCTTTGGACGATTTCAGCAGCAAATTATGCTTTTGAGCTGAGAAGAGCTGCCAGTTGGGCAGTAGTTCGAGCAATGAAATTCGAATTTGAAAATAACAGAAAAGTTCTAAACAAATGATTGAAATGGCATGAATGAATAGGCATAATTTCGCTGGTTAGCGCTTTTTAAAACTAAAAGAAACTTTTCTTAAAGACATTATCACAGTTCCGGCAATTATTAACCGATGTGTTAATGGAATAAGATTTTTATATGGTAATGATTGTTATTTAAGATTTCTCACATAAACCATTTCTAGGATATTCTTTCATATCTTTACGACAAATTTTTTCTGGAAAGAGTGTTGCTGTTGGTGGTCTAAGAAAGCGTTGCGGAAGAACGCTTCCCCAAGTATTAGAGTAAGAATGAAAAAAACGAAAGATTTCTTCTTTATATTTTTTTCATTTGACTGGAGATGCTTCCAAGACAATGTCGGATACTGTACGAAAAGTAAAAGGAAATTTTATAAAATTTTCAATATAAATATTTTTAATAATATTGCAACAAAATTGCTTTCTTAATACGATATTTTTATGTATTTGGCCCTGTTTCCTATCAACATGTGGTTATTTCAATAAAGAAATTATTAAAAACGTATACGGGCGCGTCTTTCGGAATACAATTATTTTGCGTTTGTGCAAATTTTTTGCTTTTCTTTTTTTTTTTTTCTTTTTTTGGAAAATATATCTTATAAACAATAAACACATAGAGAGGTTATTTAGTTAGTTAGTCGGTCTGTAATGTTTTTGTTTATAATTATTTCATTTTTAAAAGAAAAGTAGAGAGTGATGGGAAATTTGCTTACATACGAACACACATACAAGCACATAATCACTTAACTGCCTGAAAAGTGAAATGGCAATTAATCTGAAGGCTACTCGACTTTTTTTCGTTTTTGCATATATAGCCGTACATTAAACTACATACGTAAGAGATTTAAAAATTTCCGGAATATTTTTCTATTATTATATAAACAATTTATTATTAATTTTATTGAATTAGGAAATTGATGCGTCTCTGTCGATCTTTGTTTTTGAAATTATTTAAGAACTTTTACAATTGTTACCGTCAATAGAAAAGCATATTATATTTGTCATTCTAATGGTAACATTTGAAATTAATTTTTATGTGAATTTTATGTAAACTTTGCATAAAATATTTGCCTGGCATTGCGTTTTACGAGCATTTGTCTGATTCTCTAGAACATAAACTGTTGGTTTTCGAAACAAGAAAATCATTCATTCTTGCCATGTTTATTAGCTAGACTTTTGCAAATTCAATTACCTTCAACATAAGATATCTCTATAAATGCTTCGATAGAAAACCTTTTAGTTTGAAATGATTAAAAAACTTATTCATCTTCCAGCGAAGTTTGTAAACCTAACTTACGAAAAATTTTTGCTTACTTTTATGGGTACGCAAAATACTACTTGTTATATACGGACAGTATGTTCCATTTCTCGTTTTATTTCTATAAGCATTAGGATCGCATTTCTGAACGAATGAAGTGCTTATTATCGCGTAAGCCAACTTTTAATATTTTCTCTTAAAATTGTCGACTTTAAAATTTGAAAATAGTAGGGTTTGGACGTCGGACTGTATCAATCAATTTTTGAGATAACTTAAAGTATATTTCTGAGTTTTATTTATGGAATAATCAAATTAGAACCAAGAAATTTATATTTGCCTTGAAGAGAATTTTAAAGATTTATTTTTTAGTTGAGTATATTAAAATAAAAGTTTTATTGAGAAGACCATTTAGTCTTATAATTGTTTTTATTAAATTTATCGTGTCGTATATCGTACATCAAGGTATGTTATAGGTTACAAAGACAAAATTTTAGGATCTTTATTTCCGCTCTATTAAAATAGAAGTTTTTCTTAACATCGATCAAATCGGTATCATTTTTATTCAGAAGATCATTTAAATAAGTGTTATAATTGTTTTTATTAAATTTGTCGTGTCGTGTATCGCACATCATAGTATGTTATAGGTTACGAAGACAATATTTTAGGATCTTTATTTCCGCTCTAAAATTAGCTCAGTTTTCAACCAGCGTCGACAAGTTCATGGATTTTAGAAATGAATTCAGAATAGATACTTGGGCTTTCGACGTCATAAAATTTAATGTGTTTGTTCTTAAATCTTTTCGTCAGGTTATCAAACTTTATTAAAATATCTCGAAAATTATGTGTATTTTGAACGCCAAACCCGGCGACAGGCATACATGAATCGATTCATAAAATGTTATAATAATAATGTAATAAAAAATGAATATGTTACCAGAGTTTCTATGTGTTGCATATGTCCATATGAACTTTTGAAACATCTACGACAAGTAGTACAAGCCACAAAACGGCGAAATTTCGAAAATGTTGGTAATCCGCCGCTGAAAAATTAAAGATTCCGAATCTTTTTTAAATCTTTCTAAATTTTTTATATTTTTTTTAACTTAAGCGGTAAACTGAGGCAGTGTTGTATTTCTAAAGCAGCTGTATTAGTCTTTTGAGCGATAAATATGTAACTTAGTTGAGAAACAGCTTTCACATTTCATCTAGCTATCCGTCTGCTTGTCTTCGCGTCTTTCTCTTTAAGTATTTTTACTGCGGATCTCACGACATAGTTTCCTACATATCCGCTTATCTAAGTCCCTATATCTTTTTCTTATCCTTACAAACCTGGGTATGCCTTTTCGTGCTTGTGCGCTTCTTCGCTTTCATTCTCTTGACTCTTTATTTCTTGGGGTGCTGGTCCATCCGTTACTTTGTTTATCCGTTCGATTTTTTCGTTGTTTGTGCGTCGACTTATTTACTTTTTATGTATCTGATCGTTTAAGCAACCGGCCGCAGACAAACAATTGTTTGTCTATTTATTTGTTCGCCTAATAATCTAGGCATCCGTGATTCTCTTTACTCTTCTGTTTGCGTGTCCAGATCTTTGTCTATTATATCTGTTTTCAAAGTCGCCAAAATTCTTGATCAGAAACGTTTATGTTCAGTTTTAGTGCTTTGTATGAATATGAATCAAATTTGAAATATTCATTTTAAAGTTGAAAAATATACGAAACATTCAAAGGATTTTCATTAATTATGAAATATGATAAAAATAATTACCAAAGTTGTGTACTATGTGATCACTTTGTTGTTGCGTTGTTAATACATTTATTGAAAATCTGCAATTTTCATGTATTTGCCTTTTGTAGGGGATGTTTAAGTGTTAGGGGAAAATAGGTCTTCTAAAATTTTCTTTTAACACCAACAGGCAATACTTAATTAAAAGAAAAAAAATTTGATTGCAAAACTAAAGAATGATGCTGAAAATTCTACCAATAAATTAATGAATCGATTATTTAAACACTAAATTCTAAACAGTTGTTAATGATTTGCAAATTTTTATTTAACACAAATCGAAATTTCTCTAAATATTGAATGGAATCTTAGGAATTTATTTGAAATTAATTTAAAAAGTACAAAACAGCTGTAAGAGCGATATGAAATGAAAAAATGTGCAAAAAATATTTACAGAAAAAAACAAATTAAATTAAATAAAAAAATCAATCTTTCACTTACCGGTATTCTTTCGCATTACGAAAATATTGAGTACTGTTATTATTATTTTCGGAGTTTTGTCTTGCAGCACTTAGACCCGTTGAAATGCGTTTCATTTGATCTTCAGTTAAATTAAACATTTTGCGCACTTGAGCCAAATTAGATGCGTCCACATATTCGGTATGTATGGGAGCATCGCCAAATGGTAAATTATGGCGTTTAGCACGTTTACCATTAACGCTATTAACAATAGCAAACGCCATCAAATTCAAAATAATAAAACGAAACATTTTTGACATTTTTACGTTAATTATTTGTTATTAGTTTTGTTTCTTTTCATTAAGCAAAATATTTGAAAAATATTTCAATTTTAATTGAAACAGAAAAGCATACAAAGGAAAAAAAATGTTTTTCAAAAATTCCTTTTCTACGACCACTCAAACACAAATACACATACACAAAGTTTTTACTTATTATAATAATTATATTAAAGAAAGTATATAAGTTTATTTATTTTATTTTAATTGTGGTTAAAACTAAAGTATTTTCAGTTTATTTTGAATAAAGTTTTATTTATTTTTTATTATTTTTTACATAAACGTAAAGTTTTATTATTAAAATTTTTTCGATTTTTTTCTTTTTTTGCAGATAGATATGTTTCATGTGTTGTCCACACTCTTAGAACACCAAGTACGAAATGAATTGCGCGATTTACTTTAGAGACTTTAAATAAATTTTTTAACATACTAGCAAACAACAAAACAACATCAACATCACTTAACGTTAACAGAGTCAAATACAATGCTATCGAATGTTAATGTAACAGAGTACAGAACAAAGAAAGCAAAAAAAAAAAAATAAAAACACATACTCGCAACAATAATAACAACAACACCATAACAGCTGCTACTACTACTACTAGTTTTTGTACTTGTATTGTATTGTTTAGCTTACGAATATTTGTTATGCCTCTGCATCGGTGTGTGAGCTTATACATGTTTAGCAGTAGTTAGTAAAACCATTCGTGTTACCAAAACACGACGCTACTGTATTTGTTACACACTTAAACATTTACAATTTATGGCGATTGGTTGATTATCGTTTAGGTGTGTTCGTCGTTTACGCACACATTAGTATGTAGCTTATATTGTGAATGCTTAACCATTTTCACAATATACACGAAGGGGTTGCTTATATTATTTCGTATATAATATAAACGTAAAATTATATATACGCACGCATATACATACATACATACATACATACATACATATATATATATATATATATATATATATATATATATATTATAATATTATTTCAAGTTAATATGCCAGCAAAACGCATTTTCTTCACGATGTATATACTTATATAAATTGCGAACGAATCTGTTCATATACATTAAATAGGTTAACAACTGCATTTATATACAAGCACAGGTAGGTGTTGATATAACAGTGATGTACGAAATTTACAACATATATTTACATAAATTGTTTTTGGAAATTAAACAAAAATTTATTAAAAATTTATTATAGAAAAGTTTTTCATTTCGTAAGCTCTAAAATTGGGTGATGCCGCGTTAACAAGTAATGTTTAGAGTTTAATGACATATGAAGAGAGATTACAAATGACCACTAAGTCTTTATCAAATATTGTTTTTTTACAAATACCAAAATTAATTAAACGATAACTATTTAATGATAATACTATTTATGATAATATGTTTATATTTTAATAATTCTCAACTGGGGGGCAGTTAGCAGATGAGCAAATGTTTTTATTTTAATTTTCGACTCTAACTCTAGAGGCGATCCATTTTCGTTTCGCTTTTTTTAAAGATTATATCGCAATACGTATTTCATTTGCTATTCACGCGGCAAGCCTTTCTTTGTTAGTAACTTAAGTTTATTCATTTTAATGTAGCGATAATGTAGAGAAAGGATCCTTTCACGTTAGCACTCAAATTATCGTTAGTCCTTTTTGATTTTAAGTTCTAAACTTGCTTGTAGAGACGTTTTATTTGAAAGTAACATATTTTCCTTTATTTTGAAACCATAACATACATAGAGCCGTATCTTTCTGTCTCTATGTACCTATATATAGGACCTTTTTTAGTGAATCTAATTTTCGTCCTTTTCCTTTGAGGTTATGTCATAACGTCTTACTTAAAAGTAAGACCAGAATATCTCTTTATATAATAACCTCTGATTTTTTTTTTGAGATCGATTTTATTTTGTTTTGAGACTATGACATTTTTTTTTATATTATGCGTGCGTTGAGGAGAGTAATTTGACGGGTCTAAGGCAAGAAAGTTCAAAAGAAAAATTCCATAGATTTTTCATAGCACGAAGAGGTTTGATAAAAATTTATTTAAACGAATTATTTCATCTCGCAAAAATAAATTTGTACTCATTTCGTTTTGCTTGCAGTGTGGGCATTTCACTATAGAGCGAAAAAATAATAAATCTGTAATTAAGCTGTTTCCGCATGTTCTATAGCATTTTTGCCTGGCTACTGCTCCAGTCGACTTCTTGTTCGATTGGAAATCTTAACATAGCAATAATACCTGACGAAATTTGAAGTGCATCTTCTTAATTTAACATTGTTGCGAACTCATTTTCATTGTGATGCCGTGACGTGAACGCTATAGCATTTAATTCATTTCATTTTATATACTCATCAAAACCGAATATGGTACAATTTTGCTAAAATGTTATAACTAAATGCTTGAAATTCAATCTAACCAAAAATTGTGCTGGGGACAATTGTATTGGTATCATATAATTATATGCTAATTAGAAAAAAATTTGTGAGGACATTGAAAACTTGTTTTAAAACTAGCGTTCCTTCTTGGACCAAATCTTGATAGTGCATCAAAGTGCAGTAAAATATAGTTAAAATTAAGGTCTGTACTTTGAACACGAAGTCAGATGAAAACATATAGATGGATAGAGGGATACGTTAATCGATTCAATAGTTAATTCTAAATTAAGAAATTAAAGTCTATCTCAATTGTTTCTTCAAATTGACGTAAATTTAGTCTATGGCATAGCCAAGTAGATGATTCTTATCTACTAGCTGCTACCAAGTCGGTGTTCATGGGTCCAAATGTTGCTGTGATAGATCATATATATTTGATCGTAGCTATCGTATTGCAGTGAGTGCTTAATCGGGTACACTATCGCTAAACTGCTGCTACTCCCCTATTTCAACACTTCCTCCTAACTAACGCTGCCTATACGTATTCAAAGAAATAAGTGATACGGGGCACAAAAGATGCAAATATTAGCATGTTTTTCAGATATTTTTTGTTAAATAACATAAATTTCGGATATACTAAGTTTATCGGTATCCGCTTAGGTTATGATTTAGGCCAGATAATGGCAGCAAAGTTGTTCAAAAATCGAAAAAATTGCTGGGAGAACATGTTAATCAAATCTAAGTGAATAAATAAACTTAAAAAAAAAAAAGAAACAGGATAAGCCCTTGCCTTTACAACAATTACAAGGTCAACAATCAAAAATATGTTTTCTATTTAAGTTAATCATTTTGGTATTTATTTATTTATTTTTTTTTATTTCTTAATTAGTCATCAACGGAGGATAAAAATCTTAAGAGTTTTTTCTCGTTTTTCTCTAAAAATAAAGCAGCAAATAAAGAAAAAAGAAACGTTTTAAAAGTGATTAATCAAACTGTCGTTAAACATTTGTTGTGAGTGTTAGCCTGTGAATATATTCTAATGCTGTATAGTTTAGCGGATGATGTCGTTTACGAAACAGATCGAAAAAATGTGGATACCTTTGAGGTTATTCATATGCAAACGTTTCTTACGTAGACAAATTTTTTTAAAGTTCACCTTTTTCCACATGAATTCTTAGACAAAACAATTCCTTTTCAAAAATTTCTTGCTTTTTTCTTTTTTTTTTTTTTTAATACAATGAAAACAATTCATTCATAAAGGTACACAAGTAATCTGTTGAATAGAAATGAAGAAAATAATAGAATTTTTATTGTAACGTTAAAGAGTGTGAAACTACTGGCCATCAGTTACTGATATTATCAACGCATTTAAGCATTTACATTATATCAACACTAACAACAACGACCACAAAGCAATAATAATAATAACTAAATTGCGTTCAATGTTGTTTACAATATCAGCAGCCATATAAACCTGCTGTCATCTAATTGCAAACACGTACACATATGCTTAATAGTTAGCTCTCTTTACGTGCGTGTGTGTGTCTGTTTATTTTCTTATAAATTATATTATAAAGAATTTCCTGATTAAATGTTGTTTTTCTCGCTTGTTTGAAGTTCTTACAAACAGAATAATGACTTTACTGTATATTCTTACTATTATTGTAATAAATTCACTTCAGTGTATTTTCCATCTTATGTGCGCACTTCAAATCAAATCGTCTATGTACGCATTTCTCTAATTTATTTAGTAATTTTAACTACAAACTAAATTGTAACGAATTCTTTGGCTAAGCGCATGTATAACTTCTTTGGTAATCTAAAAAATATTGACCCAATTAGCGATCAGATCTTCCCATCTGCTTGTGCAAATTAGTAAGAATGAAAAGAATTACGATGAATGACATATGATGATATATACATATATATGTGTGTGTGAGTGTAAGAATATATAATTTTCTACAAACATATTTTTTTATGCAGAAGGCTTAGTATTTTTTAGATGCTCTAACTTACTGAAACGTTAGTTCGTAAATGATTGTTCGTCACATGTAAGCAATTGTGTTAAACGATTTCAATTTCTATTATGGAAACCAGCAAGTGTTTTTTTGTAGTCCATATTTTTAACACTTATTATCGAACAAAAGTAAAAGAAACACTCTGATTGCGTTTAATCACCTCAAACTGAAACTTAGATCTCATCTAAGCAAATAATTGTATACCTGCCAGCGAAGCGATTTTGTCAGATTGTTTGTAATGCCCAGAAAGTAGCTTCAGAGACCCCACAAAGTATATATAATATATATTTGATCAGTATCGATCTTCGAATCGATTAAAGCATGTCTTTCTGTCCGTCTATACATTCGTTGGAATATTCTTTTCTTGTAGTCGTATTCGTAACTCGAAGTGGATGATTTTTAAATGTAGATTAGCCCTTATATATTCCTTTCTTTAGTCTGATTAATTCATGCGCTTAAGGATTGACGTTTAACATTAAGTTTAGTGTTTAGTGTTTTTTTAGTGTTAATAAAATATTTGCAAGAGATTTTAAGTTATTTCAAAGAAAATTTTGAAAAGTCCTTTAAGGCCGGTTTGTGTTTAGATCACGCCACTTTTCACCCTTGCGTTACGATTACAACATATTTCCCGAGTTCAGTTTTCGATTGCAATTTCAATGTTGCAACCGCATGAGAACAATAATGTATATACAGAAGCGTATATCTACATAGATGAAGACCGATCAAATAAGGACAAAGTTCGTGGCGTTTTCAGCAAAGTAAAAATTTGTAATTTGAATAAATTTTGTTAAATCAAATGTCTACAACATTGATTGAACTTTTGCCATTTTTTTAATAAAATCCTTTTGTCATCACTCTAAAATTTTGGAATATTCTTGAGGGATCAAATGTTTTCAGGGATCTCTTTCCAACTTTACACTACTAACAAAATTTAGCAGAGAATGCAACCAATAGAAGTCGAATGGTGCAATACCCGATTCAAACATATTTTTTCAATTAAAAATAACATCGCCGCCATTGAAGACGACGCTTTTCCTCTTGATAAATTCCAGAATCGTGATGTTTGTTGACATTAGAATAAAAAGCATTGCCTCAAGTGATTCCACAGCGGGCTTTATCTATTTATCGCTTTAGTCGGAGTGATATTGTAAAGCAACAAGAAGTTCTTCAGACATTGAGACATTTTCAAAGCACGATTCCTTTCGACCGAATTAAATAATATCGTAATTTTTTCTAAATTATTTGTAAACTGTCGCCTTTCAAAGGCCTTATAATATGACGAAAGTTACACGATTCTTAAATCAGGTATTGGGAAAAACAGTACGAAATTTTTTCCTCATCTTGTATGTATAGGTTTAGCAGGTTTGTTTTATTTGTTTGATTGAGTAGTGAACTTAAGCTTTATAGCTGATATCAAACTTCGAAATCGAAATTTTATTGTTTTTATTGTTTTTTAAGAAAATGATCGATACTATAAATGTAAACAAAAGTAGTATTAAGTAATTAATAAGGAGTTAATTAACTCTTTTGACATTTACTATCTTAACACCAGACCATACTATAACATCGTACCATACTCGCATTTAGGCAAACAACGCTAATGTAAAGCTGCATAATTTTTCAACTTCATTTGATAGCTGTGAAAAGCAATATAATATATATAATATAATTTATATCTTCTATATGACAATTGGTAGGTATACGGGCCGAAAGGAGTACGTTTTTGTCATTTCCGAATTCGAGTACCGGTTCGGAAAATAAAAAGACCGAATGCATTGTAAATCTAAGGTTTTTTCTCCTAAAATTTAATTAGACTATGCCTTGGATACAACCACAACTAGGAAAAAATTTCAACTGAAGATCATTATATGACTTTTACTACGGAATTTTGTAAATACATACTACAATTTACGGCATTTGTGAAACATACTTTTTGGAATTGGATATTTTGGTATATTTAATATATGCCTGGGATGCTTATAAAAATTAAAAATTAATAAAACAAATCAATCTTGTGTTCATCATTATCAACTCTTGTGGATTATTATATCCACCACTGAAGGGGAGGTGAGGGTATATGCATTTTGTCATTCTGTTTGTTATGCGCAAAAGGAATCTTCGGAGGCCCCACAAAATACATAAATTCTTGATTAGAATCAAATTTAGAATCGATCTAAGCGTGTCCGTGGGTCCGTCTTTAGCTCTCTTGCTTGTTTTCACTTTAAATATTTTTTTACATTTTTTGAAATAGTTTTGATACAAATACAACAAAAAACCACTTCTCATTTAGATGAGTATAAGTTTTTTTTATTTTTATTATATTTTATTATTATTTTGATTTATATTTTTATTTTCGAAAGTAACTTTCATTCCAATCATGTCAATTTAAGTTTAAATATTCAACATTTTTTTTTACGGATAGTTAATATATCTCCCAATATTATTACCGTTACTTTTATTATTATTATTATTATTATTATTTTATGTTTTTCTATTTTCTTTTTATATATATAAATATATGTGTATGAGGTTTTTCCTATTTTTTCTTCTTTTATTAGTGTTGTCTTAATACCATATACTGTACACCGTTTCTCTAATACACCAAATGTAATCTGTCGTTGCAATATCTTAAGATAACATTTCATATTCTGTCAAGCTTTATATCAATCAAAAATGTAAAATTTGATAGTCAGAATAAAGATTAAAAGAAAAATGTATAATCTCTTTAGAATCATCCAATGTTACCATTATAAACGAAAATCATTTATTAGAATTTTTCAAATATTTTTATTTCATTTTTTTAATATTATCTTAGTAAATTAAAAACTTTTTTTTCATGAAAATCTAAAAACTATAAAATTTATTTTTTAATCAAGGCCACTAAATTTTTAAAACTCATGAAAATTAAACATTATTTTTTCCTTAATTTCATTTATTTGCTCTTTAGATTCTTAAGCCAAATGCACGCGTACATTAATTTATGAATTAATTTTTTATTTGTAGGTAAAAAAGACGCATACGAAATCATTTTTTTATTAAATGAAAAAATGAAAAATGTATCGAATTGGAAACTTTAAATACGTAACACAAGCCAGACAGATTGTCGCTCGGTCAGTTAATATCTAATCTAGACGAAGCATTAAATATTCTTGAGCATAGAATGCAAACCAGTGCAATGACTTTTTACACTATATCCATATGTAGTTATTAAATTACGAAGGTCAAGCATTACTCTTCTTATTTACATAAGTGTATTTAAAATTTCTTATTCTCATGATAGCGGTCTTAATGTATGTATATATAATTGTTTAAATATAGAATTTTCACGTCATCCTGTTAGTATATAAAAAATATTATCGTCTGCTGCATTCATTGCTTAACTCAAGTTTCAATGCTTTGTGTGTGTGTGCCTCTAGTGCCTCTAAAGTAATTAGACGCTAATACTTTAGAGCGAACAGTGACTTCTTTTTAGATTAAAAACAACGTTGTTTTGGTAAAACTGTAGTGTCGTTTGCTTTTTCCAAAATAGCAAAATTTGCTTAAGTCGTTAATTGCAGAGTTTTTTCTCCATAACAAATGTTGTCAATTCGTTACAAAAGACGACTAGATTTGTTAATAATATGCATCGGAGACGTTCCAGAATATACGATATTTAAAGAAGTGTCGGTGTCACTTTAATAACCTCACATAATATCCATTATGGATGAAAACATATACCAATAGATTTAATTTATATACAAATCGACGTAGTTTGTTCAAAAACTGCCAATAATTTGTAGTCTATAAACCAAATATATTCAATCGCCTTCTATGAATACAGTTTAAAAGTCAATTGACAAATCTTTAGCTAACTTTTTTTTAATCAACGCATTAGAGACCCCTCAAAATGTGGGTATTCTACTCTACCCTTATAGCCGGACACAAACTGAGAACACCTCTGCCTTCTGGACTTTTTGCTCATCACTCATAAACTACAACAGATATGCGATAAAAATATCCAAGTGCCTCATATAAAACTTTTTAGACGAGCAAAGAGGTGGAAAAGTATCGTAACAAGAAATGTAGGCCTTTTCAGCGCATGTCCGTTTGAGACAATCACGTGAGTGTTGCCAGATCAACACCATCTAATAGCAAAAACCGTGGAGACTTTTTATATGATTCAATAGTTTAAGTGTGATACACATGTACATTCAGGAAAATTGTAAACTTAAGTTTAAATTTGAGTAATAAGCATAATATATGAGAAAAGAATGAGTTCAATACCATCAGTGGAAAAGTGAAAATTAAATATCTGTCTATTGATTATAGGAACTGTAGTTAATTTCTTATTCTTTATATGAGAGTTACTGGATTTTACGAATTTTAAACTTGCGCTTGAAATTGAAGAGATTTTCTATTTAAGTAGAGTATTTAATCTAAAATTGTTGCGTTCAAGTTTCAGAACGAGTTCTTAAAGAGCTGAAGAAGTCAGCAACCGTATTCTGAGCAATATTACAGAGATGTCACAAGTCATAAGGCACTTTTTCTTTCGTATTTTTCTAGACTTAGCAAGCTTCTCTTTTTACAACAAAGTTGATATTAGACAGTTTTATTGGGACTTTTGCTCCGGAATACGATATTTGATGCAAAGTTATAAATTCTACGACATAGAGAAATGTGATATTCTCTTATGACCCGTGATCGCAAGGACAGGATTGTAAATATCATATCAATCTGCAAAAGAAATGACTTCCATCTTACCTGCAACGGCATCATAAAGTAATTCATGCGCCAGCAAATATAAATTGCGGTTCTAAAATATTACAATATTTTACACGTCTTGTCTTCGAACTTTATGTAAAAATATAAATCTTGTTTTTTAATGGGAATAGAGTGAAAAAATAGCAATATCCACACAATTTGCATATGTATTAGGACGGTGCATATTCAAGTTCCTCTTTAAGGTCTTATAAATTACTTTTCATAAAGCCCCTGCCCTCCTCGGGTTAATTAAGAACACTAGTATTAGAGACAATGCTGATATTTTTTGGCGATCTAACCTCAAAATTATGAAGCGATTGTAGACAAATGTTGCTTACTTTGAATAAGCAATAGGAAGTTTTTTCACCATATCAAATAGTTAAGAATGTTGTTGTGTTTCAAGTACACATTAATTCGGTGTGTTTTTCTCTTCTCGAAAGTGCATTTATTTCAACACAAAATTTATGAATAGATTAATCAAAGTATTGTTCATCGTCGTCTACTATTTTTTTCCACTTTTGGTGCTTTGGGGATTTGCAAGAAAAGACGTATCGTTATAACAATTGAATCTCCGCTCAATAAGTAATTGATTGTAACCATTGTTAATCAGAAGGAATAGGTCTACTAATCACAGTGGGTAGCAGATTTCAGGTTGGCGCTGCTAAAGTTTCTTGGACGTGTTTTACTATATGAGGTCGAATTTCGTTGCGCTGAAAACTCATTATATCATGATATTTAACATATTGTGCTTTTTACGTTCCAACTTCATTGGTTATAGTGTCTCCTAATCATGATTCCATTTTGTTGGAGCAAACCATAATACACCGTATCCACCTGGCCGACTCTAAATTGGTCTGCCATGGATGTTCAACTTTATTGTCCATACTAATGGTCGGTTTAGTCTGCGTCATGAATATCGTAATGCGACCATTGTTCTTCGTTCGTAAGGATTTAGCAGTATCATGTAATAAATTAGGCAGCTAAAGTAAACTTTTCCGAAAATGGAGAGAATTTGACTCGTAAACAGATGTTTTTAATTGAGAATTCAAATCGACTAATATTTCGAGAGAGCTCTGTTAACAAACGCCAAAGCATACTGTATAACGTCTACATCTGCTTGTTTCCGGCACCACACACCGCTAAAGCCTTCTATTGAGAAAGGGAACGGACTGATTTTTACTTCTAATATTTCTTTTAAACACTTTTGTCATAAATGTTGCCGGTTTAGACAAAAAAAAGGAAGGCTTCATTTTTAATTTTTTGCACGACATTACGAACAGGTCTGTTAAGACGTGTATCGTTTATAATAAGGTCACGTCAAAAATATATTATTATTTTACACTTAATATTATAGAGTCTCTTCCTTAACATTTCTGCAGTCTTTCGCCTGTTTTATTCATTTCAGCAAGCCGACCCTGTACAAATATGATAAGAATATCAGTGTACTCTCTCAATCTTAAGATGCTGCACATAAATTGCTTTTTATGCTTTTCACTGCATTGGAAAAAATTACAACTCACTTTCAGTTTCAAAATGTTTAATGTTTTTTGCTTTCTTTTTGAATTTTTTTTTCTAAGAATAAATTAACAGAATAAATTATGAAAGACGAATGAAAGAAAAACAAGAAAAAAATTATATTCGGCTATGCCGAATCTTTTATACCCATCACCTCTGTCTTAAAAAAAATCAATAGAACCAAGTGTCAAAAATTTATAATATTGAGTAGGCGTGGCAGATTTATTCTATTTTTAATTGCCAAATATAATTCCGACACACCTGAATGTGGCGGAAAAGTGTGGCTATCACAGACATTACACAGATAAGCAGGCAGACAGATAGACGGATGGACGGATGGATATGTTTAGGTGAATTTGATACTAAGTAAGAATACATACATTTTATAGGGTTTCTGAATTTTCTTTCTTAATGTTACAAAGGTTTTCACAAATTAAAAAAAATCCAATATTCTATTATATTAAGTGGGCGAGATCGATTTTTTCGATTTTTGGATCGATACCATAGGATAGCTCAGTAAACGTTGAAATTTTTATAGATGTAAATACAGGTATGATTTATGAGTAATAGGCAAAAAATCCAACATTTTCTTCTTAAAAGCAGAGATGTTCTCAGTTTACGTTATGTTGTGGGCGTGTCATTCGACCTGTTTGGCCCATTTTCAATACCAGTCTTTCAATGTTTCCACGAAATTTGAACCAGACATCTTGATTTTTGCGGCCAGGAGAATGTTTACTGCAAACATTGCACGCGCGGACATACGGACAGACGGATATGCTTTGAATCGATTCTAAATTTGGTGCTGACCTGGAATATCTATATTTTGTGGGGCTTCTAAAGATTCCTTTTGGCCAAGAAATCGTATTCGCCTTAAGCCGAATCTCTGATACCACTATCTCAAGCCAGAAGATTATAATTATATCGCAAGCTACTTTCAATCGGACTGACTTTACAGATGCGCCTGAAAAAGTCTCTTATAACGTTTACATCCTTATACGCTCCGGATTTTGCAAGTTAGTGGCCTGGGGAAGCCTCCTTTAACGTTTAGATCCTTAATTGCTCTCAAAAGGACTCCTTTAACGCTTAGGTCCTTATATGCTCTATGAAAACCTCCTTTGACGCTTAAATTCTTAGATGCTCTGGATTCGTCATTACAATTTTATTGTGGGCAAGTTTACCGTTAACCGACTACAGGCACACAGACTGACTAAGGAATAAGTAAACCTTGTACTGACTAAGGAATAAGTAAACCTTGTAAGTGTTCTCTTTTCGACAGTAATTGTAACAGCAATGATTGAATGTTAGTGGCAGTTGACTTTCGAAAATACCGGGTAAAAAATATTGAACCTAATAAGAGAAATAATTCAATATTTTTTAAATTATCTGATATATGCATGCTTACGCATGACACTTGACATAGAGAGCTTATTGATTTGAGTGCTTTGAAATTCTGTCGAAATCATGTTTAAATTTTATCGTTCTGTAGTAAACTAACACGTGTATCGTGGATGATGTTTTAAGAGTTAAGCATTAAAAAAGCTCTGCAAGCAAAATCTTTTGCGGGTTTTGTAGCTTTGTAATTTTGTTCCAGATCTATGTTATATTTTTCTCGGATCAGGAAGGCTGCAATGTTCTTTTGACGGCCCTATGACAATTGATTCCTGGAAATATATATTTTAGATCTTTCAAAGTTACCAAAAAACTTACTTTGCATGCATTTTATTAGACTACCGAGATAGTAAGTTGGACATTCAATGTTCCAGTCCAAATAGCATTCGGGTAATTCCAAGTGACAGAGAAATAAAAGCAAAGAAATCGCATTAGAATTTTGAAATTTTCGATGTTTTTCTTTTGTCTCGTCCCATGATTTATACTTTCAGGAACCTTTAAATAGACTTGTCAGATGCCGAGCGTTAGGAAGAATGCTTTACTTACTTCATCTTTTATTGCATTTTTCAAATTAGAATTATGTTCAGCTGGATATTTGAAATAGTGCGATATTTATTTAAGAAGAGATTTGAACCGATGAAAAAAGGCACCAGACAACCGCAGTTGTAATTGCTTCGATCTGAAAGAAAGAAATTAATAAATTCTGAGTTGGTTTCTTTACCGATAAAATTAATTATTTAGAAAAATATCAAGCTTTCAAAGAAAACTTTATGAAATTACTTTTAAAAAAACAATAATTAAAGTAATTAATTCAAAAATCGTTTATTAACTTTATTCGATCAACTTCATGTTCGTATTTAATAAGGTTTGAATGTAACTATTTATGTAGCGAATAAGTAATGGAAGAGGTAACCGGTATAATAAACTTAATGCATCGTTAGTTGATCGTTTATTAGTTAGGAGGAAGCAAAAGGAGTAACTTTATAATGATGAAAAGGAAGCCATACATGAATGCGATATAATTTCACTTGAGTTAAGGTAGAGTTCATCTGCATAAATTTTTCTTACCTGATTGTCAATAAGGATGCAACGTCATCAAATTAATTAGATGAGGATTGTTTTTGAAAATAAAAGAAAAATATAAATATTTATAACATAAAAATATAAAAAAAAGAAGGCAATGCACAAAGGCACACAAACACACACACACACACACACTTTCACGTTGAAAGAAACAAAGCAATCAATTGAATGTTTGGTTAGTTTTGGCTGAGTTTTTTTATTGTACGTTTTGATTGGTTGACATTACCGAGGCATCAAAATTTATGCTGATTTGGCGTAGTTGTATTTACTTAAAGAATATTTATGTTAGTTGGCAAGTTTTTTCTTTCCAATACTTCGTCACATTATCTATCGTCTTCCTAACAAAAAAAGGCGTTTGTTTTTCCTTTTCATTTCTCGTTGCATAAAAGACAACAACAACAAAAAGAAAAAAGAAGCAAAGGCCAGTTGATTATTGTTGCCGTAGCTATTGCTGCTTGCTGCTGCTGCTATATGGTTGCTAAGAAAACTTTGAATGAGCCAGACATCAAGTAATGGATGCAACATGATGCACATCAATATGTAGGTACATGCAGACATATATATGCATAAGCCTTCGTTTAAAGCACATAATAAAGTGCATTATTATTGTACAATGTGTTTGGTTGCTTGTTTGTGATGGTATTTACTGTATACATACAATTATATATACATATACCTAAAGACAGAACAGAAATTTACAGATCACAACATCAACAGGGCCATTATCATGTCAGTACGTATGTGTGTGTGCTTACACGTAAATGCTCGTCCCCTATATCATGACTAGAAGGATATGATTGCATGCATGCAATGCAACGGCAAACAAACAACAACAATAACAATAAAAGCAGCAGCAACGTTGATATGCAGTTAAAGACAATCATGTTCAAGTCAGACTGTCTGGCCTGATGTTCTTAGTTTGTGTGACTTAGTCTGGCCTCTCAGTCATTGTTTGTCAATTTTTGTTAAAGCGTAAGTGTGCCTTTGGCCTAGTGAAGCCTTGCGCTTGTATGCGCAACGTCTGTGTGCGTGTGCTTGTATATAAAAGTGCAATTCAACACAAAGCAAGGCAACATATATCTGTGCATAAAAGCCAGGCAGTCTAGCCACAGGTATGAATGTCTGGCCAGATTGCTTGTGTGTCATAATTGAGGCACGCTTGGCCATGGTCCAGCGCATATTTAACATAGCACAACCGCAAGAACAACAACAAGACCAATAACAATAACAACAGTAACACGGGTAATAACAACTTGTCTGTCTTTCTGTTTTGTCTGTGTTTTCTTAAATATATGTAACATTATGCAAGTTACGTTTGTGTGTTTCTTTTTGTCTCGTTGCATGTACGTATGCACATGTAGCTGTAGTGCTTTCTTTGCAAGTAAAAAATAAAAAAAAAACAGTGTAAAATAAAATGCAAGAATCACCTAAACACAGATTGTGTGCTCGTCTTTAAGCTTGTGTCTGTAAGTCTAGACCATCATCGTCAGTTCAAACACTCTGTTCATCCGTATCCAAATGCTTCACCTCTTCCATCTTCCTCTCCTTAAGAGTTTTGTTGTATGTTCTTTTTTCTCTTTTCGTTTTTTAGCGTCCGTCCATCTGTTTGCTTGTTTGTTTGTCTGCTAAATCTCTAGACGATCACCAGACATGCACTTGTTCCTTTTGGTTCCTGTGGCCACTCACTCACTATTTGATTGCTTTGTGTCTTCGAGTTAATTTTCTTTTATTTTTCATTTTTGTCTTGCACCTTTTTCACATTCGAACGTACATATATACATATATACATACATACATACATAAATACATACATACGTACATACATATTTAAAATCGTTAAGATGCTACAACGCCTACTTAACATACATAAAAACATAAAACAAATTAGCTTCTGGTCTTAACCACCAGTCGTGTGGTTTTATTTTTCTTTTCAATTTCTGGTTCTTCTTACCACGATATTTATCTTCAGCATCGACAGCATGTCAAACAATTAAGTGAAAAAAAATGCAAAGAAATAAAGAAAAACTGGTAGCCAAATGAGTGAGGGTTGGGTGTCTGCCTGCCTGCCTAATTGTCGCCCATCAGTTATTCAGTTATTTGGTTGTACGGATACGAACGACGACGGTACGAAATTGTGGTCTATAAAATTCAAAAATGATTTTATAAAATTTAAACAAAAAAAAAAGATTTATTTCGTCTTCACAGTACTTTCCAGGTAAATAAGTACTCGTTCAAGTCAGTATCTATAGGATAAGAATTGGGTGAAAAGGTGCGTTAGGGAATTTTAAATGCATTACAATTTTCTTTTCTTTTTAGTTTTATAGAAATTGGGTTGGAAAAAAGACAAATTTGTTTCGCTTTCTTTCTTTATTGGGTATTCGGTTAATTCATATTAAAAAAGTTGAAGGAGAGAAACGGAAAGTGTGAGAGCGAGAGAGAGCGAGGCAGGGAAAGAGACTGTGTCAGAGAGGGAGAGAGAGAGCGAGGGAGAGAGAGTGCGAGAGAGAGAAGGAGAGAGAGAGAGGGAGAGAGAAAGGAAGACAAAGACAGGGTGACAGAGAGAGGGAGACAGAGAGTGTGAGACAAAGAAAGACAAAGCCATTCATTCAATTCATTTTTTCCAATTTAATATGCCAATAGAGTCTCATTCCGACAGATTGTTTCCATTAGTCTGCATTTTTTCTTAACTCCGTTATGTTTTGAGGTCTGGCTCACTTTTTTTGGTTACCTTGATTTAGGATGGTCTACAAGTTAATTGCGAAGCAATAATAATGACCCAAAAATCTTCATTAGTAATAAATATTTTCTTACCAAGTTAAGAAAATGTCCAAGAAAATTAATCGTACTACCAAGCTGCTGTAGTCATCGCGATAAACGATCAAAAGAACGTTGTTTGATAAAATTCGAAACAATTTAGAAACATCCTAGGGTCGTCGGGGAAATAACTCAGCGTTACCTACTTAAGCGAATAAGTGACATGTCGCGTAGCTAGCTAAAAAACCGAATTATCTATCGAAGAGCAATTACTTATAAATCCCTACAAATTTATTAATCATATCCTACAATATAAAGATCGTTTCCGATATTCGAAATGTTAGTCTATTCAACATGTATGTTAAGCCTAAAAAGGAGGATATTGTTAATCATTCATAAAAGTAATCCCATTTGTCTGAGAGTAAAATATTTTTTAAATTGCTGAATATATGTAGAAGAAAAAGTGTGTGGCGTTTTTAATTATTTCATTCAATCATTCATATATTTTTTTCTTGTATTTTAGATAAAGTGTTCTACTATGTGACAATTCAATCGATGACCTTTGCTTTCTAGTAAAAGCATTATGTCATCACTGTAGAACATTTGCAATTTTTGGGTGAAAAGCTGAAGTAAACGACTTTCACAATTTCCCTTTTTGAAGTTATCTTTGTACCATTGAGGAATTTCTGCAGAGAACGAAATTAATGGTGATTGGTCTCAGCAAAGTTTGGGCTATGCGGTGTTTTCAAAATTCCTACCCAAACTCGCCGAATTCTTCCAAGGTCATAAAAGGTGTAAGTAGTTAGCCATTGTGGTGAAGGACATGCTTTTTCTGCTGAACACTTTATCTCAATTGTGAGCTTTCATCGAATTGTATATTGACAATAGCGAAATCGTAAATGGAGCAAACTGTGACTCCCGATCTGCTTGATAACCTCGACTTTACTCCATCATATCCATTTCTTATTGCCTGCTATCAATCTTTTAAAAAGTTGGTCGACATCACTCAGGTTGAGCAGCGACAAACAGGTAAAAATTCACTCCATTGAGTTTTTAATTCTTCATTCATGTAATTACATGTCAAGTTTTGTTTTTTACGCAGCCATATCGCCTATTTTGGACCAACGTTTAGTTCCATAGCACTGTCACAAGATGGAATGTATCGGTTTTCTTCATATTTGTTGAAGAATTTCATTGAACTTATTAATGGTTAGTACATCGAATTACCAAGGGATTTTACCATCGAAGTTTCCAGGACGAAAAGGAGCTGCTTCATCATAACAAACACAATTGCACCATAAACAATCGGAGTTTTTCACAAGCCTACGAAATGTTATCTTGTCGCGATCGAAATTATATTGCGGAGTAATGCCGATTTTTTTTCAAATTTTGGCTCATTTTCAAAAGATAATTATTTTTTTTAATATGTATAACGACATCTGTTTGTGAATATTTCTGGTCTCTAATATTTCACATGTTTTATAGTACGACTTGATAGGATTAATGTGAATATCAGTACGTTAAAGCCATCTACTGGGAAAAATGACACGAACTTTTTCCATTATCTAATGTTACAAAATTTTTACTTGCTATTGAAATTTCAAAGAATTTTTATAACAGAAGCTTAAGTAAAGATAATAATAGATAAGTAACGCAACTATTACGTCTCATGTACATTCAAGGAAATGAAAATATCTGTAACCAGGAATTTTTTCAAAGGAATTATGTTCATTTGAAAAGTGTCGAAAAGTTGTATTTTTAAAGAAAACATTTTTCATATTATTTTTCTTATCTACGTCGTTGAACTTAAACGATTTCCATTTCGATTTTCCTTTTAAATTTTCTACATAATATTGAGCAATTCATGAACGTATGTACGCTTTTGCCCTTGACTGTATATCTTAAAGTGACTCGTATGTAGATTATGTTGAGCTAAGTTTTTCTAACTTTCAAGGTTATACGTAACAAATAGATTTGTTGTTGAAAATCTATGCTCATGTCATTGAACTCGGGTTGTTTGTGTCTATGAGTTGAAATATTTTTTTACAATAGAAACTTAAGAGAGTCTTAAGTAGTTGTTGTGCTTAACAATTTTAAATGATAAGTGTGTGAAAATTATAAAATAAACACAACGTATGCATAGATAGGTATGTCAGTAGAAAACTATGTAATGATATTTAAAAACAAATAAGTAAGCTACAGTCGCCTGAGGCAAACAAAAGATGGCAAGTAATTTAAGCACTTTTTGGCTAATGTTAGATGCTCTTTGTCTTTGTTATAGGAAGGAAGTATATAACAAAATTTTTCAAATTTCTTAGCTTAAATTTTGTAGTTATTGCGGAACGTTTTTATTTCAAATTTGTTCGCTGTAGAAGTGAATCGGATTAAGTATCAAAATTTCAAACACAATGTGTTTTTGAAAATGCAACAGCCTTTGGACGGACAGACAGACTAAAGGTCATCCCTACACTATTTCAGGATCTTAGAATGACTTTACTCATTCGCTTTCTGCTGTAAGACATGGAATGCATTCGAAAAAGATTGAAATGCTCAGCTCTTTTTCTATATTTATATGAGTTTTTTATTTTTTATATTTGTGACGGGTAATTATCGTTTTCCAACTTAAAGTATCAAAATATAACTTGCTTGGCTGTTATGCCGAACTACTATACATGGATCACCATTCGAATAAACAGAGGGGCAAACCGATGGCCAGTTTGACAAACGAACTAGTGAACAACCATGTCTGATCAAGACGTCTGAATTTAAAATCTCAGAATTGGCTCCATTTCAAAGGTCACAAACTGAATATTCATATCAATATACCGTCGCCATTCGTCGAGGAAATAAAAATAGAAGAAGAATTTTGTTTTACTTGTACATATAAGATTTATATAAATTTTTACTTTTTACTCTTTTTTCTCTTTTATCTCTTTTTTTTTTGAAATTTTTGCTTTAGATAAATTTGACCTATTTACATTCATCTAATCTTTCGTCTTGGTTTCGTCTCATTTATGTGTGATTTATGTGTGTGCGATTGTGTGTGTGTTTGTGTATAGTGCATGAGTTGAGTACTGTTGATTGTTGACAAACAATTATCTCCAGCCATTAATCTAAATTGTGCACTTTTTTTTGATGATAAGAGATGACGAGATTTGTTGTAGACTCGTGTCCACTGCCAGCGACAAACTTTTCAAATCTTTATCTTTAACAATTCATAAGAAGCGGAATATATATTTCATTTATGACGATACTGTAGTGCATTGGAGTGATCCAAGCGTAATTAAATTTTGGCGTTGCCTAGGCGCAAACGATAAATGTTTATGACGAAAACAATTTGATTGGTGTTCTCGAAAAAAAAAAAAAAATAATTATGAAGAGGAACGAGAGTATAACTTACGGATCTTCATGTTGTTAACTTCATGACGCCCTTGACATTTAATTTTTTTTTTAATTACAATTACTATCACTAATAAAAAGGACAAGAATTCACTCAACGGAAAAAATACAAATCTTGGGTTTTCGCTGCATTGATAACGATACTTACGGTAGACAGTTAGGAATATGAAGATAATAAATAAAAAGAAGACAAAAGAATACGTTGAATTTCATGTCTAGAGACATGACATTCGCTTTACAAGAAAAAAAAATGCATCCAGTTAGATGCATTCTTATTTATCACAAAATTATAATATGTATCTTAAAGAGAACAAGGAAAAACGTTACGGTCCGAGTCCTAGCTATCCTAATACAATTCTTCATTCATTTTTTGATGAAACACAGAAATTATACTTTATAAAGGGTGTCTCAATAAGAGTGCATTATTAATTATGCATTTAATTATTATGCAAGTGGCAACTTTGAAAGTCGATTATTAAAAATCGAGTTCTACACAAAAAAAGAACGACTTATAACTGTGAAAACCCATTACAAAAGTAGTAAAAGTTACACTGAAACCGCTCGAAACCATCGCAATATTTTCGGTCGGGAAAGTATACCCTAATATAACAACAATTCGAAAAATTATTAAAAAATTTCATGAAACTGTGTCGATTGCAGACTCTGCGTCAAAACATTGTTCCTGCAAACGATAGTGCCGCGGTAATCCGATAGCATCGGTTCGGCATCGTTCTCAACAACTTCAAATTTCACGAAGCCCTACGCAGCGAATTTTGACGAAAAACCTCCACTTCCTACGCGCAGGAGCGCAAACGTATGAAATGAAATAGTGTACTCTTATGGAGCCATTATTTATATGTGAAGCATATGAAGGCATATTTGTGAGAGCTCTAAACTTGTGAACTGACGTTTTGGCAAAGAGCACCGTTTTTCGTCATAAACCAAATAAATATCAGTTTTTGTTGCTACAGAAAGACTTGCGTTTTATGAAAGCTCTTAGATGGGGCGCCGTTCAAAAATAGACCTATATGAGGTCTAAATTTAGTGCAGTTGAACTTTATGTCAAACTACTATATCAAGGACTAACTTTCATTATAAGAGATTAAAAATTAAACATTTGAAAATTGCGAACTTTTCCATAGAACGCCTTTTCTAAGATGAAATGAACAGGTAGTAGTTGCAAAATTGGTCCGTACTAATTTCAATAGAGTTCGCCGTTGATCCAAAATACGTGAATGAGCGCAATTTCGTTAAAAATCTTAATAATTGCTATAGATAGACAGACGGACAAATAAACTTAATTCGATTTAGAAAATCATTTTGTGTCGATCAGTGTGATAAATTGCTAGTGCATCTTAAGTCGTTTTGTATGTTACATACATCCGCTTTACCACAAGTAATGCATACAGTGTAAGTATTTGCATTACTGATTTTATTTTTGTTATTATCTATTAAAACGGGAAGTAAAAATAAAAAGATATTGTAGATGTCTAAGTATGAATTTTTTGCGGATATCCATCCATTTGATATATCTATTGTCTTATATTATCAAAAAAATCTTAAATTACTCTGGGTCATCTGTTTTGTGGTCTAGATTTGACAACCTTGTCTCCGTAACATATGTAAAGCAGAACTGTTATCCACGCCATTATATGTGTAGCGTAGTGTTTGCGATTACAATATGAATCCTTTAACAGTCGCTAAACATGCTGAGATAGTAAAAACTTATTACCAAAGTGCTGATACTGTGTATGTTTCGTAAGTATAGTTGCTACAATCGTCCATTTGAAGGTACTTTAAGCAAAATTGTGAAGATGTTTGAAGACACTGGATCTGTAACAGATTTGTTAACACCAACAAATTATCGATATGCATGTAGAACGTTACAACAAGTCACAACGTGCACACTGTTTTGACTTTGTTGCGCGAGGAAAATCGTAGATGTAAATTGGTCACGAAGATTCTACAATTTCTTACCGTTGGACTTTGGTTTTGGGGGGTGTCGTAAATGATCGAGTTTATGCGAACAGTTCACAAACTCTTGACGCTTTGAAAGCAAACATCCATCAAGCTATGGACGAGCCTTCTGTGCGCAGATAAGTTGTCGAAAACTATCTTAAAAAAATCCGGTCCTGTAAGAGGGCCCATGGAGGACATTTGAAAGATGTTGACATAATGGCACGGTCCAAACAATATAATGAAATAAAAATTTGATTCAAATTTCGATCAGAAGTGTGTTTTATTTACGTATATTACAAATTCTAATCGTCCATAAATGCTGCAGCTTCGCATACTTTGATATACTATAATACTTCTTCTTCAACAAGAAGTATTGCTTAAGCGTTCTGCAAATGTAAGCGTCTTAGAGCACGAGTCTAACATGTCTGCAAGTTAGTAGACATCCGGATATTTATTGCAACAAAAATAGAAAATAATTTAATGTCAAAAAGTAGTGAAAAGAAAGTAACCTAAATTAACTTGTATGAAATAAGAACTGCATACTGTATCTAAAAGTGCAGTACCGAAAGTAGTTTAACGAAACGTACTCATAATTTTTAAAGAGTGTAAAGAGAAAGACACAAGGATATTGCACAACCAGTTAAAGTAATATATAGTAGTAATATATAGTAATGGGTTCATATTCTTTGGTCATACAAGTGTAACTATATTTAATTTTTACTCATCTTTAACTTTAATCTTAAGAATTAGAGTGGGTTTCAAATTTTTCAATCGCGTAGATGTTACAACAGTAGATGATAGATAGATTGACGGACGAGGGGATAGGATCAAAATATTGAGCTGATTGAAAATGTATCCACTTTACGGATCTGCAGTACGTCTCTTAAACACACTTCATGGATCTGATTTATGATTTCCAAAAATCTAGCACAATTTATTATATCAGTATACAAGGGCGTTTTTACGCTAGAAAGAGCTTCAAGTTTACCATCTCATTTCTAAGAGTTAAGAAAGCATGAGTATTAAATCACTTTTGCTATTCACATAAACCAGTCCGTCGATTATAGTCCAAGTTTTTTTCTGTGCTTAAAACGGTTTTTCCGAATTTTGAAAAATTATTGCTACTGTTGCTCTCCATGGTCGGAGAGTTTTAAAGATATAAAATTTATAAGAAAATTTGTAAGAAAAACTAAGATCTTCAGATTTAGTTCTGTCATTAAAAAAATGAAAAAATGGGAATTTTAGAAAAAACCAGCAGAGATGTGCAGATCGTTCTCATAAGATAACTGGACTTTTAAATAGATTTTAATGATTTTTTCAAATCTATAAGAAAAGAAAGGATTTCCTAATACAACAAGATTAACAGATTTTATCAGATTTTGTATGCCCTTTCTGTCAAAATTATATCAATTTATATAAAATTATATTGAGATACAGCAAAAAAAAAAGAAATTTACGGTACTTTACCGCTCCCACGTTGACTGCTATCCTAGTACCAGGAATCAGCAAATAGTAAAGGCTTGATATCCACTAAGCAATTTCAGAGGTTTGCTTTTTACTATCGTCTCTCCCATCGCATAAATAAAATACGAAGTGAATCGATTTGTGCGTGCGTGTGTTAGGAGGAAAAATAAAAATAAAAGCTGTAGGAGAAATACAGTTACTTATGTATGTATGACTTGCTCTTATTGCGTCAATGATGTTATATCTCTCATGGCTGATTCAGATGAAATATTTTGAATTCACTTTTTCTTTCTTTATTAGAGCATTGTATAGTCAGTCAGTGACAATAATAATTTGGCTTTGGAAATATAACATGAGCCTGCACAAAATTTCTTATTTCTGTTATTATTACATTAATCGAGATAAATTTAACGGAAAGATAAGACAACATTCCTCCATAGTCGTTATAATGGTATGAATATAGAAGGAAAATTTAATTCTGACTTTGTGAACCGAAATTGATCGAAAAACACAACTGTCGCACCAGCCTAACGTGCATACAAATTTGCATAAATATAATACGATATGAACATTAGATAAATGTTAAAATCATGGTTTCACAAAGCGCATCGGATTGGCCTCTAAAAACAAAATGTTTAAAATTATAACTTAAGATAATTGCGGATGGAGCTAACGGTTGATTTGGGCAATTTATAGTTTTGGTCAATCCTCACGAAGAGCAATTAAATATGAGCGCAGAAATTGAACTAAAAATCCGAAGTTTGTTTCAAGAATTTTTATGCTTTCTGTAGCTCGAAAGTACATAACAGGCAACTTGCCAAAACATCTCATCGAATGCCACAAAATTAGCTAGTAGCGCATGCGATTTAAATCATGTACCTATTTAGCACTCTCAATGCAGAAAATATTGCTAAAATGAAAATAAAATAAAATTTTCTAAAGATTATAAATTATGTCCAATTGTGTTCAGCTTTAGCCCCCGGTCCCTCGTTCTCTTAGACGATCGTTACTAAACCTCTTAAAGATGCAAAAATTAAGGATTAAGGATATTACTGTTATCAAAAGTGACTGAGAGTCTGAAAATTTTAGAGAAATTTAAATTTAAAAAAAAATCTCAAACTAAAATTTATAATAAAAATTTATGCCGTAAAATATTGTTCTGATCGAATTATTAAGGTCGTAATTAATTAAATGTTTTGTGTTTTCTAAGAGTGCGGTAGATCATATTTTAACTATGATTGGCGTTTGGTCGGTTAGATCATAATACTTGCCAATCAGGCATACAGCTTTCGCTCCCTTCGGCCACTTCATTTTACTCTCCCTTCAGTTTCTGTGATCATCACCGTGTAGGTGATGAGTCATTGGACATTTAGAAGAAAACGAGAAAAAATTTCTCTTTTCAAGTCGAATACCATGTTCTTCTTAATTTTTAGTTACCTTTTCACTGTATTAAATTAAAATTTCGAAAGAAAAATAATGAAAATTATCCAAGATCATTTATTTAAATTTATTTATCAGTAGTACAATCTAGACCACTATACCCAACCACTAAATCCAACCAAAATCAAAACATTTGCGAGAATTCTCTTTAGTCATACCAAGAAATCTCTAATTTGCAATTGCGGACAGAAAAATGTCAGAACCATTCCAAAATTCCAAGTTCGAAGATTCATATTCGAAGCGTCATATAATATCAATAAAGTATTTAACTTAATTAAAATGATTAGTCTAACCATATAGTCTTATTTGTTTAGACAAAATAGAACCAATAACTAAGGTTAGTTGCTAATAGAAATATGTTTTCGGTAATTCAGAATCCTAAGCCGTTCGTTGCTTCCTTTATTTCTTCACTATCGCTTTATAGAATCTCGCAAGTGTAGTACAAATGAAAAATATCGGGGCATATATATGTTTTCTAGAAGCGACGACCGAGACGAGAGAAGTAAGAAATGGCCATAAAACTACCTAATCGAATGAATGTTTCTATATATATTTGCATTTCAGGAACGACATATCTACATATCATATCTGCCGGTACTCTTTGCCGTTACTCTACAAAGTAGAGTAAAACGCTAATAACGTGTTAATGAGCTAATTATTTATACTTTCGTGTTTATAAAAATTATCCTATTTTTTAATAAAGCTTTTAACGGGTCATCAGAAAAGTGTGAGAAGCTCTGTGTTTGTAGAAAAAAAAAATCTTTTTAAAATTTTTACACTTATACAGCTGCGTAGTCATACATATCTTTTTAATCAGTGAATTTTGCGTCCAGACATACTGAAGCAAATTTTTTGTATATTTTTCATTTTTTTTTAAATGACGTCTGGGATTGTTTACATAACTTCATTATAAACGGAAATTTAGTAGCCAGACATTAGGAATTATTATAAATTTTGACAAAAAGAAAGTAAAATATTTTTTTTTATATACAAGTGCGTGCTTTTATTCGTTTCTTTGCGTGCACATATAAGATTTCAAATAAATGGTAGCTTTGCTATCAAAACAGTTATAACGCGCAAGTAATTGTTTCTTCTTAAAGTATTAATATATGTCTCAACTGCAATTAACATATTTACGGAATAATTACTCTCTGCTAGCAGCTACTGAGAGTTGTAGTCATGTAATACTACATATGTTGCTATCGGGATAGTATACTGTTTATTTTGCTTTCATTTGACGATTCTTTAATAATAATTAAAGAGTAAAAGAAATATTTATTCCATTTTTCACTATTTGAGAACAAAGTTGAGTACATTCCTTGCTTTTAACATACAGGTGCACTTTATGTTTAAATTTATGGGATATTTTTAGAATTCCTTTATTTAGAATGTGTTCATTGATGTCATTATTATCAGCTGAGAAATATCAATTTGTAAATAAAATAGCAAGAGTGAAATTAATACATCGAGGAAAAAGTTCATGGCAAAAATTTAAGCACATTTATCTTATATCTTAGACGAAAGTTATCCAGCAGCAGTAGTCCGAGTAACATCAGAAGACACCACAAATCATAAGGCATTTTTGTTGTAGTGATTTTCTTGACTTAAAAACTTTGTTTTATTATGAATTGGCTTTGGAAACATTTGAACGTTTGTTGTTACAAACTCTCAAAAACTATGACAAGAAAACACATTGTTTTCTCTTATGACTAAGAATAGAGTACAACGCCAGAATATAGCTGCAAATCAAATATGAATCATTTTGATCGATGACCTTTTTCTTTTAAGTTTTGTCGAGTCATTAATTATATGTATAATCTGGCAATGTTTTAATGAAAAATGCCGTTTTTCCTGTTGATCATTTCTGCACTCTTCATTGCAATCGCTTACTTTAGTCCTATCAGTTACTGACGCACCATATACGATTTTCTTGCCACTCCTTACTTGGCGACAATCCCTTTGCCTTAATTTGGGAAGTTTCGTTCATCTTAGACCATAATTTCTTTTAAACATTATTCTCGCATATGCTCATTGTCTATTATCAAGCTCATCAACGACATCTTTATTTTGCTGCGTTTGGACAGCAGTGGATATATCAGTCTACTAAACTTTTTTCTATTAATTCACGTGAAAATCAAATTTTGAGTTTTTTTTTGTAGCCAAACTTCATTCGAACGTGCTTTTTGATCGATGCATAGATTTGCAGCGATGTCATAATATGAAATGCTATTATTTTGACCTGACATTCAGGGGATATTCGGTATATGTAATAATATTATATGTTATATGAAAAAGAAGTATGGAGAGAGGAATAAGGTAGGTGGGGCGATGGTCCAATCGGTGCGTATTCGCATATATTCTCTGCAGCTGCGGTCACATGCTAACACTAACACGTTCTACCGCGCTGGAAATTGAAGTCGGATGTGCCGATTTTCGTTTCCTATGTACTAGACTATATAGGAGCACGGTTCCGCTATTGATTCTCTCGTAAAGAATATTTAAATTCTAATATATAATCGACGCGCAATTCTGAAATTTGAAGAAATTTTAGATCATCGTTAAATCGATTGCGATCAGTTTAAGAATTCTCAACTAAACATTTTGTATCTCGGTTAGCTCGAGATATATTTAAAATTCATTGCAAATGTATGATTACCGATTATTCCTACCTTATGATTTATTTTTGTTCGTATGTGACGTTTCTGTTGATAAGTGACTTTGGATTTTTATTTCATTGAAACTAGAGAAAATAGAAACGTTTTGTTAGTCATATTGGTATTATTCGTTTTAAATCAATTAATTAGTATTTTTTTTTCCTAAATAATTCTGGTGATGTTTATGAAATGTGCGATTATAATATTTCCTGTTATTACGAGTCACCAGCAGAAGAATTTCGTGGACTCAGCGTCCTCATGCTCGACTGCTGGCAGAGGGAATATGATAAGCGGCCATATCGTCATTTTCGTTTTGTTCGTTTGGATTTCGAAGAGCGTTTTAAACGTGAATATTATCCAACTAAGGATTTTCCTCACATCGTATACTTTATGCAATGGCGGCGCTTATCTAGTGTACAATTGGTGGGTTTTCGTATCTATACAATGTTGGACGGTTTTGTGGAGGCCTTAACCAATCTTAAACGTATCGAATTGAAGCTAATGGATTTGCCGTTATTGTTTTTTCAACTATTCAGAGATAAAATCAATAATATTCACGTTGAAGAATTAAGTTTAGAAGGTATGTAAGCGTACATTCGTTTAGTTTGGAGATGATCCAAAACCAAATGTCATTTGCTCATTCCGAAGTATATTTGGGACTAAAAAAAGACTGTTTTTTTTGTCTTCAAGAAATATTATTTCTTGCTAACAGTCACCTTTTAGTGTCACTTCAAATGTTAAGTAAGATCGTAATGTATCCATCATGAGTAGGTTAAATGCGTGCAGGCTGCAGCGGGTAAAGTTACATTTAATTCCAAGAGGCGTAAACTTGACTACTTCATCTTATCTCATCTTACTAGAAATCAACTTATTTTGGACATTAAATTTTTTAGTTTTTGATGTAACTGCGTTTGAGTTGAGTATAAATGTATTACTACTTAACCTCTGCAAAAAACAGAATCATAATCTAATCGAAGGCTGGGGTTATTCGTTTTTGCTCTTGTAGTTTTTGAAAGGAATTCGATTCACGGCGTCAGTCGATATGCAAAAAAAAAAACACTTAGTGGCTTCACTGTGGAATTCAGGCATCGAAAAATGCTACATTATCTCCCTCTCTCTCTCTTTCTTTACTTTAATTTTAACTTTAAATTCACAGCCTTAACACTAGCACGGTTGGATCATATTCTTCTTGAAATTTCTTTAATTATTAATGAATTTCACAAAAAGAGTTTTGTTGCTATCACTCATCACAATAATAATTTGATAATCTGATAATTTGATACTACTAAGCATTTTAAAAGCGTCAAAACTGTATTAACTTTTGCTACGCTTGCGTGAATTACAGTTCGCTGAACGCGTTAGGGCTTATTATTTATATTTAGATATGAATGAATAACATATGGAAAGAAAAAATTAATTCTATCATATATTACATGCTTGTATTCATTATCAAGCTCGTCATACGTCCAAGTGGATTTTCCAACGCTCTTGTTCCGTGACTAAGCATGGCATGCTACTCTCCTGCTTTTAAGCTACGGGTGGTGCAGTTGCAATTCTCAATAGATAGCTTTTTTGATAAGAACGTTATCCCGATTATAAATTTAAGAGAATTGAACGACTTTCGACCAAAAAGTATTCGTTTGAAAAAAATACCGCCAATACTATGACATAACCTGAAAAAATAAATCCACTTCACATAAAGTACTGTTGTCAAAGGGGATAAATTAGAACAAGTTCAATTAGTATAGCTTTCAAAGAAGAAAATAAGAAATAAATATTCTGGACAAAGAATAATTTTGTATATAAACATTAATCACACAACTTTAATGGCGAAGTTGCGTATAAGATCTGATAGATTGCGGAGTTAAGAGCTGTGATTAATTTAATTAGAAGGAAATTTTATTTTCTAGATGAATTTCTTTTTTTCTACTATGATTGATTGATTGTAATGATATTTTATTTTCAGGTACACACTTAACAGACGACGTTGTACTATGTTTACGTTCTTTATTAATTAAATCGAAATCTTTGCTTTACATTAATGTGGGCAATTGTGGAATAACTCAGTACAACTTTGTTGAATTGGCCGATGGCATACATAAATCTGAATCCATTGTTGGTTTTAACTGTAATCGCATCTTAGGGAAGCGCCTATCATTGGATTCAGACAAAATTACTCATATAGTGTCTTCGTTGATTTGGCAAAATAAGCTGCAAGAAATTGAAATGCAACACTGTGAGTTTATAGCTCAAGATATGGAAATTATCGCAGAGTATATGTATCACAAATGCTCCCGGTTGCGTAAAATTAATTTCGCTAACAATAAAATCGGACCGGATGGAGCTTTATATCTATTGAAAGCAATTGTATCCAGTGGCACATTGACTCATCTGGATTTGAGTGGTTGCGGTTTGGGAAGTCATGGCGGCGAAATAGTAGCGAAATATTTCAGTTCATGTTATACGTTACAGTATTTGAATATATGCTTCAATAATATTAATTCCGCGGCAGTTAATTGCATTTTGTTAACTATAAAAAAACCGATAAAATTACATAAACTCCAACTGTATGGCAACAAATATAATCCGGAAACCGGTAACATATTACGGCGTTTATTAGGTTCTGGTGTACTCTTGCAAGACAATATTGATTTAACGACGACTTTTGATGATACAATACCCGGTTTTCGTGTGATACCATGGAGGCCATAATTAAAAATTTTTATAAGAACTTTATTGAACCGTTAAAATCAAATTAAAAGTCTTTATCTGTATATTTCTATAAATTTATATTTATGTATGTATATGTGTCTATGTGTGTGTGCGTGTGTATGTGACTAGTTTCAAAATAAGGTTTACCTTCAAGTTTTCTTTTCGTTTATAGTTTGGTTTAAGAGAGGAAGAGAGAGAGAGAAAGAGCGAGTGTGAGATAATATCTCGTAAAAATCAAAAAATATTTTCAAAAATACTTTATATTTTTGTGAATATAAATAAAATTTACAAACGTTTGAATTAACTGTCAAAACTTTTCATGAATTTGTACTCATTTCTATAAATAGCTGCGAAGCAGATTGTTTTCTCAATATATATACAAAAAAAAAAAAAAAAAAAAGAATCTAGTCTTTACAAAAGAAAAAAAAAACAGGAAAATGTCTTTGAAATATGGTAAAATGCTAATCTGCTATTCCTTAAAAAAATCTTTAAGATTTGGCCCGCAATTAGTGATTAAACGTAATAGCACTAGCGATGCTTGTAATGCCATGAGCGGTAGACGTGAGTATGTGGGTTTCGGTATCAATGGGTCACCAGTTTATATGGATTTGCTGGAATATCCTATGCCGTCTATACGTTTTCGTGAAGGAGATGAAGATATATGCGCACTGCGAGAAAAGGAAAAAGGCGACTGGAGAAAGCTTTCATTGGAAGAAATAAAGAAGCTGTACCGCGGTAGCTTTTGTCAAACGTTCGCAGAAATCAAGGCACCGACTGGTTTGTGGAAATTGAATTTGGGAGTAGGATTTTGGGCAGTTGCACTTGGGATTTTGCTAAGCAACATTGTTTATCTTGCTGGTGAGAATTTACCAGAAACCTTTGACGAGGATCATCGTCAAGCACAATTAAAACGCATGATTGCTTTGGAAATTAATCCAGTTACCGGTCTCGCCTCGAAATGGGACTACGAAGTTGGAGATTGGAAATAGTATTGCATCGATTCTCCAAAAATAACTGTTTTCGAAATCTTAACATTATCTAATAAAGACGCTCTATTTTGAAATAAAAAGCCGATTTCTCCTTATCTAAAAGTCTTTTGATAAATATATGTTTTCTTTTCTTTTAAAAAAAATATGATTTAGAGTTACCACGTCATACATCGCTTTGGCTCAGTTTGGTAAAAAGCGAGTGAAATCTGTGTTTAAATCCACAGTATTCAATTCTAAAGATTGGCCCTAACTAGTTCTATGCGCAAGCGCAGTCGTGTTAGATGTTAGTGATCTTCTTTGGAAGGTTCGATTTAACAAATTTTAATTTTTTGATAGACCAACTCCTGCAACGTGCAAAACAAGTATTGGCAAAGCTCTCTGATCTCTAGCTGTTTTGAAAAGAGGGTAAAAGCAATAAAAATGCATGCGGCGGTGAAGAAGATGAGCGTTGTGGAATATTTAGTGTATAGAGTATACATTAGAAGTGCAAATAAGTTGCCGCAGTTTGACAAAAGAAAGTTTTGTTGAAATTGTCAGCTGTAAAATGTAGATTTAGTCATCTGCTAACGACATGGCTTTGAAATATTCATCATAAAATAACTTTGTTCATGTGAAAATGTCAAGTTTTGCGACGAATAAGCGTCATTTGCAGGAAGTTTTAGTTGTTCTGCTTAATTCTACAGATAGCGTCGATAAATCCTTACGAGCGATGAACAAGTGGATGCGTTAGAACATCCATAGCATAAATAACCTTCATGCAGACTAGGTGAACCACTAACATGAACGGTAAAGGCGAATATTAGGCGAATAGGATATATTATCCCAACCAAACAGAACAACCTTAGGGAACGCTATAAACTATACCTGATAATGTTGGGACGGAAAACTGGCGCAATATGTCAAAAGTCATGTCATTATGAGTATTTAGCCCGACGAAATTCGACCCATATAGCAAAACACGCTCGGGAAACTAAGCTCAAACGTGCTATTCTGCGACCTATTATCAGTGCTGATTAACAAATAATTACAATGAATTAGTTATTGTACGATCGAGTGGAGGTTCCATTCTTTCAACGATGCGGAATAAGTGGCTCTTTTTGTGCACAGCCTCAAAAGCTCAAGGGTTTTTCCCTTACGACACTCCTATTTTTCTGAAAAATAGACGAAGTAGCAGCCACCGAAAGACAATACATTCAATAAAACGTTGTGCCGTTCTTTCCCAATAAATTCCTAAGTTTTATTAAAAAACGGCGGAAACTTATTGTTATACACGTTAGTATATAACGTAGCATATATACTATATATCGCCATCATTGATGAAAATTCGAAAAAAAATGACGACGTATTCCCTTACTAAATAGTGTGTAAAAGAGCGATGGAGGGAAGGGCAGAGAAAAAGTGAAAAGGGAGAGATGGATAAAAGGAGAGAGAAAGAGGCGAGAGGGAGAGAGACAGTTGTTAATGTTTCCAGCAACATTTAGGTCTTCAGTAATATTTTCCTAAGAAAAACTGTAACCGTAACGGTAATATTTTCAAACCGTACAATGTTTTCGCGTAACACAACGTAACGCATTGTGTTCAGCGCTTAACGTTATAGTAAAATAATTTATATGTGCTCTCGTATAAGGAATTATATTTATACGCTAAACTTTTTATAGAAAATTTCACCGTTGAGATTAGGACCTTTCGTTGTAAAATATATGTATAGCGGGTATGTAAAACGCTAATATTCTTATAAACTGTAAAAATCCTTTATCTTATTTTTCATTTCTATTATATCTTATTCTTATATTAAATATTAACAGTTTATTTCTTAACGAAAATATTATTTCCCGTATAATATTTCACTTATGTTTGCGCATTTATTTGGAAATTTATTCTCAACTTCGAAATTTAGGTCTGTTTATTCAATTAATTGGATAGCATGGATAAACAAAAGTTACAATTATTAAATATTGATTGTAAAGCCATAAAGATCTGTCAAATCTTAAGTATCAATAAAACTGAAACAAATCAATTACATACGAGGAATAAAAGTGAAAGAAAGCTGGCCACATTCATTTTGGAGAAAATTTCGTATATATATCACTTTGTGTAAATGTTGAACAATTTGAAAATATTAAGTCTAAGAAGATTGCTGCTGTTTTTTCATATTTAAATGCGTCTAAATGAGTCTAATGCGTGGAAAGAGTGTGAATTTTGATTTTTTGATAACTGAATGTTTTTGAAAAAAGCTAACTTGTCGAAAGAACATAGCTTTTTCTTTATAAGTAAGTTTGAATAAATAAAAAAAAGAACTTTTTATAGGGAAATTTTTTTACCTTTGTGCAGGTCAGTTCTACCCGAAATATCATAATCAAAATCAAAACAATTTTTACAGAGCTTCATTATCAAAATTTAATGTATAATATTTTGAAATGTTGTTCGAAATTTAATTCAGTAAAGTTTTTATCTTTTATAAGAAGAAGTTCCAATCCATCCTTCGGTACATTTTTCATGTGTGCGTAGATTTTTGTTTATATCGGAGAGCATTTAGAAAGAGAGACAGAGAGGGCTCTAAAATTGGTATGAAAAAAAAAAACAACAAAATCTACGTTATATGACAGAGTGGTTTCGATTATCTGGCAATATTTTCTCTCCTTAGTCTTATATTTAGAATTGTAGTCAAAATTAATTTTATTAAAAGTAACTCCAAAATATGTTTAAAAAATTTTCGAATTTATAAGAATATTAAACACCCTGTTAATCTTTATATTGAAAGCTTTTAATTCAAGTTCACAAAAGCTTTTGTCTTATACGCAAGCAATGCTCTCTCACTGATATGTTTTCGTTTTCTTTATTTAACTTAGCGACAAAAAACCCTAAAACGCCACTGTAGCTGTATGTATGTTTATGTTGTGTTAAAAAGCTAACTTTTGAATATATTAAATTGTATCATATATGCGTTGCTCGTTCTGTTCATATTATTGTTTTTCTTTTTAACTTGTAATATTTACTTTCTTTCGTTTAACATTCTCACTTCTACGATTATTCTCTAACATATTTTATTTGTGAATGCTTAGCTTATACCTTATGTTACCTTTATATTATTTCACTAGTTTCGTTCATTTTTCATGCACGATTAAAGCTTTAGAAACGTTTGTCGGAAGAGGAAACTCGTCAATTATCGGAACATCGTAGACAGTGTTGCCCACCTCTTAATTTTCCGTAAAAAATAGATGTTTATGAGATTCCTAAATTAAATAAGTCCTTATTCACATTTAAACCGCTGGTAAAATTATCGATTTCCAGTCAGCTGGTAATGAAAAGAGCAAAGATGCAAAATGCTGTAAGACTTTTGTATGTATAGGAAAATTTTCTTCACAATAGTATTTTTGAAATATGAACTGTTCTCCTTAATAAATAGGATAGGGTTTGTTAATTTTATAATATCGATCATTTTATAATATTGATATCGCTGTAATGTTAATTTAAAGAAATTTTATTAGAAAGTTTTCGATCCAGCTGAGAAAAGAATTTCTTTAATAATTTCCGGTTTCAATTGTTACAAGGAAGAATTCATTTATTATATGCATATACATACAACACAAACACAAACACACATGCTTACATAAATGCGCGCTCGTACACACAATTAAATTTATGTTGTTTGTAACAATTTTAGCGGATTATGCTTCTTCATGCGGTTGATTACATGTGATTAACAGCGGCATGTTGACTGCTAATTGCCTAACAGAAGTAAAATATTAAATAAGAAAGAAAGCAAAAAAAAAAAAAAGAAATGCAATCATTGCAGAACATAAAAGCAACAATTGTACGTGTAGGTGTGCGTGCGTGCATAAGTTAATTCATAATTTAAGTGATGTAAGTTTTAGAAAGTGGAGATATTTGAGAGAATAAATGTTAATCGCACACAAACGCGCATAAATGTAAACAGTAAAAAGAGGGACAGGATAACACGATTTAATTTACGACAAAACCACGGCAATACTAACAACAACAGCAGTAATCATATGATATATAAAGCAATGACGAAGTAAACAGAACGCAGAACAGAGCACAACAGAGTAAAATAGAACTGAACTGAGTCGATAGACATAAACTCGAAGCACTTGCTAAAGCTATCAAAAAAACATTCCTGTCGGAAGTTTCGCAATAAATTTTTGTGCAAACAGTTTTAAATAAAACGTCGACGGTAAAGGTTATCTATTAAATTAAGGAAAGAAAAAAGAACGAAGAACAGCAACAACAACAGCAACAAATCTTTTCAAATTTTTATTAATACATAAATTAAGTTATAAAACCAAAAATATTCCTTTAGCAAGTAAAAAAGTAAAGAACTTAACAAAAAGTGTTGGAAATGTTTTTAAACGACTTTTTTTGTAACTTTCAAGGTCACTTTGTATATACATACATATATATCTATATATATATTTACATATATATATATATGTATATATATATAGTATATGTATAAATAAATAGAAATTTTTTTTAGAAAAATGTTGCAGTAACTTGAGGCATGAACTTTCTCTTGAAGAATGTCCTTAATTAGATGCAAATAAAGAAAAGGAAAAAAGAAAAGAAAAATATAAAAACAAGGAAATATACAGACAAAGGCAATGTCAACACCAATACACTTAAAAGTCATGTACATAAGCGCGTATTTTATCACGAAAGACGCCTGAAAATCAATTACTTTTAATTTCATATTCACTTTCTTCTCCAGTTGCTATCATTTGCTAACAAGACAACAACGATAAAAACAACAGCGACAGCAACAAGAAAAATAACATGAACGATAAAAATAATATAAGAAGAGAAACCAAATTTAATATCAATAACTTTTGCATTTTATTTAAGAAAATTACGAAAGTTTACAACAACAACAACAACAGCAACAACAATACATATTTTTCTCAACTATAAGGGACCACAAGCCAAGAAAATTTTGAAAACATTTAAAGCAAACAAACAAACAACAATTATAAATTTTGAATACATGCATACGATTATGTTGGCAATAAAACCTAAATTAGAAAAGTTAGTAAAGTCTCAAATGTTGTTTTTACGCCTAAATGTTATTTGATTCTTATTATTTTCCTTTTGTTTTTTTTTGTGGAATTTTTTTCTTACAGCTTTGGCAAAATGAAAAAGTGATTGATTGTGTTTCTGTGTTCGCGCTGCCGGTTTAACATAATTATCTTAAATTAATTAATTAAAAGTAAAAACTTTTTCGAGCTACACAACCCACCTAAACGTTTAATAAAGTGTAAGATATATGGTTAAATCAAACCTCTCTCTAATAGTCTTTGAAACTTTTACCAATCACAAAAAGAATCTAGACTCTCTTACTGTGATACGGCTGTCCCTAAACTTACAACCGAGCACTAATAGAATAATTGAAAAAATATTTAATCATCAATAAGACACCGGAACAAAAGTAATATAAAAGCAAAATGAGTGAAACTCATCGGTATGCGGCTAACGAATTCAGTTACATCCTTCAACGTCAGGTCAGTATTTGAATAATAAATGAGAAATTGACGAATCGCTTTAAAAAAAAAGAAAAATGAAGAAAAAGAAGAAAAAAAATTTTAAGTGATGTTCGCCTTCGAATGAAGTTTGAATAATCAGCACTTTACTGACCGCAATGCTTTTTTATAATTTATGACAACTTGTCCAACGATTATATTTTCGATATGAATGTTTTGGAAGGTTGAATTTTTGGGATTTTTACTTTTTCTTTTATTTATAAAGACTTCATTGGCAGATAAAGCCAACTAATCTAGTCTGATATGTAGCACTCAACTAGATCTATATTGGCAAAGTGTAAAACTTGAAACATGCGATTCTGTCGTTGATAAGAGCAGCAACACAGACACTTTCGAGCAAATAAGCTTAGAGGAAAGAGAATGAGGAGGAATATTAGATCATGGAAGGATATTTCAGAGTCCTGAGATTGTATACTAAGAAAAAAATAATAAAAAATTTATTTTTAATTTTAGAACATCTTTAAAATACCTATCTAGGCATTATATGCGGTTTTCTCGAAACACGATTTCGTAATATAACTCAAAGAATTTTCATCTTTTTCATATAAATTTCTTACAACATTTTTAAACTAATATTCCCTAGAGAAGCGTGTAGGATATTTACGATAAGTCAATTTAAATATTTTCATACCCTACACCAATTTTAGTGCAAATTATATTAAGTGTATATTAAGATATAACCAGAGTAACAGAGGAACACTTCACACTTTTATTATACCGACCGATTCAGAAGCCTGCTGTCTGCCTGTCTGATGTCGGTCCATGTATTCTTATATTCATTCTATAGGTCGCAATTTTTGAGATATTTTGACAAAATCTCTCATCTCTCGCTCTACTGGCGTGTCTAGGCCCAAGACCGTACACTATTGAAAACGAATTCGATCGGATCGTTTTTGTGACTATTTCCCACATAACGCCCCATTTGAAAAAAGTCGTTATATACCAAAAATCGGTAGAAACTAGTATTTTGGTATATAAAATAAAGGTGAAAAATTTGGATCTCATGGGACTATCTTTTGAACCACTTCCCATATAGCCATTCTGATAAAAAGTAAACCTTTATATGGTAAAAAATTTAATTTTTAATATTTTATGATGCAAATGAATCTCAAATAGTAATTTGATCTAGAAATTAAAAGCGCCTGATTGGAAATAAGCAGGTCTATCTTTTGAATCCCATCACATATAAGCTTTCTCATGAAAAGTAAACCTTTATATGACAAAGGTGTCTATTCCTTGATATTTTATGATGACAATCACACCGTGATAGTAATTTGACATCAAAATTTACTGCGCTAAGTCTGGATCGCGTCAGTCTGTCCTTATCGTAATCTATTCGTAATATATTTATAACTTTTCCTACTTTCTCACGGATGTAAGCGACTAGTTGTATTGGACAAAGAGGTGTGTGTCATTGAATGGTCGGGCTTGGCCGAGTCATTGCTTTTATTTATTTATTAATAAAAGAGTGTTTTTTTCGCCGAAAATTAAATATTTCTATTCAAATACTCGTCAGACAAAAAACGTTAATATGTCTTCTGAATATAGGAATGTGGAGTAAACGTATTTTCTTTTTTCATTTTTAATTCAAATTTGTACCAGTTGCCCTTCCTTTCTTGAGCTAAACTGAGGCGTTGACGTTTTTTAATATTTTTCCAAATTGTATATTTTTACTAATACTTAAATGTAGGCTTAAATGTACTTTCTAAGATATTACTATTCTACTGCATTTTTTTTCATTCAACACCATTTTTTAAGGCTTTTAACACTTACGGAAAATTTAATGAAAATCTAGATTGTTCTGCTAGTAGGACGATGTTTTTTTCTTATTTTTGTTTTTTAAGGATGGGGAAAGCTTTAAAAGCTAAAAATCAATATGGAACTTACGTCTCACTGAAATATTCATGAATGTCTATCGATATGTATCCGTGAACTACTGTTAAGTGTGCGGCATTACAAGTGTGAGAACCTGAGGGTTAGTTCAAATCGTCTGCCTTAAGACTGCTGGCATAAGTCTACTGCGGTAAAATTCAGCCGTTGGAAGCTTTCTCTTGACGCTTGTCCAATTTCAAACAGGCAACAATGAAAGCAAGTTCATGATTAGATGTAGTGGATTAATTTTGTTCCGCTGTGTCGGAGTTACTAAGGATCCTATTTACCAGACCCAAGTTCCAAATTGATAAGTTACTGACATGGACGTAGTCCATTTCACAACTGTAGAAATATTAAAAAGCGAAGTAAACGCTTGAACTTGAACTAAGTGTTCAAATCTTATATTTGAAGTGAAGCGAATCTAAGAGTTTACTTAACAACCATAGACAGCTTATGGGCATAGTTCAACATTTTACGCTGTTCCACACATTTTATTGGATGTATTTTGAATTATTTTTCTTTCGCAGTGTTATTTGAGTATAGCAAAAAAATTGTTTGCCAGTACTTATGCATAAATAGCAGAAGCTTGAGCGCCTCTTTTTTGCGCTCAATGTTAAGAATGTTCTGTAAAGTATTTGTAATCAAATTGTGTGTAATTTTTGAAGCGTAATGTTTGCTGCTTTTCAATTTTTTACTACATTTTTTTAAGTGTTTTTTTTCGCCTCCATGCATTAACTTAATCCGCGGAAGTTAACTAAAAGTGCAGTTAGTAAATATTAGTTTTTTTTTATTCTCAAAGTTTGAAGAGAACTAAAGGGCCTTAACAGCAGGCATATGATTAAGCAAATGCACAAATGATGAAGAATACGTACTTTCGTATTCATTTTATGTCTTATGGCTTTAAACTGCGTAAAAGTATCTAAGTTGTTGAATTTTTTATATGAATCAATTATGCAACATACATCATAAATCTCAGGACACTTTAATGATTTTTTTTCTCAGCAAAAGACAAGATTTTTAAAAAAAGACACTTTACTTTTTACGTTTGATTCTTTCTTAAAAACGGTATAAAATATCCTCGGATGTCTATTACATCATTATTAAACTCATATTTTGAAATTACTAAGCAAAAATTTCCAAGCTTTATGCAAAGATTTTCTTCACGTTACGTTTTTTAAAGAGAGTTTTCCCATCTATTGCATCTTAAATATTTGAAGAAGATGAGGGCGAAAATTACCAAAACATTTAATCTTACGAATCTTCCATTAGCAATGATTTGCTTTAGATATTTTCCTTCTTGTAGTGTTTTAGGAGAGTTTCTGAAAGATAATGGAAATTACCGTAATAAGTGTGTTTTAGCGTTTCGAACTGTCACTTTGGTTTGGAGTTTGTAATGGTGTTTGCTTTTTATCGTTTTTTATGTCGAGATATCAAATTTGGCATGCCGAAGCAATGCTTACAATAAAAAGCTCATTGATTTTTAATTTTATAATATTTTTATGATACGAAAACGATAAACTAAATTGTAAGAAAAGATAAAAAAGAAACGGTGTTAAAGTATAGAGCAAATTTAATATTTTAATTGAATTTATTTTTAATTTTAATTCCATAAATAATTTACACAATTCACAATTTATTATTATAATTATAATAAATATAAATATAAACAAATTATAATATTCTAATATAGTATAACAAACATTAATTTATGTAGCAAATTCTGTACCAATAAGACTCATCCGGCGCGAATAAATTAGAAAAAGGAATAAAGAAGAATGAAGAATGAAGAAAGAATAAAGAATATACGCACATATAAATTAAGTAAATTAAGAAGGAAAAAAAGGAAATGAACATAAATAATTAATTATTATAACAATTATTATGAAAAATTCTGGTTGTTATAAAAAGCTCTGATCGCGCTGTTCTAAACCTATTCATATTATAACCTGACCGCGTTAATCAAAAACAGCCTTGAAGATTTCAAATCATACTTATGGCCCGGGAGGATCAAATTCATTGTACGTCTAGATGGGACGAACTGTATCTTTTAGTGTAGACACCTTGGCATACCAGTAAAAATGAGCTTGGGAATAAGGATCACTTTTCTGATGTTAAGAAAGACAGACATTAACGAATTAGCGTAGATATTAAGCACGGATTAATGCAGTATTCGCTTATGAATAATTATTAAATAAAATTTTATCTAAAATTAGAATCCTGAATGTATAGAAAGTATTTCATTTTTGGGAAGATTATTTTAACCTTGGACAAGACCTAGACATACACTAAGGAAAAAATGAATAGTTCCGAAGCGAACAATTCATTTCTTCTACTTTTTATATGGATATATTTACATCTGTTTATTTTCCATAAAATCATATAAAATGTATTGGAAACATTTTGTCTTCCATTTTCTAATAAACAACTAACTTTTTGTAGGGAATTCCGATATAGCTTTAGATATCTTTAGATTATTACAACGATACCCGCAAGTCGAATTGAATTGGATTGAACTTTAATTTGCCGTTTTAAAACTAAAACGTGGGATTGGTCGCAAGAATTTAATGATCCGTACATTAGCAGGAAGCTGCTTACTGTGCTTGTTAGGCCCATCTTGAAATATTTTGTTCTGGCCTAGTCCCTTCACTATAGGTCAAATCGAATTTGTGCAAATAATATTTTTTAAATTTACTTTATGTGAAACTCATCAGTACTACTACCTACTTATGCGAGTCGATTTAAGTTGAAGCCTTGGAGAATAGACAAACTTCAATGGCTGTTTTTTTTCCTTTTTTTAATTATGAACGGATAAATGTTATTCTTCGTTTTTATTAAATGAGTTTAACATTTAAATTCCGGCAAGATCCATCCGCAACAAACGCCTTATCGCCTCATAAATCCGTCACAAATCCATACAAACTATGAAATGCATCATCTTCCTCGTTTTGTGTGTTGATGCTTTAATTATTATTTTTATAGTCTTTATGAAATGACGCTATCATCAGTGTATAATGTGAACAATTAAATTTTACATTAGAAGGCTAGACTGCTCGTCCTCGAAGCTATTGTCGCTATTGTTTAAGTTATTTTTCGTTCCTATTTTTCTTTATAAAATTTTATGATGTAGCTTAGCTTGGATTAGTTTGGGTGATTAATCATTATTCGACTCTAAATATTCATAATTAGTTAGATTATAACTTAATATAATTAACCTACTTGTTTGAATAAGTAAACAAATTTATTTAAACACGACATCACTTGTGGTAGAGGGCTATACATATAGGATATACTATAGGCTATATATATAGGATATACTAAGTTTGTGCGAATGTATATAACAGAAGGACTTAAAATAATCCATCCTTTATGGTATACAATATGTATACTATATAATATATTATATAATACATATAATATAATATATTATATCGATTCAAAACCTTTTTCTCAGTCGACTTAAGCCTGTCTGTCCGTCTGTCAATTCCTCTGTTTGTCCACCGCTATTTTCTTATTCACCCTACTAGTCGCTATTTTTGAGATATTTTGACGGAACTTGGTATACTGACGTGTTTTAGCCCAAGGACGAATAATATTGATGTTATTTACGATCCCTTTCCCTATAATGCCACATTTGAAAAAGAGTTTTTATATGGAAAAAACAATTTCTAATAAATCGGTAGGGATTGGTATTATGACATGTAAAAGAAATGTGAAAAATTTGGATTGGGTGAGACCATTTTTTGAACAATTTCCTTTATAACTGCTCCTATGAAAAGTACACTTTTCTATGGTAAAAAGGTTTAATTAATAATATTTTATGATGCAAATAAGTCCTTAATAATAATTTAATAAAAATCGCTCGTGCAGTTTAGGTAACAAATATTGACTGTTTGCTTTAAAACTAAAAAAAATAAATTTTGAATTGTATTGAATTAAAAAATTTAAGAGAATACATGATGAAATTTTCAAAGAGATTTTCAGTTCTGCACGTTTGAACGATAATATCACGAAAGTCAAATTTCGGTATTGCTGATAATGATTTTGCTTTTTGACTCGGGTTTCTTAAGTAATTTAATGACCACATTTGAGCACGTTGGCTTAATAATATGAACAAAACCAAAACTTAATCGCTACTGAAAGTCTACTTCAAACTGTAAGTTAAATACAAAGAAAACCGCAGCAACAGATATACTTGCAAAATGTGCAAGTGCAACAAAATAGAATAAATAATCATTACGCACTAAACCGCAAAACACAACTAAGAATACAAAACCCGATTTAACAAAGCATAAGCAATAATCTCTCATTAAAAGAAATGCTAATTGGAAGCGATTTCCGCATAAGGACTTTTACAAATTATTTTCAATTTATTATATAAGTTTACTAATTACTTCTGACTGACTGCATACATGGCTAACGGACACAAAATAAAATTTGATCGATAGAATGCCACTCCTTTAGTGACTACATAATATAATTTAGGGAGAGTTTAAGGGAGAGTTTACTTAAGTACTTACGTAATAGTAAATGAATGCATTTGAGAAAATCCTTTCAAGAATTTTGAAGTTGGAATAAATGTAACATGATTTAGAGCTTGCCTTGACGACAGGTGAACAGATTTACGATCTGTTTCAATATTCTACCAAATTAGGAGACTCGCCAAATGTTAGATTGGTAGCTATTGTATGTATATGCAATAGTTTAAAAAACTTAGAAAAAAATTTATTAATAGAAATATTGAACGAAAAAAGTTCTGCTTTTAGGTCCTTCTAAAAATTATCCGTTTGAAGGAATAAGTACCAGGGACTTGATTTAATTTCGCTTTTGGACCTCTAAGCAGAAATTATAGCACGATAAGCTTAGTCTTGTAGTGACTTAGTCAAGCAAAGATGGGTGAATAGTGCTTTACCTGTTAAGGCTGTTAAGAGATAATAAGATTTTACCATTTCCTCGTACGAAAGGTAGACAAAATTATATAAACACTAAAAAATATAATATTCGGATCGTGGTCAAGCAACATAAAATTATTGCGACAAAAATGACAGCCGAACTTAACACTCACTTTAGTGATATTGTTCTCCATAAAGCTCAACAAAGCAAACATTCATGAAAGGGCTACAATTAGCGGAACCTTTATAATTTCAAGTGTTCATATTATTTTGTCTATCCTTTGCACATAATTCCCTAGAGGCGATTTGGACTTAACATAATAAAGATAATTATATATCAAAAAGTCTTTAAGACTTAATTGAGACTGACAGGCAAAATTACTTTATTAACGTTGACGGGTACAATAAAAGTATTGATATAATTGAGCTTTCTAAGTAAAGCCTTCTATAGATAGAAGTTTATAGGGAGCAGGTTTTCTGAATCGTAACTATTTCCCAAGAGACGAAAAAAGTAATTTTACAATCAATTTAAATAAAAAGTGAAAACAATTTCTTTAATTACTACATTTCCCTATGCGTGATATAGAAAGTGTTGGGATGGGAATGTAAAATAACATAATGTACAGACAGACTATAGGCAGACAATTTAAATGTTTTAGTTACTTTATATGTGAGATTACAGCCATTAACACGATTATACCACGTTGTCGCTTATACGCGTTCAAAAATTTTGCATTTATTACGTTTTTCATTAAACTATAAAATTGTAATCACTCACACACACACTCGCGCAATCTTATATGAATATTACAATATAAACCACAAAACCTATTAGTTTCATATTTCATTCATACAATGCAAACGCACATGCACCCATACAGACACACACATATACACATATAACTTTCATTAAAGCATTTCATTTTTATCGTCGTTACTATTGCTATTACTACACCTAACATGTGTGTGTGCGTGTGTGTGTAACTTTATTGTATGGTGTTGCTAAGCAATAAAGCATATCGTATGTAACGCGGATGGTGCACATACAAATTTACTGCATACATAACATTGTTGTTAATGTTTACGATCCTCTTTGTTATTTCTGCGTTTTTATCTTTTTATTTATTTATTTTTTTTTTACTTCTGCTGTTTCGCAATTCATGTATATGTTATATGACAAGAAAATTGTAAACTTCATACGCTATGATGTACGATTGACTGTGAGGAAAGGATTTTATTTAACACACATTAAATAAACTATTAGGTTCATAAATAAATTCTCTGCATTGAGAAATTGGTCGCTTTATGAAAAGTACTTGACACGTTCATTTCTTTCGAAATGCCAAGTGTGGAAAGCTTTGCCATTAATGTTTGTTCGGTACAGATTTGGGTTGTTTAAAATGTTTTCTTCACTGTGTATCAAAGTGCATATTATTCAGTTTTTAACTGAAAATGAATTACAGCCGAAGCTATTGAAACGACTAAGCTGGCAGTGAGCTATGAAGCAGTTAGAAAGTAGTTTGAAACAATTTTAGTCTCGAAGACGCTAAACGTTTGCATGCGTCTGTCGATCCGCAGCAAAAGCAAACCAGAAACTAATTCTAAACTTGCCCTGGGAACTTATCTCTATTACGGTATGCGTTCTCCTTCTGAATGCCACTGGTTGAGTTCAACCCATTTATACTTACAAGAACTGCGATTCATAATAGTTGAAAATGCGCGCAAATGACTCGATGACTATTTCGCCTTAAAACTACGAAATTTCTGCCGTAAGCTACCCGATAAGAGCGAAAGGATCTCAGATAGCGATAGTGCATATTTCGACTACAGAGCTTTTGCTTGCAGCCCTCGTAAGTATTTTGTCATTAAATTTGATTGTTATCAAAAAATACGGAGAACTCGTTTGTACACCTAATACATACAAATAAAGTTAATAATAAATAAAATAAGGTATTCTTATTGGGTATACACACACATGCCAGTATATCTATATTACCCAAGAACGTATTCTTCACCTATTATTTACGAGAACAAAGGATTTTTATCAAAAGCAGAATTTATGATGGATTGTCGTAGGTTTCACGCATCGTTATAAATAATATAAACATAAAGGTATATAAAAAATTACAGTTCTCCAAAAAAAAAAAAAAAATGTTATAACAACTTTATATATTCTTTATCTTCACCTTAATTTTATATAAGAATATACAAATTGTGTCATTCCGCTTGCGTACGCTTCTACTATGATTAGCTTGCCCATCTCTTTCTTCTTCAACTACCAGAAATTTCGAAAACGAGTTTATATGTTTACTTCATCCATCTATTTATACTTTTTTCTCTCCCCTTGTCTTGATCCTAATTGTTTTGCAGTTTGTTCTATTTCTTCCCTTTTCTTCGTGTTCTTTCCGTATATCCTGCTTTCTAATCTAGATTATTATGTCTTATCATCCACTTCTCATGAGGGCTTATTACAGTCTATACTTTCCTCAGCTTTTTAGTTATTTAATTTGCTCAATTCTTGGTGGGCCGATCTGCTTACTTCCATTTGTTCAAGCGTCAGTTTATAATCGATTAATCGGATAAATTTGTTACTCTGCGATCTAATCTGCCTGTATTGCTGCTTTTCTGTCTATCTTCGAGATAACTCACTTACGCCTTCATGTTTCCTAAATCTACTCCGTCTGTTATACTGTCTTTATATATCTCTCACATTTCGTTTGTATTCTTAAGTTAGTCTACACAAACACGTTTCCCATTTATACATTCTTTCCTTAATTTCCGCATTATTGCTTGTGTTTTACAGGCACGTTTGTATTTTTGCTCGTGGATTATTTTTTTATTTTTCTAAATATATCCAAGTTTGCCTGCCTGTCCTTTCATTATCTTATCCTTTACCTGCGAGTTAATTTATTCCTTTCCTCCTTCATTGCCCTTTTTTTCTTAGCTTTTTCAACGTCGCAAAACTTAATTTTTTTAAGTCTAAATTTCAGCTTCGTTGATCAAGTTTTGAAATGAACTTATTGTGTCCATAATTAAAAATGCTCATCTGAGGTTTTCTTTTTTAAATTCATGGCCACAACGTAAAGTAATGTTGAAAACAATGGGTACATTGTGCTTTACTGTGATATACAATTTCTTCGCTTTCATGATAGAAAATTTTGTAGAAAAAACAAGTTTCTTTTAAATATTTTAATGAATTTAGGTCAAAGAATTTTATTTAATTTGTTTATTATTATTTTCTTTTTTGTTCTTCTAAATAAGAAAAACCAAAATTGCATGAAGTATTTTGCCGCAAAACTTTTAGAATCAAAAAATGTTTTATAACAAATGAATAAAATATGATAACTTCGTTTATTTGCATAAATATGTAATAATGAAATTAATTAATATTTGTATGAGTGTGTGTGACTTTGAATGCACATAGCAATAATAATAAAAAAATCTTTCAAACTTAAATTTGAATCAAGCAAAAGTTTCCAATAAACGTTATAACACAACAAAAAAAGGACAGAAAAACCATTCAACAAAATGGACGAATTCAACGTCAGCTCTTGCATCATCTGTCTATCTGATGGTATAAATATTGATAATATTGTATAGCCACATAAGCCTCAATTCAATTATAACATTTAGAAGCACTAGATTGCTTACCTATAAACAATTTTTGTGTCTACTTGTTTGTGGTTACGAATTCAAGAATTGTTGAAAAAGTTTAAGAAGCTTTTTAAGTTCTTTGTTTTTTATTAATTTATTCATTGGATTGGATTGGATAGTATTCAATTGCACTGGAATTGCAGAACCAAATTAAGTATTTTTCTATTTTTGAAGATAAAGAAAAAAAATGCTATAAATTGCTATTAGGACTTGCATTCGCTCTGTCTTAAAACGCTTTGTGTTATCATCATAAAAATTTTCAAATCTTTTAAAAAAGCACTTTTAATAAACTTGATACTTTTAGGGACGTAATAACAACGATTGCTTACTCAGAGAGTAAGCATAAAATGTTGATTTTTTTTTTAAGTTTTAATAACAAAAAAAGATTTTCTTTTTGATTTCTTGATAAAAGAAAACTTTTCTACAAGAGGTTGCAACGCTCTTCGGAGTGTCGCACTTTTAAAATCTACAAAATTTCTTAAAGCTAAGACGTCGCCTCTGCTTGCACGATACTTTAGGCTAAATCATAGATAAAAATTTCTTCCTTCGAAAACATGATTTCACAAAAGAATATCATTGTCTTCAAACTGTGTTGCTGAAATATTCCATTTGTGAACATCGATCTGCACACGTTGCCATAGGCAGAAGAGATAAGAAAAGATGGTGTCTATTATTTATGTATCTTACCGTACGAGTAGTTTGCCATAGCCTAGACACTAGTTCTTGTGTCATGAACATTAACAACATTATCACTCGAACAGGAAGTCCAAGGAAAGTATATACCGACAATGGCACAAACTTCAGAGCGGTATCAGGAGCACCACACATAGTTGGAGCCTGTGAAAGACTCGTATCTGTTCTGTTAAAAAAGTCTTATATCACGTATGTCTTCATATGAACTTCAATGATAAAACCTTAGAAAGAGCCTCATGACCTCAAACACGAAGATGCAATGAAATACGAAACTATTCATGGATAAACTTTAGTGTCGATAGATAAGAGAATATGCGTCGACACTCATCAGAAGAGTGGAATGCCATGGAAAGACTTGCCCACTACAGCGATTCGTGACGAGGAGGGGCAGGCGGGAAGGAAGATGTTGCTGCTGAAAACAAATCAATAGCAAAATATCAATTAAGTAGCGCTCTTAAAATTTTTCTAATTAATATTATTATTGATATTGCCCAACAGTAAAAGCCATTTATGTTGTAGTCTAAATAGGATAAAAGCCACAAATGGCAACTATTGATTAAAATTACGATAAATTGCATTTAAAATATATGATTTCTAAACATCTTCCTATGTATGAATTCTACTTTAATTTGGACCTGATTTTCCCTTATTTTTTATTCATTTGGTTCTTAAGTGCATGGCTTTTTGCCCCTAGTAAATGGATTTATAGTCGTGTCAGTTTGGCACTATTATCCCTAACAAATTATACTCTAGTGCTTACAGAAGGTACTATAATAAATAATTAGAAAAAATTGTAACGCCATGAGCTTTTTTCTTTATCTTTTATTAAGCCTACAAATAAGTTGCGTGTAATTTGTTTATAGCATAGAAAGTTCTTTAGAAAAATGAAATCGTATAACGTATTTCATTCGAAATGTTGTTCTTCTTTGGCTACTAATTTTCCCAACTTTCTACCAGACTATGCGAATTCTCTCTTGGAAGCTTAAGAAGCATTTTGACGCTACCCACACGAACACTAAAGATATCGTCATAAAAAATGGAAAGACTACGCAGAGAGACTGGGTTATTCCTACTCGGTAACACATGTAGGGAAGAGGGCTTAAAGCGTAAACGGATGGGGTAAAAATTTAGTAATTTTAGTTTCTTTTCATTCTTCTTTTTTTATTCTTCTACTACTTCTGCCAGGAAGCACCAAAAGAAAATTGACATTTTGTTGCCATATAAAGACTTACTTTTCATAAGTATCTTCAAATGTGGTATAATCTGAACGACAGATCTACGAGGCCGAAGTTTGGCACAGTTAATTTCTACGCCAAATTGCTTCTGTGGACGAATTTTCACTATGAAATATTAAAGATCAGACCTTTTTGTTATGCAAAAGCTTACCTTTTATGAGAGGCAGGTGGAGTAAAAAAAATGGACTCATATGATTCAAAACTAGTACAGTTAATATTAATGTTAAATTATTAGAGGCTTATTTGCGTCATATAATATTAAAAAATTAGATGGTGTTACCATACAAAGGCTTACTTTTTATATGTGCAGTTATATGGAACGTGGTTCAAAAAATGGTATTTCCGATTGAAATTCTTCACCTTTATTTTATATACCAATATTTTACTGATTTTTGCCACAAAATATTAAAAATTGCGTTTTTTTTATTTTATTATCATTTTTTTTTATTTTTAATTATTAAAGACTCTTTCCATGGCAGTAGCGGTAAAAGTTGTCCGTTCGTATCCATTTTGAATAGCAATTGTTTTTACGCCAAAACACGTCAGTATATCAAGTTTGGTCAAAATATCTCAAAAATCTAGTAGGGTGTAAGCAAGAACATAAGGATAGACATCAGACAGACGGACAGATCGACTTTAATCGATTCAGAAAATGATTTTTAATCTATTAGTATAACGAAGGATGGAACTAATTACCTTCTGGCTGTTACATACTTCCAAGCAAATTTAATATAACTTAACCCACAAGTGGTATAGTGTACGAGAATCACTTAACGGTTATATTTTTTGTTTTAGTTATAAAAAATAAAAGTGTTTTGAAGTAAATTTTATTACAAAATTTTAAAGTCGTTACTATAGTATTCTAGGTATATATAACGTATGTACATACGTAATTGCTTTTATTCGTAGATGAAATGTGTTGACGTATCACTACTCAAATGCTTTTAAGAAGAACGCATTGCATTTATAGGTAATTTCTCTGCCCACTATTGTCGATAAATTTTACTGCACAAACGGCAAACCAATCGATTTGAAATTTTTGTACATTTACATATACATGTATATAACTGCGCAATGTATTAAATAGTCTAAAAAATATTGAACGTTCACGAAATAAAAATTCTTATAATCAAAATCATCGACTCAATTATTGGGATAAGTTAAAATAAGTAAAATGTTTTTTTTTAGTTTCCTTTATTATTATATAATTTATATAGTATAATATAATATATAATATATAATCGTATATAATAAAATATAATATAATATAAGTTACTGCAGATTTAATTCTACTTTTAAAAATCTTTGCTACTTTACAATAAAAATCAAGCAAAGACATTCCAATTTAAATACAGACAAACAAATAAAACAACTGAAAATTAAGAAATAACAAAAATCGAATTTAAACAAAACAAACATATATGAATGTAAATAAAGTTAAAAAGAGCACACATAGTAAACAAAACAACTACGAATTTAGTTGTAAATCTATTCTACAGGAGTGCAATAAACCACACATACAAGACTTTATAGATATATACATATATATATATATATATATATATATATACATAACTAAAGAAGAATATACAGAAATCTAAAGAAAAGGCGAAATTGACAAGTATAAGAAAATTCCAGAAATAAAAGAAACTAAGAAGTTACCAAAAGCAAGAGATATGTAATAAAGATTACAGTAAAGCACAAAGCTTACGCTTCTAATTGTGAAGATTAATTTAGATAATAATTCATCGCTATGGACACAGTACAGTGGCCATTATTATGCAATATTAAGCAACTATTGTCGCAAGGAAACTGACGGCTATAGTTTAATTATCAGCTTCAAACGTGATTACAGGCATCTCTAAAGTTTACCGCTGAAGTCTGCAGAGTATGCTTAATTGCGTGGCGCATAAAGACATAGGGATTAAATAAGATAACTTAAGCAACGCTGCTCATGTAAATAGATCGTGGCTGAAGTACCAGAACCAAGTGATATGTGTCGACCGTTCTATACTACCCATCACTTCAATACGTACTTCTCGAAACTCCGAGAAAAGTTATTTCCAACTTTCAGAACAAACTAAAACTAAAGGACGAAAAGAAACCTCTGTTGGTCTCCGTGAAGGCAGTGGTATCTTAGAGATTTTTCTAAAGAGGAAGGTAAACTCTTTAGTCAATACTTCCGTACTTTTCCTTTCATTCTTTCCATTACAATTTCAAAAGTCCGTGGGCTTACGCTGGCACGGCTGAAAGCTATTTTCTTTACGTAGCTATGGCTTTTTAGCCCATATTATGTAATTCATGCTATATTTCTCATGTCACACTCTTTTTCTCTTTTCTTGTGACTGAGCTTGACCATTTAAAGAAGAAAATTAATAAAAAAAAAGAGAAAAACTTCTCGGTTAGACTCCGTTTAGGTTTTATGTGGTAGTTGAGAGTACAGTAAAATCACGTTTTATTTGTAAGGAATTGTTGTTGTTAAAAGAATTTTCTGCATAAATTGTATCTAATTGTGTCAGTTTCTTACACAATCCATCATCTGTAATCCTGAGTTCGAATACAAAGTTAAAAAGGAAAACATGTACCTGTAAATGAAAACTGAATTTTAAATAAATTTCTTATCATTGTATTATTATTCGTAACAAGACTACTAAATAAGCTTTAAGTTAATGTAATGAAATATGTACGTAACGATAAAGAAAAATGCAGGGAAACTATGTAACGTAAATGTATCCTAATTTTATTTTTGATCAGGCTATATTGATGTAAAAACAGAATCAGTAACAAATGGAACTTTTTGCCTCTTAAATATGGCTACTAAAGTCATTCGTATAATAAATAGCCTTTAAAGCTTAGCTTTTGTTGCAAAAATTTTCCGTTTAAAGAAAAAATAATCATTTTCCTTGCGTGTGAAAAGTTGCCTCCAATAATCGTGTACATGTTTTTCGTTGAGGCACAGAGACCAAATACAACTCTCGCAACAAATGTTAAAGCTTCATGTGGTTCTGTGTTTCTATGTGTCTTGCCCATCGCACATATAATATTGTTGTTATAAAACTGCCTTTTTGTATTTTCCTTTCCTACAGTTATCGACAGACAACTATAATTGTACAACTACTTGTTTACAACTGACTTATCTTAAGGAAAATTCTCCGCTTATAAATCTTACGTACATCTCAAACGCTGTATCTCATTCGGGTATACCAAGTAATCTCTCACTGCTCGATTTCCCGACGTAGTCTCATTAATCCCATTACCTGATAGATTTCGCGGCAGTTCTTGTTAATCTTCGCTTTAATCGACAGTTGCAAATATGTCTTTTTATGACCACGCCAGTTTTCGGCAAATTTGCTGTCGGCCTACTTTACCAAATAAAGTCTAAGTGTTGTTTTCGTTTTTTTTTCGTATATAATAGTGCTTATGATTGACGCATATGTCAATATATAACATATTTACGGTAGTTACATCAGAAAATCTTACAGATACAATGGCAGACAATCTAATCTCATTATGCACATTTTATTGCCACTTTGATATAACATAACTGCTACAAAACCGTTCGTTTTTCTCTTGAGTAATTATATAGTCTAAGGAGACAGAATCAACAAGACGCGTATATAGAAAAAGTGGTTAAATGCATTGAATTTCTTTAATGCATTGCCTATTTTTAGGAGACAATTTCCTCAATGCAAAGTTTCATTCCACGTTCTCTCGAAGAATAGTGATGTCTTTCAAAAGGAGGCATAAGCAGTTCTCGAACTTTTTTCGAGAGATATACGAAGAAAAACACTGAGGAGTTTTGTGTTAGCTCTAAGACTAGTCTTTAATATCCGTCACTTCGAGTCAATGGCTAAGAATTTTAATCAACTTTGGCAACTAAGGATCTTTCGGTTGTTCGATCAAAAAATCGTTTGAAGTGATTTTTTTTCCTTTTTTTGCGAAATAACTGGTTTAGTTAAAAATCTTTTAGAGGTCATATGTTAAAATCCTGAGAGACTCGGGAGTTATACGATTTATGAATGTTCCAAGTATTCGTTTTAAAATTTTTCGATTGTAAATATTGTATCAAAGATCGCGATCAGGCAGAGAGATAGGATTAAAGTGATTTAGATCTGAGCACTGATCAAAAATATTGTCTATTAATTTATTTTTTGTATACTCTAGTTGGCAAAACAAGTTTTCTAGAAAAACCCTAATATATCCTTGAAAGTACAAACTCTGAAATACAACTCTAGTCCAAGTAATTGACGTTATAATATCGTATATACATATGTAGGCACCTGCATATTGCTACGTATGGAGGATGCATATCCTTCTTCTTTTTTTTTTTTTTTATAATAAATATGGAATATCGCGTGCGTAAGAATAAATCCCTTTTTGATATTTGTAAGCCAATGTAAGCGCTGAATTGAGTTGATATCAGTACTGAGTTTAATTCGTAAACGTTTTTTCATTTCATTTAAGAAAGAAATCCAAATATGATTTTAGCATTACGTGCTTTGAAAAAATATACATAAATTCATTGGAATTTTTTCTTGCAGCGATCTCTTAGTTTAAACGTGTGATGGGTTTTCAAGGAAAATCGTTTAAGCTGAAATGTATTTTGTATGAAAATTCGTATAAATCATAAAACTGTATTTCATTTATTTTAATATTTATGGATAACATAATCGGTTAAGTAGAAAGTTCGTGGCATTTTCCTTTATAAATGAATTTAGAATCGCGTAATTTTGACAATACTAAGCTTGGCAAGTCATACTATAGCGCATGTGAAAGGTGACAGTCTACAGATAATTGAGTAAGAAAAATTGCGATATCTCTCTGTTAATTCAAGTGAAAATAATTACGCTTTAAAATGAGGTAAAATCTTTAAAAATTTACTGTCACTTCGATTAAGGAGATAACGTTTTATGAAAAATGATGATGATTCGTCGAAATTATGAATACGCAAATAACGCATTGACAAAAAACGGACTTTTTCAAGGAAATCACTCCTCCCTACATTTTATCATATTAGCAACGTTAAATTGGAAGATGTCTTGTCATTTTGTGATCTCGATGTCTGCTTTGACAACAAGCGAAAACTCTGCTAAGCGCGATTAAGCGATGGTCGAAGGAATTTGAGAACCCTTACGTAACAAAAAGATTATTCATGAATCTGGTAAGATCTGTTCTTGAATATGACTTCATAGTTTGGTCCCCTAGTTATCGATACTATGTTCACTCAATTAAGTCTGTTCAGAAGCAATTATTATTATTTGCCCTACGTAATCTTGGCTGGGATCCCGTCCGCGGGTTCCCGCCTTATGAAAAGAGGCTTAGATTTACTGTCTTTGGAAAGCGCAGATTTGTTTTAAGTTTTATTTTATGTGCAGTTTGCTTAAGTAAAGCGTCGAGTAATTAGTCAATTTCAGTTCACTATATTTAATCAATGTAGGCCCAATTGTGAGCTATTTAACCCCTTCTTTCGGGTTCTTTGTAATAAAAGTATGCGACAAAAACATGCGAAGAAGGTATTGGTTCAAAGTGAATGAAGCTGCATATATAATGAATAAACCCGGGGTTTAGTCATTTTCAGTAATATACTTTTTGCCTCATGGATCGTAGGAAACAATTATTTGAGTCCATTGAGTCAGTCATTAGTTCCAATAGTTATAAAGCATACTTGCAGATTAATTGTACGCGTGAAATGTGAAAGAACTCGCTTTTCAATAACTAAAGAAAAGTAAGCATTAACAAAAATAGTTTATGATTTTTTGGGTCAAGAAATATGTATTTATTTATGTTCAGATGCCAGTGTCAGCCAATGGAGAACGTTACACTACAAGCATGAAAATCCAGTGCATGTAATTTATGCGTGCGTCATTTTACATAATATTCTTGTAAAAAGAAAAAAATGTTGATGCTGAGACAGATTCAGAGGAAACTGATTTCTTTGATAAAAACCATCGTCATCATAGCATTTCAACTGACTTCGAAAAGGGAAGCGAAAAAAGTGAAATCAAATTATATAAATACATTGTAAGTTCATGTAAAATAAAGTTTATATTCTACTGTAGAAAATCTTGTTATTTTGTAATTCCGGATGTTTCTCAATAAAAGACGTTGCAACTGCTTTGGGCTGCTTTTTTGATTTTTTTTTTGACATAAATAATATATTAATAATTTAATATATTAAATTATTATATTTAAATGCTATATTGACCATTTATCTTCAATTTACTCAAATTTATAAAGCTGGCTAATTTTTCTTTTTTAACACTTCAATATGCAATGCTAGCTTAAACTAACAGCCCTGTTTTAGCGTAATATTGAGACTGGAAAGTTTTGCGCTAGAATATCAAATTTGAGAATTTCTTTCAAGACAAATCACAGACTTAACAGATAGTCATAGGTGTACAGTTCCAGAATAGAACTATAAATCGAACATTCAATTATTATTATTATTTTGTTCGTTCTTGATAAACTAATCTTTGAAGGAATATCGTAAGGGATTAGCGCATTATAGCGATCAACACCACGATAGGTATATCGCAATAGTTATCGCATTTTCCTTGGCCAAAGAAAGTAATACAGTAAATGGCTATACACTTATGTAAAGCTGTTGAAAAGAGTTAGTAACAAGAATTGTCCAAAAATTCAAAAAGACAGAAAATTATAATCGCCTTCTTGCGAATTTTCTACATGTATCCATCTTTTTTATCTTAAAAAAAATGAAGACAAATAATGTTTAGTGAGCGTGGTCGATTTTATACAGTCTACAGTTTATGCTCTACTTCAAACGTTAACAATTTTCAATATCAAACTCTCAAGATTTCTGCCGAATTGTAAGCCGATGTCTTAATATGAGGCCAATCAAGAATATGTCCCTAAAGCTTCCTTTTGGGTGTTGCAAACGATTTGACAATGAAATTAATTATATCTTCTCCATTGGTTGTGGATAAGAAACCGAATGCAAAGCGACCTTTGTAGACAAAATAAATATTAATTTTTGCGATGGTCTCTCGAAACATTGCCGTTTATATTGCTGATCATATTTATAAAAAGATTTGATATTAAAACATTGCACACAAGGCTGAAGGACCGCTTCAGCGGTGAAGGAATTGTTGTCGTTAATTCAGATGCATACTTTTAATTTTATATCAGCGCTCTAACATGTAAACTTAAATGCAATAATAATGGAGTTATGAATGTTGGCTCAAAGCCTGCATTTTTGTCAATTGACAAAATTGATGAAAGGCGGATATGCATACCGGAGAAAACATATAAAACGGAAAAGTTGTCAATAAAGATATTGCGTAAATTCAGGCATAAATTTATTATTATTATTAATTATTGTAAGGCAGCAACTAAATTATGCTTGAGTGAACGCTAAAATATCCAAATCGTTAAATGCCAAGTAATGTTTACAGATCATTAAGAATGAATAATAACAATTGCGCGAATTAATCGGAAAAAACATTAAAAAACGATATATAATACGAACATTTAATTAAAAAAATAGTAATTAATTTCTTATTAAAGCATTTATATCGTAGGAAATGAAAAATATAAAACCAATAAGAAATCGATATTTCGCTAGGGACGAATCTTGTATTCCCGCTACGAAGCATTTTATTTCCATATTTCTACGAAAATCACAAACTGGTAAAATCCGCCTGCAGCAAACTTGCCAAAATCTATAACAGAGAAAATTCCTTCTTATGTGCTGTACTTGCCGCAGTCATAAAAAGGAGCATTTGCAGCAGTTGATGAACGCTTTTTGGGATCTAACGGCACGGACTTTGTTGAAAGGAAAATACATAAACCCAGTTTTGTGGCAATATTATATCAACGTTAAATTTTTTTGCCTTGTTAATCGTATGAGTAATAAACAGAAAAAGTTAAAAAGAAAAGAATTAAAATTTGATTACTTGTGACTTTGCTTGGGCATAACCGACTTTTTCTATTTTTGAGAATAAATAGTTTAATAAATATATTTAGAAAAATTTTCAGGCTTTTACTTTTTACAAGTTATGAGTAATGAGTAAAAAACCAAAAAATTTTTGTTTCGAGAGACGCAGGTGCCTTTACTGGAGCCGTGCACTTTGTCCAATTTGTCCCACTATCGAGCAACATGAAAGCATTTTTAACGTTTCTTTCAAATTTGAAGCCGATATCTTATTTTTTTCAGGAAAGCTGTCAACAACACACATCCATACAGACAGACAGACAAACAAGGTTAGATCGATTCAGAATGTGATGAATATATATTAAATACCCTATAGGAATTTTGCAAACGTTATGACAAAATGTGTTTACCCTCATTTTGCCGTAGTAGGTATAACGATATTGTCGTTAATTTGTGATAATTTAAATTTCATCTTTTTAAATATTATATAAAACGACATATAATGGCGATTATATCTGCGTTTATACTCTATTAATTATATATATACACATATATTGAAATGTCATTGAAATGTGATTGAAATAAAAAACGTTAATTGAAAATTTTATTAATATAATGAATAAAAAAAAATTCTCTGAAATGCTATAAATTTTCTATCTATTTTTTCATTTCTTGTGAATTTTGTAGGAAAGTGATGTTTCCGCCACAGAATGTTATCCATTTGATGATTTCAATAATTTAACGAAGGTAACCATGTGAACGAATTTCACGTCTCTATGCACCAATCGACACCAATTTAATTTGTTCATTTTTAATGGCAATTCGAAGTTGTTTTGCATACACTTTGTCTTTGTTTTTTTTCTTTGTTTGTTCCTTTTAATTATTCTTAAAAACTATGCACCTTTTACTCCTACGTAGCTCTTGCACATAACTCGTTTGATATTTAGTCATAAAATTTAGAAATTGTTTTATGGAAAATTTGCACAACTCTTGCACTTGTAAATTTTGTAGTTATATATATATATATATATATATATATATACATAAATGTATGCATAAGTTTGTACATATATATATACATGAGTACTAGTATATAAGTATATATATGTTATATATATACGTATATATATACATATATATATGTGTGTGTTTATCTGTGGGTGAGCGGGTGTACATGTGCATATGTGTGTACCTGTATGTATATGAGTGCATAGCATATTGATGTTTTTGAAAAATTAAATTTGCATAGCATTAGGGAATTTCTATGCATTTTATTTACTTCAGAGTTTCTATTACAAAATATTTTTGGCCCTCATAGAGACTTGAAATTAAATACAAGTTTTTTGAGAGAAACCTTTTCTTCTAGCTAAACTGACCGTAGAACAGAATATACATGTCAATTATTTTATTTTCCTAATTGGTATCTAATTATAATAATAAAACGATTTAAGAGTATTAAGTCGAATATATATTCGCCTTCGATCGTTGTATGTTAATTTGTCGCCGTTTATAATAAATGAAAATTATTTAATTTGTATGTAGTTATGAGTACGGTATGTAAATTAGTGAATCAAAGTCTATTTCGTAGAAAATATTGCACCTAAACATTCGACAAATATTTGTTAAGTCAAGTTCAGCGAAGTCATTCATGAAAGTATTTTGATTTCTTTACTAATGGTTTCAGGTGACTGTAATGATAGTCTTCGTCGTTTTGCTTTCCTTTTAAAGGTTACCAACGAAAATAACTGAAGTAGAAATTTGAACTGTGTAAGAACATATTTATTTTTGTGTTTCTTTTAAAAGAAACTATTTTGTTTAGTTACAAGGATTCACTCATACGTTATGGTGTTATGGTAACATTTGTTATACGCTATGTAAATACACGAACACCACAGATTAGAGTTAGAGAGTAGTTACATTACTGATCTTGAAAAATGCGTAGATGTCCCTTATAGTTAATCTAGACCAAGTGTTTATTTTGATTAGCGTCTTTACTTGGCCATCGCATAATTGCTCCATTTTTCCATCTGTCTGACCGTCTGTCTGCCTATTCGGTCGCCCATTCATCAGTCTCTCTATCTTTCTTTCGTGGAAACGTCCGTTACTTAATCTTCCTTCCTCTCCACGGTCATGGTTCTTGTCACTTTCCCACCTATCGATCATTGTAGTGCCCTCTCTATATTTTTATCATTACTAGCATGCCGGCTGTCGGAAACCATAGGAGGGTGTAAGGCAAAAAGCGGGCAAGAAAAAATCTCAGAAAAATATTTTTTTGATAAAAAGCTCGTTGTTGAAAGCTTAATTAGAGTTAACGCAAGTGGATTGATTTGTTAAGAAGTAAAGTATTATAAAACTCATTTGAGTTCGTTGCTTTAAAGAGTTGTTCAATTGTTAGGCCATCTAAATGTCTGTTCGCGTTATCAGGTGTCTCTTCATTCGTAAAGTGGATTAACCCCGAGCCAGTTTTATAAAGATAAAAAAATAGGAGGGGCGTCCGGTGAAATCATCCAAGTTATGCGTAAGAGCAAAAAAAAAAGAAATAATAGAAAATAACATATCAGTGAAGTTAAATAAATTTGAATAAAACGTAAAGTACGTTTGTTTTTTTGACGTCCTTAATATCAATTTAACAAGGTGCTATGACCTACAGCTTTTCTTATTAACCTTATGTCTTTAAAAATGCGTACTAAATGTATATTTTATTAGAAAACTTGTAACATCCAAGCACGTTGACGTCAGACATTTTTTATACGCAGTTCATTCTTGATGCCACCTATATAAGTATCGAATTCTTCACTTTCACTTCTTTTCCATTTTGCAGCGATAAGTTGAACTCTTTCATTGTGAAACAAATTTGCGATAAACTCTTACAAATTTTGTTACGTGACAGTTTGCTGTGTCACATACTTAAGTCGAAAAACTTTCTTAAAACATATAATTGCATACTTTCTTTAACAAAATACTTTTCTTACAAATTGAGCCTACAGTACGTCGAGAGTTAAGAATTTTTAGCAGTTAGTTTCATTATTAGTACTTCACATCTTCTGTAATTTCAGCCTTTAATGATAGTCAACTTTTTAAATAAGTGACTGTTGGAGTGAAGATGGGTTGTTCTAATTTTATTATTATGTTATTCCGGTATCAAGTACATACACACAGGTGCGCAGAAAGAAAGAAAGATAGAGAGAAAGGCTACAACAACGTGAACATTTTTTTAGATATTAATCTTCAACGAAGTCACTCATTTTCACTTAACTTCAGTGATTGAGTTAACAAAAAAAGCCCGTTTTCGAATATGAGCAACATTCCCAATGGAAAACGTTATCGCTCATATGTTACTATAAAAGAATGTTCATAACGAATACATATAAGCAACAGATTGCTATCATTTAACGTGAATACGTGCTATGTAGCTTAATCTCACGGCGCACCTAAGCGAACGATAATCGACGTCCCTCAGGATATGGAACAATTCCCAAAAGGGGCTCTGCATTTCTCGAGGTTTCAGAATAAACATCTGAGGATGTTTCTCTCTAGCTACTTTCGCTTTCTATTCCCACAATCATCATGATATTCCCGAAACGGTCGCACCAGCAAGGCATTATCTAAATTTGTTAACGCAGTAAACATAGTACAAAGAGCTTACTCATTTGGGCAACTTGACCCCTGTGGTTTTTTTATTTTTCATCTTTAGATTTTCTATACATCTCGAAAGCGAAACTTCCACCACCAAATTTTAAGGACTATTGTGCACTTAGAAAGACATCGATCTAGCGATCAGACGCTAATGATTTCCAGGCATAATTTAAAAGCTTGAAATAGACATTTGAGGTGAAATTGATAATTTATTTATAACATTCACTGAAAAATTTAATTTTCTAGAAAATAGTACTTGATTTAAAAAAAACGCAAATGGCCGTTACAAAGTTACGTAATCAACTTATATCAAGACTGCGGCATCCCTATGCTTAGTTGTAATATCACTAGTAGTTTGCATATAAAATAATATTTATGCATATACTAAAACATATGTAATAAGGACTCGCTCTGAAGAAACCAGTCTGTGTACATCGCAAAGACTATGCATGGATTTCGTCTACCCACATCAGTCGAAAGTGTTGCTGATATGATAAATAGCACAAGAATTGGCCTATCGTGTTTCTACATAGCTAGTTGGGTAAGGAGTGCAACTATCAAGTCAGCATGCCCGGGATGAATTCCTACTGCAGTAGATCATACATTAGTTACGACCGGCACGCGGTCGCAACTAAAGTGCATACTCGATGGGTAAGGACATAACACTTACCAATCAGATATATACCCCCCAGACTGCGGCCTCACCATATTCCTCGTTCACCGCTCTGCACCTCTGTTTTTGATAACTGAGAGTTACATATAGTTACATTGGACAATACGCTTCATTTAAAATTAATCACGCACGAATTGCGTCACAATCGGCGAGATGTACGTAAACGAATGACGTTCGCTTCACCTGTTCATGCGTTAGTAGTAGTTCCGCATAGATATAAACGTTTCTATGGAAATTATTTGCTCCAACTTATAATCTATTAAGTATGTGAGATACGTGCTAAGCTAACTGCCAACGATTTATCTTTTTTATTAAAAGAAGAACGAAATATTTATATAACATAATTTTCTTTCCCCTTACGGAATTCCGATTCGTACAAAGTTTATAAGGAGAATTTTTTGTTCGCTTATATAATATATAATTAAACGAATAATAACGCAACGCTTGGGAAAATTGGGATGTGTTGATGATAATTTTCAGAACAAAAAAAAAACTATTTTTCCACTTAAAAGAAAGGAAAGTTTCCCTTAAAAGAGGAAATTGAAAAAGTTATACGGAATTTCTATTTCAGCACCATGTGGGAGAGAAACTAAGCTTTCGGGGGAGATGTTAAAATAAAATTTAGTTTGTGGTGTGCATGTTAATTAAAAGTAATATAAAGTTTAAATAAATTCCTTTAGTCATTGTGGCGAGTTTCGATTTAATTCCATCATCACCAAAGATTACGACTTTTACTTTAACATTTTTATTCTAAATGCCTTAATGTTATCGATTGCGTAATTTTTCTTTGTTTGAAAATATTCGAGAAATGACTTCATGTTTTTTCAGTTTATTTGTTTTTTTATTTCAACTTGAATTAATATTATTTACATTTCCAGAATGACCATAAACAGCAGTCACAACCATATGCGAGCAATCAGCACCAGCAACAGCAGCAGCAGCATTATTACAATAATCAGCAAATACAACAGCCTTTCTATAGCGGCGCCACTAGCATAAATGATGACGATGGCGGTGGCGGTGGCGGTGGTGGTGGTGGTGGCGGTAGCAATGAGGGAGGTACCGCCAGTACGCAACCATCGCAAAGTACACAACAACAAACATCTCACGATGCCGCCGTCCTTGCTGGTTTGGGAGAAGCATTGTCCTCGTTGCCGCAGGCATCCTTCAACTACATCAACTCAATTGTAGGAAGCGGTGTAATTGGAATTCCATATGCATTTCATCGTGCTGGCTTTGGCCTTGGGCTTTTATTGCTTATACTTGTTGCCTACATTACGGACTATTCGCTCATCTTAATGGTGAGTACGTATATAAGTGTATAAGCTTTAGTTCTCTACGGATTCCTACACCATTTACGAGCCACGTAATATTCAATAAAAATATATAAAACGATGGATGATGAACACAATGATAGTGGTAATGTTAATAATACTGATGGTGATAATGATGATGATGATGATGATGATACTAAAGTGCTAACAAATTGTAATTCTAAGTATGTATAAAATATTCCATTGGGTTTAAGTTCATTTATATCTAAGTATCTGTATGTGCGTGAATGCTGTTACATGCAAATTAGCCCATTTGTTGAACTACCACTATAAGAAGGACATTGCTATGCAAAATGCGGTCGGTTCACTAGTTTTCAGTCTCTTTTTGATGATCATCATCACATCATCAGCATCATAATCAAAAAAAAAAAAAAAAAAACTTAACTAATGTGGTAAAGGTTTGCTTTAAATCACAAATGTGTACAGCTGTCTATACATTCATGCATTTACATGCGTTGAAAGGATGACTATGTGTAAATTTTGACATTTTTCCAAAATTACATTTCCACAGAGGAAATTGCAAATAATTCAAAAAGGATTACTTTAGCAACATCAATGAAAAGAGGTTTTAAAGCCGATAAGAGAAAAGTAAATGTTTTTGTTTCTGCTGGTTTTGTCTTTTTTTTCAAATTCATGTCGAAGGATAATATCAAAAGCTCTTGGACTTGAATTGAAAGAGTTTCCAGAGATGACTGTGATCGGAAAACAAAACAACTTATGTGCTTTGCTTTTTAATGTCATGAAAATGTCACTCTTAGGTTGATGGTTGGTAAAGACAAAGGCCGTTCTTGTCTTTCTTGTTATTAACATAAAATTGTGACAAATTTAATAAAAGTTGAAGATGAAGCTGAATATTAAACAGAAACCTTATGCGTAATAAATATAAAAATTTAATTGGGGTTTTTTTCCCAAGTTCACTTCGATTTCTTCGTTGAAGAATTATGTGAAGAGTTTTCGTCAAGTTTCCCTGTCAAAACTTATCTTTCTGTGTTCGTAATTTATCACTTGAAAGTGAAGGGGAAAGATGAAAGATGAAGTGAAAGATAAAAGTTCAAGTGAAGGTGGAAGGTGAACTGAAGGTGAAAGGTGAAAGGTGAAGTGAAGGTGGAATGTGAACTGAAAATGAAAGGTGAAGTGAAGATGGAAGGTGAACTGAAGGTGAAAGGTGAAGTGAAGGGGATAGTTACTCTGGAATAAGAATAGTTTTACATCACATTGTCCGAATATTTATTAATTGATTTTTCTAATTAACGAACTGACTAAACCGCAGTAAAAAATACGTTCTCCTACTGAAGATCACAGAACCATCTATATGCTCGTTTGTGAAGCTTTCTCTTGAAACTACCTGTCGTTGTAGTCGCTAGGTGTACTTCTTTTGCGTTGTCCATGATTCTTGAAAGGTAGTTGTTTGTCTTTCTATATTCCATGTTCTTTCTGTGTTCTCTTGAAATTATTTAAACTGTTGCAAGTAGATTGGGACCTTTTCTTTCCGTTCGAAAGTTGATTATTGAATAAATCTAGTTCATTTGTTTACTTCATGGGCGGTACAAAAGATAGAAATCCTGATTACCTTTAAAGTGTTTAACTTGGACTTAATTCAACTTAAGTCTTAACTTAATAGTTCCTCTAAGCAGGAAATTTCTAAAAAATATTAAAATTCAATATTCCAAACAACTCTGATTTACTCTGATTCATTCTAAAAAGCACATATTATATGGCAATTAAAGCCTTTAACTTTGCACTCAGAGTCATTTACACTCATTACCCAATTACGATAGTAAATGCAAGCGCAAGTATATGTTTCGCAATTAAACAAGGAGGGAGAGAAATTATATTTGTTGTTGTTTTTACAAAAATTTCCCTTATTACAGGTCCGATGTGGTCATATATGTGGTCGTTTTAGTTATCCTGGTATTATGGAGGCTGCCTACGGTAAATATGGTTACTATCTACTCTCTCTGCTTCAGTTTATGTATCCGTTTCTGGGTAAGTCTGAGCGCAAACAACACCCATATACATGTTAAATATCAAAAACAATTTTTAAACATAGGAACACACAAACACGTACACAATCTAAATGAATGCCGGTGATGGCAATAGATTTTCATTATAATTTTAGCCATGATTTCGTATAATGTGGTAGTGGGCGATACATTGTCGAAAGTGTTGGTGCGTTTTTTTCCATCCTGGGGTACATCGATGGGCGCCGTTCGCTTGGGTGTGGTATTCTTTGTAACGGTTGGCGTTGTCGTGCCATTATGCCTTTACAAAAATGTTTCCCGTTTAGCTCGAGCCAGTTTCATTAGCTTGGCCTGCGTGGTTTTTATATTGTTTGCCGTCATTATTAAATTATTGTCGGGCGATTATAAAGTGTAAGTATGTTAAGTATGGAATAGTGCACGTACGTGCATAGCTATTATTTTTCAAATATAAAGAACAATTTACTGTGGCATTGAAATGATACGATTTGTTTTTAATTTTTTTGAGTGATAAACCATTTATACTTCAATTGGCACGAAATTATCTTTGAAAGCAAAAAAAAAGAAGAGATTTTAATTTATTCTACGATTAATATTTGCATTTGAAAGACTAATCAAATATGCGTTCGTGCTTGAAAAATATCAGATAAACTTAAACGCAGTGCATTTATTTTTGTATGGAAACTTTAATTTAAAATAAAAAAGAAAATTAAAATCGATTTCGTCAAAATTCTTCGATGTTATAATCGCTCAAATGCTTTTCGTTATCGAAATGTGTTTAATATAGATGAATGTAGAAGTAAGTAACATGCTATGTAATCATAACTAAATAACTTATAGTACAACTGACAGCACTTCTGACAGAGAAACTAGTAAACGCCATCTACCCAACAACAAGATTATCTTAAGTTGCTGTTAGAGCATCCGGGCAATCATTCTAGTCTTTTGAAGACATAAAGACAGCCGAGCTACATATGGGAAAAGTCCATAGCATGTCTCGTTTCTTCTACGAAATTCTTTGTATTTCTACAACAGTTATGGAGATGTCTTGCAAAATAAACAAAGACTGCACAGCATAAATGTTTCGAAATCAGTTGAATTTTGTATAACTTCTGTTGAGATCTCTGCCAATGCAGTTCAATTAGCCTGGTGTAACCGTTAATATTCTGGTATGATTCTGAGCACATTCCTCAGATCTGGTAAGGAGTAGGAAGTCGTTTCCATTTCATAGTGATGCTTTCGTACGAAACTTTCGAGTTCCGTCAATGTGTCAATAAATGTCTTCGTTAGAAGTAGATTGCATGAATAATATTGCATAGGCTCTTAACAAGTTTGATATTTAGGAGCAATCAAATTATAATTTTGTGATGAATGATGTTTTCCCTCCATTAGAGCATCATTAAAAGCCGGCAGTGTTAAGGCATCGAAATGTTCGATTTGAGCTAAATACGATTATTTGTTGCTTTTTTTATTTATATTAAAACAAAGAAAAAAAAAATACTTAAAATAATATTAAAAATATTCTCATTAACATAATTGTGGGTTGGGATTGCATTCATTGCACTGCATGATTCATATTCTCTTGTACTCGATTATGGGAGTAAAATGTAAAGTCAAAGCAACCAATGTAAACAACTTCACGGTCAAAGGTCGGTTGGTAGGTAAATGCCTACGAACACGTAGACCGAACATTTAAGCAGAATAACAGTTCATTTGTATAATTATTATAAAAAATTTATGCCATTAGCTTAACACCATAGAGGTGGTAAACATTAAAGAGGAGAAGTCTGTCTTAATCAAACAAACGAACTGCTACAGTACACAATCGGTCCACTCTGTCGGTTTGAGTGTTCGTAAAGCTGCTTTCATGGCGTTCACTCATTACAGTTTCGTACTTATTCGACCATTATGCACTTGAGAAAAATGTAATAAGTCCGTATGTAAAGGTAAAGGTGCGGGTGGGCTATTATTATGCATCAAGCATCAGAAAGTGAGGAAAATTCGCAATGAGTGAAAACTGTTGCTTGTTAAACAAACGTTGGCTTGTATTTTATTCGACAATAAAACAAGAGAAAATTAAAAAAAAAAAAAGAAAGGAAAACAAAATTGTTTTACACACTTTCACGGCTTCTCATTGAGAGAATATATAAAATAGAAATAGTGGTGCGTGTGAATAAGTGTTTTGTTAAAAGAAGCGAGAGAGAAAGAGAGAGAGAGAGAGAGAGGAAAGAGAGACAGCAACTGTTAAGTTTTCGTAATTTTTAGTGCGTTAGTTCTGATGGCGTTTGTTTGATTTTCATTTTCATTTCGTTATGCGGAAAAGTGAACCCTTCAGGTTTGTTTACTTGCTTGTTAATTGTTCTATACGTTGCGAGCTAGTGCAGGGAATACCTGAAGTATAGCGAAATTGTAAACTTAATGAACTTGTCTGCGATGCAAACTTTTCACTTTTGCTAATGAACTTATCAAGTACTTTGTTAACTGGTTACAAGTGCTTAGATTTTCTTTTTTTAATTAAGTTAAAAAAAAAAAAAAATAAATAAATTTTCTTAATAATTTCTTTAAGAGCTGACACCGCAGATTCGTGGACGTTTGCAAATTCCGATGTAATACCCGCTACTGGCATTATGGTTTTTGGTAAGTGCGAATTAGTCAACATTGAAGGGATTGCGGTCGTTTTGAAGGTTAAAAATAAAAAGCATAATTTCTCTAATTTTTTTTAATTATTAAAGAATTATTTTCATTTAAACATTTAAAAATAGAAAAGCCCAACAACATTTGTATAATATTTTACAATTTTAAAAATTTTAGAAATTCAAACGTTGAGGTGTAGTCTTCGTAAAACAATTAGAAAAAAGTATCCTAACAATAGTCATGACGGCTGGTGACAGTTCGATTTGAAATGAAGAATCCAAGCATTCTGAGCATGATGATTGAGACGGTTTTAAGAAAAATTGAGTTTTGAATATTTGGTCGCATTGTTTGCAAAAAGAAGTCAAGGAAAATTTTTATAAAACCGGTGCAATTCTCTGTGAGAAGTTGTGACCTGCGCTTTCAAAACAAAGTTTTACAACGGAAAGTCTAAACTGTGAAGCAGGAATAAATAGGCCCTAATGGCCGGCATTTTCAAAAGGTCTCGCTACTAGAGCTTCACTACAATCGACTTGACAGTTTGAGAAAAAGAACGCCTTTCATTGGTAGACTTGTATTCTTCATCAACTATTTTTGTCCATCTGTTAGTCCTTTTTACGTTTTTGAAGATCTCATGGTCGTAAGAAATGACAAAGAAAATTTAGATTTTTTCACACTTTCTTGGCAGGTGGCCATAGATCAAGTTTAAAAACGGGCTTAATTCGCTTAGAATCCAAAGAGAATACTAGGAATACTACTACAACTTACTTCTAACATGTTGGACAACTAAGAATATCAAGAATTACGGTATGAGCCGAAGCGAAAATAGGTGTGAAGGGCTAATGGATACCCGCTTAAAGTTTAAAGAGTTTTCTAAAATAGCTTGAAATAGTATTCAAAATTAACCTAAAGACGTGAACATTCTTTTCATATCAGCCTTTTATTACTCACATTTTGCTCTTATCATTTACGCTTGACCATTTAATCTGTCATGTTTTTTCATTTTAGTATCAAACATTAAATTGCGAAAGTTTTACTAAAACACTTTAACAATAAAATCACTCGATTGATTTTCACGTAAATGTTATATTATATTTTATTGAATTTTTCTCTCACTTTCCTTCTCTTTTTTTTCTTTTTCTTTATTCTCTTGTCTTGTTCTTATTGTATGCTGGCATTCTGATAGCATTCATGTGCCATCACAACACATTTCTCGTTTATCAATCGATGCGTGATGCTACGTTGGAACGTTGGGAGAAAATAACTCATGTTTCGATTGGTTTTGCATGGACAGTAGCCGCGCTTTTTGGTATTGCTGGTTACTCAACATTTCGTGCTTTATCGCAAGGTAAATGATAAAGCATTCTATGTGAGTGGTTATGCGGGGATTTTATACTGTATGTTGTATCTTGTATGTTGTAATTGGAACAAAAACAATTGGCTTAAACATCTAAAAAGCTTTTATAAAAATTCTGTTGGTATATGAAAGGCTTATCTTGCTATAAAGGAGTGCATGACTACCATCCACACTTTCGTGTCGGTGTTATGCAAATTTACTCGCTGATACAAGATAATCCATATCGTACACAAGATAGTAAGTAAGCCTTGCGTAAAGCATAACGATTTGTATGCTTATCACCACTAAATGGCATTTTAAAGTCTTGTCTTCAATCTTAGGTGTTCGTAACAATACCTAATAAAATTGTAACATTTCTCTTCTTATAAGCACTAACTTTAGAAACACTCTATATGGACTTTTAAAACCCATTTACGAAGTCCATGCTTATTAATAAGGGCCTATTGGAGCAATTTAAAAGTTTTTTTTATATCTAATAAGATACTTCAGATTTATGGCATTTCGTTTGTGAAACTAAGGAAAACGATTTCTCTCGGAGTAACAGTATATGTTTCTTTTCATAATTTATGTAATAAGTTTACCAAAAAGATAGGAATGAATGATCAGAATATATCTGTTTTCGTCGTTTCGTTTAAATCGATCGGAAGTAATCTAAAATTATGTCTATTCTTTGTCAGGATTAGAGTCTCCGTTGCCTGATAAGTGATTTAAATGTTTCTAGTTCGTCTTTAGGCTTAAAAATGGCGATAATTTAAAGTTACTTCGAAAACTACTACTACTCGGTTTCTGAATAATTTAAGACTTGTAGCACATGTCGATTTATTTTGGATTATGATAGCAATCAGTCAGCCGTCAGTAGACAGCTTTTTTCAAAGCGAGATCATCAAAAACGCAGCTGTAGAAACGAGAATCATATTCTCTTTTTCCGGTCCTTTGGAGGAATCTGATCACGTCTATTATAAAAATACGTAAAAGTTCATTAAGAAAAATTTCGAACAGAAAGTCTTGCCCTTCCGCTTCTAAAGGAGAATAGAAATATAAAAAATTGCATCAAAACCACAATCAATGAAAATCGTTGACTTTTAATATTCAATTTATTTATTTCTTATTTATTTTATTCATTTATTTATTTAATATTCAAGCAAATGTAATTTTTTTTATTTTTGTCTAAAGAGAGAAATTTAATCGCTTAACATTGAAATTTGTTTGTGTATCTTAACTTTTTCGAGAGACTGTAAGAGTTCTTCGGTATATTTTTGCGGTTTACTTTGTTGTTTGCATTTATTTTTTTTCTAATTTTTTGTTCAATGTTTTTTTATCGCTTAAATATTTTTTTTTTTTAAACTACTGTGGGCGACTATAAATGCTAAAGAAAAAGTTTTATATTCTTTGAAAACCACAAGGGGTGCATTAAATGTATTAAAGGTTTGTAATGGTAAGAAATATACATCTAAGAGTAGATAGAAAGAAACAACACACATTTAATTACATACGATAGATATTTTTAGATATAATCCTGTATAAAATTAAATTTCATATAAGTCTATATAAGAAGGTAGTAAAAAGCGAGAAAATCTTTTTTTGCTTTAATTTATGTGTTAGAGTTAATTAAACTTATTAAAATGACGCATGAAACAAAAGTCTTTAAATTTAAAATTAAACTAATTGTAAATGAATGAAAAGATAAATTTACTTTCCTATAAGTGTTGGTATATGATGCAAGTGTACATATGATATGTCTGTATAATGGAGTAGTACCCGACTCAAGTCCGTCACTTTGTTTTCCATTAAAAGAACGGTTAAGCTTTCAAAACTACGTTTAGATTATCAAGTTTTAATTAAAATTCTTTCTTTTTTTTTTGCAAATAGTATCAGGCTAAGTTTGTATATCCAGCCAACTCAGTTTATAACTTTACAAATTATGGACCTCGATTTCAATTATAATTTTATATTAATTCTCTATTGAATCATGTGTGTTATCAGCGAATATACAGGCGGAATTTACATCGACATAATCGTCGAAGGGTATATATCCTAGATTTTTACTAGATTTTTGTATGCATATGTGCGCGAAGTGCGCGAAGTGCACGAAACCAAGTAATATGATTGCAGACGTATCTTCGGTGTAGTTACATGTACTGACTATTTTAAATGTTCTCGTATTATGCATAATTATTAAATGTAATTTCTAATATTATTTTCATGTTAAATTTACTGACCTAAATAAAAGTTTTTTTGTTTTAAATATCTATTTAATTTACAATCTATCTGAAAGATAATAGCAAATGTTATGGAAAGTTAAGCAACAGAGGGAACAATATAATAATTACAGATGCGATGTTTACGAATATAAACGTACATCATACAAATTTGGAAAATTCATTAAAATCATTTAATGAAGAAAAATAAATTAATTTCTAAATAGAAAATCTACTACGCTTTCCAATCCTATTAGGTCGTTGGTTTCATTTAGAAGAGATATTTCTAAGGGATTTATACGATCGTTTAGTCTGTCAAGCATTAAATTAGTTTTTTAAATGGAAAATCCAGATCTTTGTGAACAGATTTGTTGACGAAGACGAAGAGCCTTAGATCGATATCCTTGAAGTATTTCAATATTAGAGTTACCGGCTGTTACTCACTATTAAATGCCGTAGGTCCAAATTTATAAAATGCATTTATTGTTATTAGATTAAGTAAAAATTCTGAACGAATTAGCCATTACAGTCTTATTCTTTTTAAGGCATGCTGGCGTTTAGCTTTCAAGTGATTATTCTATGTTAACCTTTAATTAATATGTAGACCAAGATGCTTTAATTGTTGATTGGGATATTATTGCCATTCAAAAATAGTGAGGGATAAGAAGCCCTATTAGGGTTTATTTTGACATTCTATTTACTTAGCCAAACCGAAATTTTATGGAGATAATTTGTAACTCGCAGGAAACATTCGTAGGATCATGAGATGACAATAAAACTGCTGTGTCATCTGCATATGTTTCAATTAAAATACTGTCAACGATCGGAAAATCTGAAGTGAAAATTGTATAGAGAATTGGACTTAACTTGTAGCACCCCAGGTTCAATTTTGTATATATTAGAATTTTCATTTTTAACTTTGACATAAAGATGCTTTGTTTTTAAATATGATTTAAGCAGCAAAAGCTTTGGCGTCGGAATATATTATTTAAGTCTAGCAAGTTGCCAGAGTTTATCGAAGACTTTTCGTTACATATGGGAATGTACCATCCTAGTAATTTCTTTTTTCAAAAGCTCCTCTGATATATGAGACGACACGATGAAATTACTCAATGGTCTCTCGCTTGTTTCTAAAACCGAACTGGTTTTCAGCAATAATAAATTCCTATTCTCGAACCGGGAGTAGTCTTCTTAGATATATTCTTTCAAATATTTTGGAAAACGTCGCTAGTTGGTCTATATAGGTTTACAGTATATTAAGATTAAGTTTGCTTAGGCGCCATAGTTACTTGAGTTGGAAAATGATTCAGTCTTAATATATTATCGTTAAGAAGATAAGAATACGATAATGATAATGATTTAATTGGTTCTGAATCGTTTTCTAAATCGATTTAAGCCTGCCGATCTATGTGTCTGTCTGTCTAATGCCTGTTCGCGTGTGTCTTGTGTTCAGCCCATTGGTCCCAAATTTTGAGAATTCGATCGGAACATTTTTGGGACCATTGTTCATATAATTCTCTATTTGCAAAAAAGTCTTTATTTAACAAAAATCGTTGCAAACTATTTTGGTATATAAAATCAGCGTGAAAAATTTGGATCGAATGGGACCATTTTCTGACCTCTCTCTCATAAAACCGTTCTAATGAAAAGTAAGCCTTTATTGAGGTTCAAGTTAATACACATATATTTATATATAATATATTCTAATTTGACATAGAAATTAACTGTATTTGATTTGAACCAAGTACGTCTACGTTTTGAATTCCATGTCATGTAAATGTTCTCATGATAAGTAAACGTTTGTATGACAAAATGATCTCATCTTTAACTTTTTATGATGAAACTTAGTCCGCGACGGACATAGGTCCGAACTTCAATTTGTATTTTCAGTTAAGGTAGAAAAATTGTCAATTACTACTCTATTGGTCATCTTATTATTAAATTTTTAAATATTTTTCCGCGTTACATGTACATAATAAGATGATTAGTTGCCTGTTTCCCATATGATGCTCGCAAATGTTATCAGAAATTTTTGTTACGTCGTTTTTTATTTGATTGCAAAAAGTAAAAAAGTACAATAAAAAGTGAAGTAGTATTGGTGTACACCACTTATTTTCATATCGTATTTTTATTTTTGTTTTCATTTTATTTTAAGGCGATTTGCTTGAAAATTACTGCTGGAACGATGATCTTATGAATTTCTCACGCATTCTCTTCTCTATATCGATACTGTTAACATTTCCAATCGAATGTTTTGTTTCACGGGAGGTATAAAATTGATTTTTAAATTCAATTTATTCACATTACTAACAACAAAAAATATGTTTGCAGATTGTTCGAGCTTTGGTGCATCGTTTCGTTCTTAAGGAACCAATCAGTGAATTTACCCAAGACAAGGATCCCAAACGAGAAAAAGGTGCCGAAGTGGATGAGTATTCAAAAACCATAACGTTGGCTATCGTGTTCAGTGCATTTGTGATATCACCTATGACGGAATGTTTGGGTTCAGTCTTAGAATTAAATGTAAGATTCGAATATTGAATTAGGATTGTTAGAAGGAAATCACATTTCTTGTATTTAGGGCCTTTTGGCTGCTATACCATTGGCTTACATATTGCCGGGTCTAGCTTATATACAAATGGATCCACATCCATTATTAACACGAGAAAAGCTTCCAGCTCTTGGTTTAGTGGTATTCGGAGCATTAGTTACAATTTTGGGAGCAGCTGTTTTGTTGCCCAGTTTAAATGGTGATTGTCGGGCCGATATTGTAATGGATTATTGTAAACAGAATTTAGATGAGAAAATTTCCAACGCTACCATAAGAGATTAAATCAAATATTTTTTGAGTAACTCACACTACTAACTCACACTATTTTTTAGTGTAACATTCTTGTTTTTCTCTTTTTAGTTTTTATTATTGTGTCATAAAAATTTTATAACTCATAACTGCGTATAAATGTGTTGTTTAAGCAAATACAGGTTTTGTCAATTTGTTAAACGTATGGCACCTTGAATGCATTTGTAAAGCACACATAGCCAGTTGTAGGCTATAACAACCGTTATATGAACAAAGCAACAGGATTAAGATAAGTATTGTAAATGTATGTTAGGAATATATAATTAAAAAAAAAAAAGCAACTGTTTACGTTCTCGACACTGTTTAATAAATCACTCTTATATTAGCGGACCTACTTGAATACATTTTGAAATCCATAAAAGGTATAGTTTTTAGATGTCAAATATATTTAAAACTTATAGAAAATATGAGTAAAACCGTAGAATATATAAAAAGAAAAAAACAAAAAAACGATTTTTTTAAAAAATACACACAGTTTTGTAGATAATAAAGTTGTTCACGCTGAAATTCTCCCGCTAGAAAACTTGAAGAACACTACTTGCTCTTTGTTCGTCAACCAAAAGTGATTGAAACCAAATTGAAACATTGTAAACCATGATCACCGAGTTTTATACGTTTGCGGATGTTTTCTTACGAATGACTCCTTACTGAACTTGCGCAAACTTTGTGATCATTGGCTTCAAATCATAGCAACTATCCGCAGTTAGTTCCCAAACTAGTTGAAGATTGTGATGCGACCAAAATTGTTTCATTGCAAAAAAAAAAAAAAATCCATGGTTTATAAACTGCTCACGTACGCTTAGATCAGAGTGAAGAAATAATAAGTTTCATAAAAAAAAAAAAAAAAAAAAATACAATGTCATCGCAATATGGAGTTACTTTTTATGTGCATAGTTAAGGCGACTAAATGTCCGTCTGTACAGAATTTGTTGAGTTTCGAGATCTTTTTTTTGAAATCTTAATGGGTTTTAGGTCTTGTACCTCTTTGTACTTCTTTATGCTACTTCTCACCAATCGAATAGATATACATGTAAAGGAAGTGAAGCCCTATTTAAAAAAAGGAAAGAAACAAGTAAAAGACAAAGCCGATTGTTAAATACCCTACACCAGGTGTGTTTCCATGTAAAAATAATACTTTTTACAAGAACCTTTTTTTAGAAATGCGAAAGAACGTTGCTTTAATTGAGCATAATTAATTTTCTTGCTAAAGGTCTCAGTACAAAGTTGTAACAAAGAAGAAAATTATATTCGACTGGGAAAAGGGGGAAGAACTGTAGGTTAATAGTTGGGCGTGGCAGATTTTTTCTATTTTTATGGAACAATGGGAAAATTTTTATTTTGCACCCTATGAGCATTGAGTAAAAGAGCCAGAAAACAGACGTAGTTTCATCTTATTTCATAAAATAGATGTGGCTTGTGATCCATTTGGCCTGTTTTCAATAGCAAAGTATGTGAAAGAATTTATAATGTTTCTACCGAATTTGAAAGCGACATCTTCATTTTTGCCGCCAGGAGAACCTTTACCACCGAGATTACATATATAAGCAGAAAGACAGATGGACAAACGGACAGACGGGTACGTCAAGGTGGATCGGAAATAGGCTGATTAAGAATCTCTACACTTTATGTGATTTCTAAAGCATGTTTCTTAATGTAACGAACGTTTTCAGAGAAAATAAAATTTCAATACTTTATTATATGGAGTGGGCGTAGCTGTTGTTTTCAATTTTTGCACAGAGACTACGGCATAGTTAGCGCAATATTTGTAGAAACTTTTATAGGTGCATCTGCTGTGGTTTGTTTGAATGGTTCAATCGCATCCGTTTTCAAGACACTACATCCGTGCTCTAAGGCATATCCGTGATCAAATTTCACCAAAATTTGTCGAAAATTATGGCTTGAGTCAAAAATAGAATATATGGACAGATATCAGACAGTACAGACGAACAAATGGAGAGACAAATCTAAATCAGATTAAAAAATCTTTCTGACTCGATTATTATAATAAAAGGTGGGTTTATCTTAAATTCTTCATATATCTTCGCGCAAATGTAACATATAGTATATCGCAAATAGTGTAGGAGGTAAGAACTAATCAACTTGAAGATAAAAGACTTACAATAAGTTCATCTTAGGAATGTTTACTTTAAGGAAATACTCGGCTGTAACCCTGTTCAGAAGTTGGACGTCAGAAAGAAGGATATGAATTTCCCTCTTATCTCAGATTTACAATAAATCTCCCTACAACTCGAGTTCATATAAGACGAATTTGTACAACGCGGAGGAAAAATTATGGTCGTGTTCCTAAATCATGCTACAAAAGGCTCGTATGACATGGTAAAACTTTTCCAAAACGACTAAGTCTATAAAAGAAAGGTAGACCTTTTCTTACATAATGATAAATTTGTGTACATTTCTTATGAAAAAATATTTGTTATTCAACAGCCAAAAAAATTGTTATTAAATAGTCTGTTGTTGTCTTCAGTCTGATTGTTAAAGAAAACTATGTTAAATGTAATAAGCAAGTTAATCGTTTTAGGATATGAACGGTTCATTTATTTGTATAAGCGAAGTGACTCGTACAACACGGCATGTGTCTATTGTTTTATATATAAGCTTTGCAGTTTTGCGGCTTTGCTCAATCGCTAGCTTTTTCCTTAAAAAACCATTCAAGACAAAGGAAGATCTCATTGCTAAGTATAGCTTTAGCTTCGAAGTTATCATTTTCTTTGATATGGAATGACCTTCAACAGCACGAAGTTATATATGCGCTGTAAAGCGCACTTATGAGCACGCTCCGTTTATTGCTGAAAACAAAGTCTTATTAAGTGATCGCAAAACCGCACTTTTGGTAGAAAGTTAGACTTAACTTGCCACCTTTTCTTATCTATTTTGAGGCTCATACTGTTCTACGGTTAGGTGCTAGACTTTCGCAAAATGAAACATGGAAGCATAATCTCAAATGAAAATTCTATCACATTTTAAGCGGGGCTGCTTAGATAAGTAAGCTTTTGTTGCTACGGCGTGAACAAACTTAATGTATTATAATAACGATACGATTTTTTTTATATTTATTTAAAAAAAAAATTGTTATGAAATTTAACCAAAAACTGTTAGTAATTGAAACAGTTTTCCACGTTATTATACATTCAAACTCTGACCAAAATTATACAGTTCGTATGCTTTATAAATATTATTATATAATAAGTAAGGAAGTGAATATTTTAATCTACTGAATGCTAAATGATAAACTAAAAATAATAATGAAAAGGGAGATTAAAAGAAAAAACAACGAAATGTGTTTAAAGAAAGAAAAAGAAGTGATATTCGCTTAAATGTATAAAATTTCTTGCCATTAAGCGAGGAAAATTATTCAGCAAAATTTCAATATTAATTTTTTTTCTTCAACTTTAATTTTCACACGCTTTGCAGGATTTAGAATATAAATCTGGCAAAACTTACATTTAGAAAAGTTTGAAAGTTAATATCGTCGACTTTAGCGAGAAGTTAAAGTAGTTAAACTTGCGATATTGAGTTTAGTATATACTAGAGGGGACGAAACATAATGAAACTGCATTTTTTTTAAATTACCCGCTCTATGATATCGTATATAATATCGTGAATTTTTTTTTTATTTTTGGTTTGGTTCAACTTTAACATGATATTTACTAGATTATTGCGCTGTTCTCGGATCACTAGTAATTATACATTTAAGATCATTGTCACTCATAGAAAACATTTCCTTTGACATTTCAGTGCGGCGTTTAAAACTTTTCGACCAAGAGCAGGAGACAGGTGTCTAAACCAAGCCCAAACCATCCTTCAAAATTGTTTGCATTGATCCCTTTAATATACCGACAATATCTACAAGGTCTCTTTAATACTTCTATTGTAGATTTTGTGTTTGACTCAACGTACGTTGGGCATAATTGTTTAATTAATAAAGATCTGCAAGGTCTCTTTAATTCAATCGATCGATTTTGTTGATGTTTTCATCAGTAGTTTAACTTGACGGTCTTCTGGAACGTGGTCTGCTTTTGATTACCGCATGACCGTTTGTACCACTTAAAAACCGAATTTGATCCACACATTCTCGTAACAAGTTTGTAACATTTTCCATGTATCTGAACAAGAAAATTCCTTTGATAATGATCTGCAGATTTTTAGTTTCTAAAAATCGCAGACAACAAGAAAAAGGCTGCTATTATTATTCACAATGAAAATGTACACATCGTTATCATAGCGCGGGTATAGTAAAATAAAATTCCATTCTCATTACTTTTTTCAATCAACTCACCGCAATCAATTTCCGCAAAGAGTTCAGAAGTTATTTTGGAGACTACATCGAAGTGCTCGTTTCCGTTAGGTTTACAGATGTATGGCTGCTGTTGATGTGCAAGCGAGCGATTTAAATTGATTTTCAATTATGAAATTCAATTCAATTTCGAATTTTAACGAAGATTACGGTTATTGTACGTTCTACATTATGAAACAGATCAGGGGAGGCAAGTAATTTTGGCTGAGCAAATTTTAAAATTTATTTTACATTGAGTTCTTGACGCTTCGATCCTTATTTGTGAATTTTACTGGATAAAAGAAAAAAAATTAATATAATTCCGTATACGACTGATTGGCGAATACTTATATTCTATAAATATAAATATTAAATATTTATTTAAATAAAAGACAATTAAGCGAAATAAAAAAATTATTGCAATATCAACGACTAAGAGCATTGAATGTAAGAAAAGAAGAAAAGTAAAACTAATAATATATATGTAGCTAACCAAGTTCCTAGACTTAAGAAAAACGAGGAAAACATTAAAAAATATGTATACATATATATATACATCCAGTAATGCAATATATAAAAATACAGCAATACATGTGTAACATATATATATATATATATATATATATATATTATATATTATATATGCATATATATATATACAGAAATGCTGAATAGAAAACTAACCAATCAAGTGAATTTGCACCAATTTTTTAGACGTTTTATTAGAGCAAGTACCTTCAAAATATTGTATATGTGTCTAAGACGACAACATAACCTATTCGACTATCCTTTTGCTCTTGCAACTACTATAACTATTAGAAAATTTATAACCTTTCATACATAGATATACATATAATAATAATGACATGTTTGCAATATCCTCGTATCTCAACCCAACATTTGCGAGTGACATCATCATTATCTTATTTATGAAGTCAAACACAAAAACGATTGCTATCATTTTAGTGTATAGGACATTTGTTAAATTTGATATCATAATTTCGACATATAAAACACCCTCAAGCAATATTTTGTTTATGTATATAAATGCGTTTGCTTCTTGTTATAGTTAATTTTCAAATTTTTTGAATGAATTCATTCATCTCTTTATAGATTACACTAATGAATGCCTATATTTATAAGTTAAAACCCCTCGATTCTATTTGTGTATTATATTATCGTTTGTCTGTAAGAATTTCCCGGGATTTTTTCATCTCTTACTAAAAGGTGTCTTACTTTTTTCTACCCCCCTACAAATACCCAAGATTTATGTCAAACAATCATTCTTATATAAAAAGAAGTAAATGAATTGTAGACGGGCAAGGAAGAGCTTTAAATACCCTCAGCCGCTTTCCCTAATAATGCATTTACTCTCGTGAAAAAATACTATAAATTTTATCTTGTTTCCATGTAAAGACATGTTTTTCATGGAATCCTTTATATTCTGAAATTCTTTTCTTTTTTCTTTGGTGCGACCATAAGAAACCCAAAGAAAGATTGAGGTTATGTTCATCTACAACTAGCGGATGACGTTAAAAATTTATTTGGAACTTTCGTTTGTATTCTACATCTACATTTCATGCACTTTTTGAGTTTTTTTATAACTTCGCTGCAAATGTACTGCTAAAAGCGTTTCACTTTCATTTTTGAGATTAGCAAAGTATCAAGTCGCGAGACTTGTATTTATAGACAAGTATATGATGCAAGGAAGATCGCTTCAAAGACCTTTCTCTGGTGGATATAAAAAAATTTATCGCTTTTAGAGGTTGTTTGGATGCATTTCGAATACTTTAAAACACCATAGATGCACATCTCTTTTTATTTTATTGTCCGGTTTGTATTACAAGATAATGCACATATTCTGAAACATTATTAGTCACTTGGACGAATTTTGACTAAGTATTAACTTTACAATCTTTAGAAAATTCACTTCATATTTTCTTTCTACCACTTCCCTTTTTAACCGGCACAGTTTGCCATTTTTCCATCTGCCCGTTACAGAACGCCATTTTTCTTTCTGATCAGCACGGAATGCCATTTTTCTTTCCAACCGTTTATTATACGCTACATATTTTCAATTATATTTAATTTATATAGAGAAATGGCACATAAGGCATGAACTACAAATTTATTTTGTTTGTCAAAGATCTTGTTCTTCCGTCTTCTGTCAAGAAGTACTAAAAACGACACTTGGTTATCATGTAAAGGTTAACTTTTCACGACAACTCTTCTATGTAGTGGGGTTTGAAAAGTTGACTAACATAGTCCAAATTTGGTACAATTCGTTTCTAAGTCAAATTACTATTATAGACCCATTTTCATCATAAAATAATAAAAATTAGATCTTTTTACCACCTTATGGCTTGCTTTTCATAGGAACGATTATAAGGGAGGTGGTTGAAAAATTCGTCCCATTCGATCCAATTTTCCTGATTTATTTTATTTAACAAAATACTAATTTCTACCGATTTTTATTGGAAAATAATAGAAATCGAAATTTTTGCCATATAGCGCCTTTGTTGAAATAGGGCGTTATATGGGAAAGGGTTGTAAAAATGGTCTGTTCGAAACCATTTCTAATAAGGTTTGTGCTTCGGCCAGAAAATATTAGTTTACCAAATTTTGTCAAAAATTTCTTGAAAATTTCGACTAGTGAGCTCAATACAAACATACATGGACAGACATCAGGCAGACAAACACTCAGAAAAAACATTTAGTTGATTTGTCGCTCTTTTAAAAGAAATTTTGATAAAAATCTAGAAACTAGAAAAAGTTTTATATTGAAAATAGAATTTATTTGCGCATATGATTATGAGAGTATTGAAACAATATTTAGAGAATTTGATGTAGATGCGGAAATCAATTCTCTACATTGTAATTTGTTGCTTTACTTGACGTGTTTATCGCACTTATAATCTCGGGTATAGACGGCTTAGACATTATCAATTAGCATTATGTTGCATGGTATAAGTTTCAGTTGTTTACAAGCTACCGTTCAGTGTCAATCAATGTATAAATAGATGGATGTCAACAATGGCACTGTATATTATTCTGTTTTAAAGTCGGAATGATTAAGTTGGCTTGGGGTAGAAATACAGCAAGCTAGGAAGCAGATAACAGATGATTTGCGAGATCTTGAGCAAAAAATTGTTGTCTTAAGGATCGTGAATATTTGCATATATTCGTCCGTCCACTGTGAAAGCAGCCAAGGAAGTGATCATCAACTTGATCTGAGAATTTATCGCATATTGCGGCGTGTGCTGCATACCTACCTTCTCCTGATTAAGCCTTGTTCAGAGCGATGCAGTTATATTCACCAAAATAGCAGTTCACAGAATCTAAAGACATGTGAAAATGAGTCAATGATTACTTCGCCTCGAAGACATGAAGTTTTTACTATGAGGGTTTCCGGTAGCTACCCGATAAAAGCCAAAAGACCATAAAACATGATGATGAATATTACACTTATTAAGATTTGTAATATTTGTAACAACTATGCGTGAAATTTATCCAAAAATACAGAGAATTTGTTCCTACATTTGATTTATTTTTTCAAAAAATGTTTATTTATCCTGAAAGAACAATAAATTTTTCGGTTTAAGAGTATAGTGTATTCTATGTAATATATTGAACTAAAAGTATTTAAGGGGAGGAAGCGTAATGACATGCCATATAAATAAATAGTCAATAGATTAAATAAAGAATGACAGGATCGGTTAGAAGAAGCCAACTTCAGCAACAACTATTTTTATATCTACCACCCGTAAATGTCATCATTCTATTTGAAGCTACTAGAAGTATGTATCAGTTTATGTCCAAATGAAACAGGGTAAGAACGTAAATCTGTCCATCTATACGACTCACACTTGTAACTGCAACTCGCACAACTCGCAAACCCTGTCTGAGCTGCCACCCACCCATAGATCAAATTTGAAAAAGTCACAACAATCAAAACTTCGAGACAAACTCGAAGTTGGAATTATATTTTCATTATCCACTGTATGCGCTGACAATATGTCTTGAAGGCTGGTAGAATGAACATTTCAAATTTTCAGTGACTATAAATTTGTTTTGAATGATTATTAGAATTAAAATTCTCGTACCGTAATGAATGCTATATATGGCCTATATGGGCTTATAAAACGACTATTTAGAATGACAATTATACTTGATTTGGTTATTTATCTTCATTTAATTTATTTATCATCCAAGAGTTAAGTTACACTCAACACATTTGTCATTCTGCGTGAACTATGTAGAAATGTATATATGTATTGATGTTTGTACATATATTTCCACAACGTAAGATTTTTGTCCAATTAATCTTGAATAACCTTATGCGTTCGGAAATTTATTCCTATTTTCTCGACGATTTACCCGCCGAACAATCGCAACAATTAAAAGAAAAAACGAAAAGTTGAAATTTAATTTTCAGTTTTCCTTCATAAGTTCGGAAATGAAAATAATTTGATTCTAAAAAAAGTGACAATTTCGAAGTGAAAGGGAAAAATGTCTCTATATTTTTCCAACGATCTTCTGTATTCTAATATGTGACGATAGAATCTTTAGTTAACGTTTTATAAACCTATTCATGTAGGATTTGCAGAATAGATGACAATTTTGAAAGAAAAAAAAACAAAATTCAAAATATTTTTCCAACAACTTGTGTGTTGTAAAAAGTCTGAATAGATATTTTGACTAGCCCTTTATACAAGTATCGGATGAAAATGATTCAGATCGATCTATGAAGATTATTTTTACTCTAAAATACAAAAGAAAAACCATAAAATATTAATAATTTTAAAAAATATTTGATTTTTCTTAAATCTTTGCTTCATTATCTCTCAAAGAGCTTACAACCAATACATATCAAATTCTCACTACACCGAAACTCTATGCAGTTGTCCCTGGAATTTACACACAAAACTATCTCATTATTTACTAAAGGAATAATTTTTATATTAATTTTTAATAGCAGGAAAAAAATTATTGAAATAAAAATAAAAAAAAAACTCAATTTTTTAGAAAAACATATTTTTTCTGACAGATGTAAACAAAAATGAAATTATTTTTATTTTTTTATAAATATACACAAAACAGCTATAAATGATTTTATAAACAAAATATAAAATAATTGAAATTCGACTTTACTTTACACGCATCATCCGAATTCATTGCAAGCAATTGTAAGGACACAAACACAGTTTTGAATCCGGTTTAGGGAAAAATGTTAAAACGATTAACAGATAAATTAGTTATTGTAAATGTTTTTAAGATTTAGTAAAATTAAAACAAACTAGTAAAAAAACAAGTGTATAGAAAAAGCTTTAGTAAATACTCATATATTATTATGTACATCAATGTATGTATTTAAAAAGATGAAACAAAAACTGTTGTAAACATTTACATGCATTTGTTGGCTATTTTCCGAAAACTTAAGAAAATATATATAGAAAACAAGTACAATTATAAGTGCAGAGTCCAATGACAAGAAATGAAATGGGTTAATTAACAAATATGAAAAGTTGTCTCATAATCAAAATTAAATCGCGAAAAGTGTAAAAAGTGAAAAATCAAAAAAAAAAAAAAGAGGAAAAATCATTGCATTATGTGTATTAAAGTAAAAGTCTTCAGAAGCAATTTAATGATTACTAAATGTGAGTAAACATGAATAAAATCGTAAACATATATTGACACATTGCTCTGTACGTACCTATATAGCGTATGTACGTACCGGTTATATATTATGTAATAAGTAGAAAATGTTATGAAAGACATAATTCATAAATAAAATATCGTCTAAAATAACCGTTAAAAAGTGTTGTTACTGTTATTGATGTTTATTAATGTGTACGTTTCGAAAAACAATCTATTAGAGGCTAATTTATGCACACTTTTCATCTTGTTTCGTAAGATTTCTTCTACAACTTATAATGAATTATAATAAACAGATGTGAATGGCATCAAACAGCCCATAACATACAAGTATATCTGAAAGTCGGTCTAAAACACCGTTTAAAACGTTGTCTCTGAAAGTCGGACTTAAAGCCGGTTTGAAAGACTTTCTGAAAGCCTATCTGAATGCGTGTCTAAAAGCTTGCCTACAAGTCTGTCTAAAGCACCGCCTGAAAGTTTATCTGAAAGCTGGCCTGAAAGCGTGCTTAAAAGCTTGTCTACAAGCCTACCAGCAAGCCAGTCCGAAAGCCTGTTTGTGCTTAAAACCCCGTTCAAAATCTTGCTAGGAAGTTTGTCTTAAAGCACTGCCTGAAAGTTTATCTGAAAGCTGACCTGAAAGCATACCTAAAAGCTTGTTTACAAGCCTACCATCAAGGCCGTCTGAAAGTCTATCTGTGCCTAAAACCCCCTTTAAAATCTAGCCGGTAAGCCTGTCTTAAAGCCACGTAAAAGATATTAAGACTCTGGTTCTTTTTCTACAAGTTGATGGTGACGGTGTACCGAATTGCTAAGTGAAACTAGGGCGGGAGATGTTTCAGTGGTTGTAAAATTTTTTTTTTCGGTTTTGAGCATTACTCGTCCGTTTGTTTAATACATTTCTTGAAATGGCACTTGGTGGCACGATGGACAATCGTTGCTTTATCACAACCTCCCATATTGATTGCTATGCCATTCTTTCCACGTTTCTGATCGGCGTAGAGCTTGAGGAAACGTCAACAGTTTTGTCTCCACCCGAACAATTTTGAGTCACTATATTCTAAGGAGGATCAGTAAGCAATAGAGACCGGATAATCTCCGGGATTTTCGAAAGTGCATTAAAACATATATAGCTCTGATGCACTTTCTTGAATATTTTCACCGAATGCGAAAAGATGATTCGATTCTGTCATTCAACTTCTAAATGCAGCAGGACACTTCAGCTTCATCAGCGTCTTCACCAGTTTTCATGTCTTTTGCTTATCAATTTCCAAATTATTGACTAGCTTGCTTCCGAGTTCTTCAGTAATTGGTATTATTAAAAAAAAATTTAATTATTTAAATAAGTTTATTAGTTGATAATGCATCTTTGACGGATAAGAGAAATTCCAGCACAAAGTTCTTACTCCATAAACTTTCTTTTTAATCTAATCTGCAGCCAACGCACGACATTCACATGATGCCACTTTGTTGGGCTATATCCTATTTCGTAAGCGTACTTTATCGTTGGGAGAAAGGCGTCCTGAATCAATTAAGGAGAGTTTTACTTTAATCAACCTACGAGAAAGATATGAGGGATTGTATCACGTGTTAATGCAGTTTTGATGCAAACCATACGACTCACTATAAAGACGACAAAAGTTTTTATTAATACAGATTTCTTCTTAAAATTAAGAATTCTTTGTGTGTGGGTAGCACTCTCCAAACAAATATTATTTGCATTTGCTTTTTTAGCAAAAATATTTGCAAAGGTTTGTAAACCTGCACTCCTGGAATATTTGTTTATGTTCGCTACAAATTAAGTGTGTGAATTCCTCACCCTTATGCACTTGCTAGGTTCGTAGATATGACTTGCTGTGGTTTTGCAAAATATAAATTTAATTAATTTTGTAAGAGACCACACGTCTTCAAATTCCTCATAAAACAAACAAACAAAAAAAAAAGTTTTTGCTTTAGGTTCAATCAAAAATTTAGTATAAAAGCTTAACAAAATTTTAATGGCACAATATAAATGTTAGTGCAATAACGTAACTAACGCATTTTATATTTAAATTTAAAACTTTGTTACTTAAATACTTGGAGTAAAAATTTTCATATAATGGCTGATAAAAGAAATTTATTGCTGCTATTTGAAAGACCAAATGAACCGGTGTTCATGGAAAAGGGCAAAACGTCCACCGTATTTGATGTACCTGATCGTTATTTGACCGACCGTTATCGTCCTATTGGTAACGAAGTGCAGACACGTTTCAGTGAGAAAGCCGAACTACGTATACCGGTTCGCGAGATAACTTTACCCGATCTACGCTTACCTATGTCTTTGGGTCGGGAGGAAATTTTTTCATTATTCGTTCCAAGTCATAGGCAAATTGCGGGTCGTTTAATAGATATTTTTATGGGCGTAAGAACCATTGACGATCTTCAAAGTGTGGCTGTTTATGCTCGCGATCGTGTGAATCCCTATTTATTTAATTATGCGTTATCAGTTGCATTGTTGCATCGCGCCGACACCAAGGATTTGAATATACGTTCATTAGCTGAATATTTTCCAGAAAAATTTGTAGACTCCAAGATATTCCGTAAACTTCGCGAAGAAACTACTGCCGTGGATGAGGGTTCACGTATTCCGATTACAATTCCTAGAGATTACACCGCTTCTGATTTGGATCCTGAACATCGCCTGTGGTATTTTCGTGAAGATATAGGAATCAATCTCCATCACTGGCATTGGCACTTAGTGTATCCGTTTGATGCTACAGATCGTAGTATAGTGGCAAAGGATCGCCGTGGGGAATTATTTTATTACATGCATCAGCAGGTCATTGCTCGTTACAATTTAGAACGTTTCAGTAATAATTTGGCTCGTGTTGCCCGTCTTAATAACTTCCGCGACCCGATTGCTGAGGGTTATTTTCCAAAAATGGATTCCTTAGTGGCAAGCAGGGCTTGGCCGCCACGTGCTCAAAATACAAGAATAAGTGATTTAAACCGTACTGCTAATCAACTGAAAGTCGATATTGGTGATCTAGAACGATGGAGAGATCGGATTATCGAAGCAATTCAGCAAGGCTTCGCTACGAATGTAAGTAGTAATACTTGTGACTATGGTGACTATACTGATTTGTTAACTGATCAATTTTCTTAGGATCGAGGCGCTCGTGTAGAGCTTTCAGGAGATAGCGGTATTGATACATTGGGTAATATGCTCGAATCTTCGATTATATCACCGAATCGTGCTGTTTATGGAGATTTTCATAATGTTGGACATTTATTCATTTCTTATGCTCACGATCCCGATCATCGTTATTTGGAGGCTTTTGGAGTTATGGGAGACTCAACGACAGCTATGCGTGATCCGGTATTTTATAGATGGCACGCCTATATTGATGACATTTTCCAAGAACATAAAAACCGTTTACCAGTCTACGCTTTGCCGCAATTGCAATATGAAGGCATCTCGGTGACTGGTTTACAAGTTACAACTGACGGCGGGCGCCCCAACATGTTAAGCACTTTTTGGCAGCAATCTGATGTCGATTTGTCGCGTGGTATGGATTTCTTACCACGCGGCAATGTTTTTGCTCGCTTTACTCACTTACAACATACGCCTTTTACTTATACCATTAATGTTAATAATCAAGGTGGTGCACAACGTTTCGGTACGGTACGCATTTTTCTGGGTCCCAAGAACGATGAACGTGGTCTACCTATGGCTTTCAGAGAACAACGCTTATTTATGATTGAATTGGATAAATTTGTGACTTCATGTAAGTTAGAGAAATATTTTCAATAGGTTCTATAGGTATTATTTCATTTTCTAACTTAATAATAGTAAATCCCGGTATGAATACTATACGCCGGCGTTCGGAAGAATCTAGTGTTACTATACCTTTTGAACGTACTTTCCGTAACGTTGATCAAAATCGTCCTCTTGTTGATTCTCCTGATGAGCTTGAATTTAATTTCTGTGGTTGTGGCTGGCCGCAGCATATGTTAATACCAAAGGGGAAACCAGAGGGATTAAATTGTCAATTATTCGTTATGATATCTAATTATGAAGATGATCGGGTAAAATATCTTATATACGTTCAAAACTTGTATTTATTAATTATTTTTCCTGTTGTGCTTTACAGATTGATCAAGATTTGGTGGGCAGTTGCAATGATGCATCTTCTTATTGTGGTGTACGGGATCGTTTATATCCGGATCGTCGTCCTATGGGTTTTCCTTTCGATCGCTTACCTCGTCGTGGTGTTGACAATTTGATGAATTTCTTAACTCCTAATATGAGTATAGTTGATGTTACTATCCGACATGATGATCGCACCGTTGTACGTCAAAATTAGTTCTTGGTTTCTTAATGCGGCCGAAGACTTGATTTGGATCTAAATTTGGAATAATGAGATTTGATTTTTAAAAACTGTTTTGATTTAATATTTTTACGAACTATAATAAATGAAGAAATTTTGCATAAGAGTGAATTATGTTATTGGTGAAGGACCACAAGAAAACAATTGAATATTTTCTATTTTGAAAGACGTCAAACTACTACGTTGAGCTTGGTGCCAAACTGAGCTGGATTGATCGCATCTTGATACCAAACTTCTTTCAAAGGTAAATAGGGTCAATTCATCGATCAACCCTCCAATGTGCATATCGAGTTCTTACAAAACTAAGCCAAACTCGAAATAGACAGAATAGCGTAGCTATCAATCTAAGTGAAGGAATAGTAGGAAGCAACCAAAGATCGGACGAACTGCCACGCGGCGTTAATAGAGTGCACTCTTCAAATGAGTTGACTATCGACCGTCTGACTGTCAGTCAACTTCCATCTTGAATGCTGTTGGTGTGTTATCTGAATTGCATCAGAACTACGAAATGGAAGAACGAAAAATATCATATGTTTTGTTAAATTTGCTTAAAATACAAACGAAATGTTGGTATCAACTTATCAATATAATTTTTCGAAGACAAGAACATATGTTGCATTAAACAGAATCGATCAAGTTGCGTTTTAAACTCCTCAGGACAAGGGAAGCAAATCAAAAGTTTAAAGTATTAACGAAGGTCAGAACTTCGAGGAATTTTCGAATCCACTAAACTCAAATAAACGTATAAAAATCTGTAAAACTATTTTTGTTTATTCATTTATTAATTAACGTTGCACAAAAATTAATTTTTATACAATTAAAGAAATGGAGCACATGGTAAGATTAATGGAATGCATATATTAAAGGTATAAATATATTCTAGAGAAATACGAATTTTGTATTGTGCATTACTTATATGGGAACATAAAGGCAGTAGAATTAAATGAGATTTAAGACATCGGACTCGTATAAAAATTTTATATATATAATTTAAGTATAAGATTTCTTCTCAGCGTTTTAAGGAGAGTTGTAACCGGCTCATGCGGAAAGTGAGCATTTCTTTTGGCGAAGAGTGCACGATAATCACCTAGTAGATGGCTTACAGTTGAGGTTAAATTGCCTCAAAGACGACTTTGTTTTCCGCTTTTTTTTTTGAGTTGAGCCCCATGCTCTATAAGGGCTAATTTGGTATTAAATATTTAGATGACTTCAATAGTAATGAGACTTTAAGTTTGGTATGCCTAGAGTGTGGATGTAGAAGTAGGCGAAGTCCTTGCGAAGTAAAAAAATATGCGATGGTCTATTTTTCGATTAATTTTATATTGTTGCATAAGCACTTGGCCACTGTAGCATTGTGAACAAATAAACAGGGTATAGGAAGACTTTTATACGTCTCAGGTTTGGCAACAATATTGAGCAAGTTTGCAAGCGTGCTCATGCTTAAAATGTATGACCTGCTCCACTGAACTTAACCAGGGTGCCTATCGAAGAAGAGGCTGCCGATTTCGTCCGGATATTTTTATATCCACCAACGAACGATTGTTTATAGTCATTTTGTAACAATGTTTGCAGCTCCCAAAAGAAAGTTTCAGAGAACCTTAAAAGTATATAAATTTTTGATTAATGTCAAATTCTGAATCGATTTGGCCATGTCTGTCCGTCAGTCCCGATGTGAGTTGTTAATGTTCTCGTGGCATCAAAAATTAAGATATCGATTGAAAATTTGGCAGAAGAGTTAAAAGTTTTTGCACGCAAATAGCTATTGGAAATTTGCAAATCGAGCAAATGGCACGCCTATAGTAAGGCGTAAGTTGAAAGCACTCCTTTTTCTCTAAGCAAAAATCGTTAGATTTTTATTCGTTGCTCGTAAATTATGAAAGATAAAAGGATGAAGTTTTCAATTTTATTTTATAGGTAACCCTACTATTCATGCCCAAAAACGGAAAAAAGTCGGTTAAGATAAACAAGAAAGAAAAATTTGTCATTGGTATGAAAAAATGAATGGTGGAGGGTATACAAGATTCGTCCTCAGCCAAGCTTTCGTGTGTTTATTTTTTTTTTCTATTTAACTTTTTTAAATTATAAATTTTGTTACCTTTTGTTTATACTTTTAATCATTTATTTACTTATTTATTTTTCTTTGAAAATATCTAATAATAACTATGGACGACGGAGAAAACAAAAATTTTTTCCAAACCCGGTTACAGTTTACATTAAGAGTACACATGCAAATCTTTGATGCGTAGTTTTGAAAGTCACAAGATTAAAAAACGCTTCATTTCTGGGGGTTATAAAAGTGATTATTTGAACAGATTTAATCCGTACACAGCATGGGAAAGGCATCTATATTCTGTAGGTTCTAGATTTGTTGTCTGATCGTTTTTAAAGTTGTTTCGAACACGTCCGTAATATGCATTCTTCCACTATGAGTAAAAGTCCACTAAGTAGAAAAGAGATCGTGCAAAAAATTTATTGCATACAAATGCAATTATTTTTTTTTTGACTGGTAAACATGATAAAAAAAGAAGTGCACAAAAACGCGAAATATTAATTAAACCTCAACATGAGGTGCGTTTTAAACTTGGGAAAATCCCTAGACCGCATCTTATTTGTTTTCAAAAATGCATTTTTGTATAAAAAGGCCATCAAAATTCTCCATCCTTAATAGTGTCTTTTATAATTCACAAAGTGTATATCTATAACGAAGACTTCACTCAATCTCCAGCACATTTGTTTAGGTTTTTTTAAAAAAAAAGAGAAAAAGGAAAAGAAAAATGACTGATAAAAAAAATCTCTTGTTGCTCTTTGATCGTCCTAATGAGCCAGTGTTTATGGAAAAAGGCGATACATCGACTGTATTCGATGTGCCGGATAGTTATTTAACTGATCGTTATCGTCCTGTCGGCAATGAGGTGCGTGGCCGTTTTAGTCAAATGGCCGAAAGACGTGTGCCCGTACGCGAGATAGCTGTACCAGATATGCGTATACCTATGTCTGTAGGGCGAGATGAACAATTCTCATTGTTCATACCGAAACATAAGATGGCTGCTGGACGTTTGATTGACATCTTTCTGGGTATGCGTACTGTTGACGATTTATTAAGTGCAGCTGTCTATGCACGTGATCGTGTCAATCCTTATTTGTTTCATTACGCCCTAGCGGTTGCATTACTACATCGCCAAGAAACCAAGGATATGCAATTACCTTCTCTTCCGCAATATTTTCCCGACAAGTATGTAGATTCCAAAGTTTTCCGAAATGTGCGCGAAGAAGCTACGGTAGTCTCAGAAGGCTCACGTATGCCAATTGTCATACCACGCGACTATACCGCTTCGGATTTGGATCCAGAGCATCGTTTATGGTATTTTCGTGAGGATATCGGTTTGAACATTCATCATTGGCACTGGCATTTGGTGTACCCAGCCGAGGCTAGTGATCGTAGCATTGTAGCTAAAGATCGACGAGGCGAATTATTTTATTACTCGCATCAACAAATTATAGCCCGTTACAATCTTGAACGTTTTTGCAATAACTTACCGCGAGTAGTTCGTCTTAATAATTTACGTGAAGAAATACCAGGGGCTTATTACCCAAAAATGGACTCCTTGGTGGCGAGCAGAGCGTATCCACCACGTCCAGAAAACAGTAAAATGACAGATTTGAATCGAAGCGGAGATCAATTGAAAGTGGACGTAGGCGATTTAGAGCGTTGGCGTGATCGTATTTACGAAGCAATTCATCAAGGTTTCGTTGTCGATGTAAGTAAAAATATAAGGAAATGTTTGTTTGAGTTATGAATTTAGTTGCATCTTTAAGATCTTACGTATATGATTAAAAAATAAATTTCTATCAACAAAATAATTGATTAAGGGATTATTTATCTATTTAGGAAGCAGGAAATCGCATACCTTTGGACGAGAATCGCGGTATTGATGTTTTGGGCGATGTTGTGGAGTCTTCGATTATATCACCAAATCGCGCTTTATACGGGGACCTTCATAATTTAGGCCACGTTCTAATCTCCTATGTTCATGATCCTGATCATCGCTATTTGGAATCGTTTGGTGTTATGGGCGATTTAGCTACAACTATGCGTGACCCGGTTTTCTTTAGGTGGCATTCTTATATCGATGATATTTTCCATGAGCATAAAACCCGCATGCCACCTTATATGGCAAATCAATTAAATTATGATGGTATTACGGTTACTGGAATTCAGGTGGCTACAGACGGGGGACGCCCCAATGTTCTGAATACTTTTTGGCAACAATCGGATGTTAATTTGTCGCGTGGCATGGATTTTGTACCACGTGGCAACGTGTTTATACGTTTTACTCATTTACAGCATACGCCTTTTGCTTATACGATTAATGTGAATAATAACGGCGGTGCACAACGTTTTGGCACAGTGCGTATATTCTTGGCTCCCAAAAATGATGAACGTGGTCTCCCCATGTCATTTAGAGATCACCGTTTATTTATGATCGAATTGGATAAATTCGTCGTGTCGTGTAAGTTGCTAGTCGAGGTAGACAATTAAGCAAAAATAATTAGAGTTTTTCTTATTTGTTCCAGTAAATCCCGGCATGAACACCATACGTCGTCGTTCTACAGAGTCTTCGATTACGGTACCTTTTGAACGCACTTTCCGTAGCTTAGATGAAAATCGTCCGCCTCCCGGTTCCCCGGAACAAGGTGAATTTGATTTCTGTGGTTGTGGCTGGCCGGAATATTTGCTAATACCAAAAGGTTTACCAGAAAACTTTAAATGCGTTTTGTTCGTAATGGTTTCAAACTATGAAGATGATCGTGTAAGTACTATATATAAACCATTTATTAAGTGGATGAATGTAAACATAGATATTACATCCAGGTTGACCAAGAGTTGGTCGGCAATTGCAGTACTGCGGCTTCTTATTGCGGTGTGCGTGATCGTCTCTATCCTGATCGTCGCTCAATGGGTTATCCCTTCGACCGCTTGCCACGACGTGGGGTTGACAATTTAATGAGTTTTCTAACTCCCAACATGGCTATCGTAGATGTTGATATACGTCATGAAGATCGCACCGTAGTGCGTCCGAATTAATTGCGCGAGCAACGTTTAATCTCAATAGTTTCAATATCTAAATGGAATGATAAATACCGATATAAAGGCATATGCATGAAAATAATAATGATAGAAATAAGAATAATAATGTATACCACACGATATATAAAAGTAATATAAGTAAATGATTTTCAAATTGCAAAACAAATTTTTATAATTTAGCTTAGAAACGCTTATCAAATAGAACTCCCAAAAATTCATAAAAATTAACCAGCACTTCATGATAAAAACAATTTGGAAACCGCACAACTTTCTATAACCGCAGGTACGCATAAGTTTAGATTTTTTTATGCGTGTATTTACAAGGGATTTTAATTTTGAAGAGTGGGAATATTTAGTATAAATAGCTTAAGAATTTTTTGGCAATTTATCAGTGTTTTCTCTAAACTTACTCAGAATAGTTTTTTTGCCACACATCGTCGCCCAGTAGTTTCAATAATGGCTGATAGGAATGATTTGTTGTTGCTCTTTGAGCATCCCAATGAGCCAGTTTTTATGGAAAAGGGCAGAACAGTTACTGTTTTTGATGTGCCCGACAAATTCCTAACCGATCGCTATCGTCCTATTGGCGCAGAGGTGCAAACACGATTTGGCGAAAGGGCAGAGAAACGCATACCAGTTAAGGATATTACTTTGCCGGATCTACGTGTACCATTATCTTTGGGCCGTAATGAACAATTCTCTTTGTTTATACCGCGACATCGGCAAATTGCTGGACGATTGATTGATATATTTATGGGGATGCAAAGCATTGACGATCTACAAAGTGTAGCAGTTTACAGCCATGACCGTATGAATCCCTACTTATTTAATTATAGCCTCTCGGTGGCTTTGTTGCATCGTCCGGACACACGATCACTAAATTTGCCATCATTTGCTCAACATTTTCCTGACAAATTCGTAGACTCTAAGGTGTTTAGACAAATGCGTGAAGAAGCTACTGTGGTGTCTGAGGGATCTCGTATGCCCGTCGCTGTGCCACGTGATTATACAGCATCTGATTTGAACGCTGAACATCGCTTGTGGTATTTTCGTGAGGATTTGGGCATCAATCTTCATCATTGGCACTGGCATTTAGTGTATCCAGGTGAAGCTACTGACCGTCGAATAGTGGCCAAAGATCGCCGTGGTGAATTGTTCTATTATATGCATAAGCAAAGCGTTTCTCGTTACAACTTGGAACGGTTTAGTAACAATTTGCCTCGTGTTGTACGTTACAATGATTTCCGTAAACCTATAGCCGAAGGATACTTTCCTAAAATGGACTCTTTGGTAGCAAGTAGATCGTGGGCTCCTCGCTTTGACAATACAAGACTTAGAGACTTAAGACGTACATCGGATCAAATTACTATGGACGTCGCCGATTTGGAACGCTGGAGAGATCGTATACTTGAAGCCATTCATATGGGATACGTTATGGATGTAAGTTTTGATAGTGATACGCCAAGATTCTATTCTGCTTAAATCTAAAACTACATCTTTTACTATAGGAAAGCGGCAATCGCTTGGAGCTTGACGAGAGGCGTGGTATCGATATTCTAGGAAATATTATGGAATCTTCGATTCTTTCACCAAATCGTTCTTTATACGGTGATTTTCATAATATGGCCCACCTTTTAATTGCCTACGCTCATGATCCTGATCATCGCCATTTGGAATCGTTCGGCGTTATGGGTGACGCAGCTACCGCTATGCGTGATCCGGTTTTCTATAGATGGCACGCTTATGTTGATGATATTTTTCAACAACATAAGATTCGTTTGCCTGCTTATACTTTAACTCAACTTGGATACGAAGGTATTCTAATATCTGGAGTGCAAGTCACTGCCGATGTTGGTCAACCGAATACGTTGACAACATTTTGGCAACAATCCGATGTAGATCTGTCCCGTGGCATGGATTTTGTGCCACGTGGCAATGTTTTCGCACGATTCACCCATTTGCAGCACACACCATTCACTTACACTATTAACGTAAACAATCTGGGTGCTGTGCAGCGTTTCGGAACGGTGAGAATTTTTTTGGGCCCAAAGATGGATGAACGTGGTCAACCTATGCTGTTGAGAGACCAGCGTGATCTAATGATAGAATTGGATAAGTTTGTAGTGTCACGTAAGTGATTGCTGTAATAACGAGAAAGTAAATTTTCCAAGCAACAAACTTTTCTAAAACCATCTAGTGAATCCCGGCATGAATACTATTAGACGTCGTTCCACCGAATCCAGCGTTACCATACCATTTGAACGTACCTTCCGTAATTTGGACGAAAACCGCCCCGCCGCTGGCACGGCGCGGGAACTAGAATTCAATTTTTGTGGCTGCGGTTGGCCTCAGCATATGTTGATTCCAAAAGGTTTGCCAGAAGGCTTGCAGTGCGAATTGTTTGTTATGATTTCTAACTATACGGACGATCGGGTGAGTTTTGCATTTAATACCCAAAAGCTAACAAGGTTTTCTTTTCCTCATTTTGGACGCATTTTTTAGATTGATCAAGATCTGGTGGGCAATTGTAGCGATGCTTCGTCTTATTGTGGTGTACGGGACCGTTTATATCCGGATCGCCGTTCAATGGGTTATCCTTTCGATCGTTTGCCACGTCAAGGAGCAGATCGTTTAGCTAGCTTCCTTACTCCCAATATGAGCATAGTTGATATTACCGTGCGCCATGAGAATAGAACTGTTTTACGGACCACTAGCTAAACTTTAGAAGAGATCACAATAAAACTTATGTCCAATACTCTCGAAATTGAAAGCAGAAGAGCGAAAATTCGAAAATGCGATTAAAATACAACAATTTTACTTGTAAAACATGAATTTTTCATTTTCATAAACTGATAAGCGTCGCTTATCAATTAAATTTAAATATTTTCAATAAAAATTATTTTGCTCAAATTTCTCGACTGCTTAGTCTGCTTTGAAATCTCATCCCAAAGGTATCATCTTCTGTCTACGAAATATTCGGTCTCCTCAGATGAAAATGAGATTAAATTTGATCTTTTGTTTAACCTCTATACTGGGCGGCGTAAGTTGAACGTACCGAAAATAATAATAATAATAATACAGTAAAACATACGGAAAGTGTAAAATTTATGTGTTTTGATAAAATTGTGTTTGCAGTTACTTGTTACAGCCAGCGATTATGATCTTGAAGCCAAAAATTTCGCTGCTAAAGCCAGTGATCGTTATTATAAACTTTATAATAAAATTGCCGCAGAAACTTACTCTTCCTTAAATGAGGATGACTTCGAAATGATTTTTACAAAACTTACTACAGTTAAAGTGATAGCTAGTGAGCTTGTGGAGATATCTTTAGAAGCTTCCGATTTTGATCTTAATAAGATACAAGATCCGGAAGTGAAAAAAGCTTTACAAAATCTACGTAAAGTAGGAGAACTTTTTGTGTTGGGTGAAGATTATTTCTCGTCAGTTCTTATAAATTTGGCGTCACTTAAGGAACTATCCACGGATAAGGACATCGAACCCTATATGGGTGGCATAAATATGCCTGATCACGATGACAGCCCTATAGCTTATTATCCGGATATTCAAAGCATTTTTGAAAATAGTAACGATCCCGATGAGTTGAAATATTATTGGGAAACCTGGAGAGAGAAAAATTTGGTATGGTCTTCAGTCAATTTTTACACCATCGTTGAAGCGTTTCGGAAAGCTGCCACAATTTTGGGTAATTTCTTATTCTAAAATGGTGTGAATTGAGCGGTAAAAGCATCCAAAATGTTTAACTGCTTTGCGTATATTTCCTTTCGCTTAAGGCTTTAACCGATTTTAATTCGCCTCTGAACCTCCTTATGGATATAAATTATTGCTTAACAATCTCTCATATTTCAGAGGTCCCAGTTTTAGAATTTTGGTATCGTTGCTACAATCACAAGGACTTCTTTTCTGAAATGGAAAAAGTTATGGAAGAAATTAAGCCGGCCTATCGGCAACTACATGCCTTTGTTAGACATGAATTACACAAGAAATATGGTAATGAAGTATTGGATCCCAAAGGTCCGATACCGGACCATTTGTTTGAGCAAGTCTTAGCCCAAGCTTGGAAAGAAGGCAGTGTTATTGAGACGTATTTTCCTTTCAAAGAGTTGCCACCCTACGATGGTTTTGTGAAAGATTTTGATGCCAGAAAAGCGATCGATGAGGCACAAAGATTTTATAGATCTCTAGGTTTTCCCGATCTAGATGATCAGTTTCTCAATGAACAATTAAAAGAACATGACGATACGGCCAATAGTGGTGACTGCAGAGCCGATATTTTCGATCTTACTCCAAAAGTGTTTATGAAGTATTGTCATAAAGTCGATTTCCGTAAATTTATGCAAAATCATGGTTATCTGAGTCGCGTGCACTATGCTCAGGAGAAAAAGCATTTACCCTCTTATGTTTTCAGCTCTTACGATTTAGAATATCCGGTAGGTGAGGCGGTGATATTATCAGCCTGTACTCCTAAACATCTGGATGCGATTGGTTTAGCTAAGGATTTTGAATTTACAAATAAAACCCTAACGAATCGTTTGTTCCGCATGGGTATTCATACGATATTGAATATTCCTGTATTCTTTGTGCATACTAAAGTTATGAATGATCTATTAAATGGTACCGTCGAAATGGACAGTGTTAACAAGCACTATTGGAAGCTAATGCAGGACTATGCAGGCGTAGAACCAGCGTCTGATCGATCCCAGGAAGCAATCGATTTTCCGTACAGATTCTATTTGGATTTAGAACAAAATTATCAAACTAAGTCAGTAGGAAACTCACGAAAACCCTTATTTACTACTAATGATAGGTGACTTGTTTTTTGCAGGAAATTTGTATCGGAGGTTCTAGGCTATCAATTTTACAGAGCATTTTGCAGTAAAAGTGGTCAGGCCGATCACTTGCACAATTGTGATTTCTTCGGCAATTTAGCAGTAGGCCACGATCTTAAGTGAGTTAAATTAATGTCTCAATTTCAAAGTGACTCTTTCGACCTCACACGAATTTACAGAACCATGATGTCATTGGGCTCCATAGAAAGTTGGCGTGAGACTATTGCTAAAATATTACCCGATAATCCCGGTTTGAATGGAGACGCTCTTTTAGAGTATTACGCGCCCATTATAGATTGGATTAAGGCTTTAAATTTAGAGAATAAATTAAAGATTGGTTGGAACGATACGAAGAAAAGTAAGTAATTCTCAAATTTGAAAAAAATTTTTAAAGTAATTTTAATATAAAAAATTTTCTATTTTAGAAATCATCTAAATGATGCAAATAGTGCAAAACTATTTTTCTCTTATTGCACTTCTGCAATACAAACTGTAAACCGGTTACAACGAATACTTTTTTGAATCCGAAGTTATTTCAAAATGATGTAGAATATTATTGAGCAGTTTAAATAATAAAAATTGTTAGCGGCCGTAGAAAGCCAGCAAGAACTATATTTGCAATTTTTACGTAGAGAGCGAAAGAAGTCTGAGCGTAGATTAAATTTGCAGTAGAAATTTTAAGCTTAAGCACAAAATAGCTCGAAACTTATTTGCATAAATATTTCTTTGATATTTCTAGGACTAGAATTGCGGATTAGTTTTATCCATCCGCCATCAGTATTAGAACAAACAAATATTTATCTCAGACAGCAAGTTTAATAGTATCAATGAAAACATAGCTACATTCGCTTATGATGTATAGGCTTCTGGCAGCAGATTTTCTTCCACACACAACCTTTACTTAGTCTCCCTCTTATAACGCGCTTGATATCATTGTGGTACTGTGTAATGTACAAAGGGACTCTAGAAAACAAGCGTTTTGATATCTAAATAGGTGTAGCAATCGTTTACGATTTGCAGGTCATAGATCGTTGATATCCTCCACTTTGACGACGAATTTCTATTACGAATTTTCTTAAAAAATTACTTTTTATTACGAGTATTTTATCATAGAAGGAAAATAAACAAACTGTGCAATGTTATATTATCGTGGCACACTTTTGAGTAAAAGTATTTTTTTTTTAAATCATGTAGATTACGTAAATAGAAAAGGAAAAATAACATACTCTACATGTGGATGGAACGGGCTAGAATTACAAATAAAAAAAACGTATCGAGCACATTAGAATTGAGTACCAAAACTATACTTGTCAGGATTGTTCTATACTTAACAAAAAAGAAACATGCAAATTAATTAAAAATTAGAAAACTTAAATAATAGTCGCAAGAAAAAATCTTTTTGGGTAGCATAATATTGCGGAAGGTATAGATGCATACGTCTTGATTTTCAAAAGAAAAAAAAATTGCATACGATGCGTAATTTGCTTCCTGTTTGGCATAAATCAAAGTCAAATGAAATGAAAACAACAAAAAATTGTTAAAGAGAGTGGACATGAGAGAAAAAGAAAAAACACTATTGAATCTCTTTAATTTCTCTAACTTTAAAATAAATGGGAGCAAAATATCTACATGCCTTAAATTGAGAATAATAGTATTAGTGAGAGTATTTCTTGCTGTTTATATATGTTCTTACTTATTATTTTGAGCGACATCTAGTTGTAATAATAACTATGAAATAATATTATTCTCATTTCACGTAATAATGATGAAAACGGTTTGAGGCTTTGATATATGTTTTTATACACAACACAGGGTGCCTCAAATATTTGTATATCATATCAGCAAATACAACAATCTCGGTGGAAGGTTGCATAAATATTGTACAAATTATATTACATAAATAATGCATATTGTATATGATTATAAACATGTATACAATCTCTTTTGTGTATAAATAAAATACTCTTGCAACTTTATATATAAACAAGTCTGTAAATGAGTCTATAAACCGCAAATTTTAGAAAAAAAGGGAGAAAACAATTCTCTCTAATAACTTATTGAAAAATAAAATAAAGCAAAGAAATTATTTTAACTAAAACTGAACGTTGCTATTATACAAATTCTGAAGCGATTAAAATGGTAACAACTTATAAACGGAATAGAGTTTCAATGTTTTTGAAATTTAATTAAAAAAACAGAAGAGAAAAATAAAATAGCTAAATAAATTTTATGACATTTAAATATAAGTTCTCTTTAAAAACAAAAAAAATTTGAAAACAAAATATGAAATATAGTTTACGATTATAAAATATACCACTTTTGCTTACATGCATTTAAAACAAGAAAGCCTCTGCACAAGCTATTATTTACTTTGGAAAAATTGCACATAAACATAATTTAACAGGTGTTTGTCAAGGGACTTTGTTTATACCATCCCTCGGTACCAATTGTGACTTGTTTTCAACTTGATATTTTAAATGTGTGTACGAAATAAAAAAAAGCAAATTCATATATTTTAGGTTTAAACATTGATACTTTGCTTCTTCTTACAAAAGTAAATTCTGTGATGAAGACTAAACCCTGTTGTAGCTTCAATCGGACAAGTCGCCTTATGTCGTTAATCATAGCATTTAAAATCATATGATATCAAAAGGAGATATTACTCAAAACCCTTATTTTTATACGTTTTATATAGGATACCATAACGTTTATAACATCCAAAAGGAAGCTTCAGAGACCTTATAAAGTAAATGCCATCGTTTGGTAGGTAAAAAACTCACTAAGTTCACATTTAAAATCATAAGAGATAATAAGGTTATAAATGTTATTTTATCGTAAAACTCTATAATGCTTTCTATCGATATGAGTTCTTAGACAATCATTGAAACACAATATCTTTGCATCTAAACTTTACATTTTCATCTAATAAGCAATGGATTTCGGACGGATTAAGTACATTTTCAAGGAAGAAATATTTTAATCTTTCTCTAATTAATTTTCATCGCTAGATGGGTCTGATAAGCGTTTTGGATTTACTGAATCATCATTAGTTGATAAACTTTTATGCCACTGGATAACTTTGCCTCGAATTAGATCAGCGTCGCAGAGTTTTAAAATGTAACCCTTTTATTTTTAATAGCAAAATATCTGTGGATCTGTGATATATTATGTCGTAAGATAAAATTCACTAAGTGCATTAACGGTTTCATTTAGTGAAAGTTGACAATTTGAGACGGGTATTTTGGATCGCTTAACATATAGGAGGAAGCTTCCTTCTCTATAGATCGTTGAAAAATATATCATTTAATATTACTATTATAAAGTCATATTTCCTTGAAAGTGCACCTAGTGAGTTTTTCCTAACAATCGGCAACATATTCTTCATCAGCTTGTAATTCTGAATCGATCTAGCATTGTCTGTCGGTCTGTGCGATGTGTTCTTGAGCCTCTGCTGGCCGCAAATATTGAAATATAAATTTCAAATTTAACTGAGATATTAGAAGTTTTTCTATGTAGGTTGGCATGGGAAATGGGGCAAATTGGCTCAAGCAAACCTTCAAGCGTAAACTAATAGCTCCTTTGTTCAAAGTTAAAATTTGAGCGTTTTTCCTCATTACTCATAAATTATGGAAGATAGAAGTCTGAAATTTGTTAAATTTTCTAATTATTACTCAGAACCGATAGCCTATCCCTTTAGTGCACAAATAATTTTTTTATTTTAATCTAAGAATTTATTTTATTTGTCCAAAAATATTTATACTCTTAATGTATATTGTCTGTCTAAGTATGAAAAATCGGTCACAACTCTACACAGTTGTAATTTTGAATTTTTTTTCACTTATCACTCATCCTATCCTTCCTTATTACGCTGCAATGGAATAAAATTGATATCGATATGATATAGTGAAGAATGATGGGTATACAAAATTCGACCTCAGCCAAATTTACTTTATTACTTGTTTAGAAACACAATGTAGACATTTCGATCGTTTGCTGTTTGTTGAAATGACGATAACAATCTTCAAATGCTGTCGCCAAGAGGAAATTTGATTTAATATTTTGTTTTTATCATTCTCACCAAGTGAAGTTAAACAATCAGTTGCCATAGGCAGAAACTTTTACTTATTACTTTAATTTCATTTTTTTTTTTATTCAAAGTTTTTAAAAGACTGCTGCGATTTGTGTATGATATGTTTTCTTAGCAAAATATATCGCCATCAAGTTTGCAAATCATCTAGGCCAGATAAAGGAACTAACTTTTTCAAAAACCAAATATTATGCGTAAATGTATTATTATTGCACAACCATAAATCATGTAAAAATTTAATCTTAGCCTCTAGTATGCGTTCGATATAGGTAATACAACTAATATATCTTCCAATCAATTACCAAACATAAGAAGTTTGCCTCAAAATGAATGTGGCTTGTTCCTTTCATACCTTAAATATATGTTCCAATCATCTCGCTAACGTAGTCTATGCTAGCAATTGATAAAAAAAAAATTACGTGTACTTCGCGCGTTATTAGTTTGGATTTATAAGGAGTGAAGAAGCAAAAAAGGCAAGTCTGCGACGCAAGTCTTCAATATCGTCAGAATCTTGAAGAATATTAAAATTTTTTTTTTGTTAATTATGGACTTGTTAGGCAGACACAATAGTAATAACTATCTCCAAAGAAATTGGCAATAGTTAATGCTTGTGCCGTATTTCAAAAGTCTCCTCCAAAGGAATGGCCGCCTGTACGTCACTGCGAGATAAAGATTATTCTGATCGCAAACATAAAACATATTAGCCTCGGATTTGTCAGAAAAATTGTAAGTTCTTACACATAGGTTAGCATCAAACTGAAGTGTATGGTGAAGGGTTGGGCACATCGGTGCGTTTTATAAGAATGACATAAAAATCTTAGAAAAGCATTGAAATGAACGTAACACTATGAAAGGGGATTATGTTAATGAATAAAATTGAATTTTGCCTCCAAGTTGTTCTTTTATTAGTGATCCTGCGAACTTATTGTGTGTTATATAGCTTCGGTGCAAGAACGACAAAAACTGGTCAGAAGTAAAGAATTTCGTAGGATTTTCGTTGCGTTTATCCGGCTATCGGCTTTGGCGATTTCCTTACTGTTCCCTATTGTTTCAAATGTAGTTGCAATAAAGCCTTAACACCAGATTTTAAGGAAGACTACCGAAGAAAGTAACCGCCGGAGGTGGAGAGCCCACAAAGTATATATTTTCTTCATCATTTAGAATCGATTTAAGCATGTCCGTCTGTCCGTCTGTGTAATGTCTTTGGTCAACATTCCCCTGACCGCAAAAATGAAGGCATGGGCTTCAAATTTGGCAGGACCATTGAAAGCTCTTGCACACACCTTAGTATGGAAAATAGACCAAATCGCTCAAAAGACAAGTCCACAATATAGCGTAGACTACGAGCACCTCTGTTTTCGCTAGCATTACTCATAAACTATGACAGATAGATCTATAAAAAGTTCCACAAATACTGCGCTAGCTATCCCACAGCCTCTGTGCAAAAACGGTAAGGATCGACCACGCCCATTCGATATAATAGAATATTGAAATTACATTTTTTTGTGGAAACGTGTGTAATACTAAGAAGAATTCTTCAGAAGCACCGTGAAATGTATATATTTTCGATCAGTATGGAATTCGGAATCCACCTAGACATATTTATCGGTACGTCTGTCTATCTGTCTGGCCGCAAAAATGAAGATATCAGCATCAAATTTGGCAGAAACGTAGGAAGTTCTTTCACATACGTTGTTATTGAAAATAATCTAAATCGATCATAGGCCACGCCTACAGTGTAGGCTGAAACGGTGTCTGTTTTCTGGCTGTTTTCAATGTTATTCCATGTGTGTGTCCTACGGTATTCCATAAAAATAGAAAAAATCTGCCACGCCCACCTATTAAAATGTAGTTTTCCCGCTTTTTTTAAGATAGAGGTAATAAGTAGGTTAGTAAGGTTCTGTTAGGCCAGTATACATGTAATTTACATGCAACGAATTTTAGTTTCTATAGTTTTTTGTAATCGCGAGAGTTTCAACATGAAAAATCCTAATGCTGATACCGTATACACATATATCATATTATCGGACTTGGTGGATGCTATGAACACATTATTACGCTGGACGGCCCTTACTTTGCCTAGGCAGCAGTGATTTGCTTGCATAAAATTTTCAAATATTTGAGACCCTTTCTTATTTTCTCTTTATTAGAAATGAAAGTGTTTCACGGTGTACTAAAGTAAGGTATTATTTGGTGGGTTTAATGATACATTCTTGAGCTGCTTTTAGTTTTCCATGCAACTAAAAATAAAATTTTATTCTCGTCTTATAATTTAGTTCCGTTAATGATCAGTGGAGAAGAACAAATTTTCCATATGTGCTTTACTCTCTCTTTCTCATTGTACCTTGAGTTCCATAGGAAATCTTCTATTTTTTTTTTTTGTTCTCATCTCAACATATGCGTTCTATTATTGTTTTGATTAAATGCGGCGCACGCGACTTCACTAAAACTAAAAATAATTTTACAATCAATAAATAAAACAAATGTTTATGCAGAGAGGGGTAAGTCGGAACTATTCGGTATACGTAGCTAAGCAGCGTGTACGTTGCGTGTTCTATTTTTAAAAAAGATGCATCACGTCACGACAAGACAAAGAAGATAGCGACAACTATTCTAATGATATGTTGGAGCACTTCAAGCGAATACATCGGAAGACAGCTCTCTATCTCTCTCTATCTCTTTTTAACATCAATTTGAAAGTTATATTTTAGTTCTATTCTCTTTATTATGGAAGTAAGACGTGCGCAATCGGTTACCGCTTCCAGTTCTAGACCACCGACGTACGAGCAATCATGGTACGTATACTGAGTAGATCTCTTAATAGGAATAAATAATTTTTACTTTTAAACTAATTTTTAGCGGTTTCAAACGGAAGAATTTTTGTTCCTCCTTCTTCAATGATGCTCTCAAAGATCCCGTTTTAATATTCATCACAATTACTGTAGTGATTGGTTCATTTTGTTTACTTAGCGGTCTATTTTTACTTTGTTTGGTTTCCAAGACCATACAGGACGAAACTAGCGAAGCCATCCTTTTAATCGGTAAGGACGCTAATGCCCTGCCTTACATAATAGAAAGCAAGCATTGTAACAAAAAAAAAACAAAAAAACATTTAACGCAGGCATTGGATTTTTCATATCATGCGTAGCTGGTATCTCTTGGAAATTAACCAATAAACGACGTATGTCTCAGTTTATTGATGCTATCAGAGAGGAAAGCTTCTAATTGAATATAAGAGAAACACTACTTAACTTTTAAGTCTTTCATTTAAGTCCAATTAATTGTAATTTATTAAGAATTTATTAAGAAGTGCTCTTAAGCAACTCATTTAGATTAATTCGTTTTAAAAAATTCCATTAAATTCTATTTTTAAAAAAACTCTTCATTTCCTTTCTTTCACTCCTTTCTTGTGGAAAAGTTATTAAGAGTTTTTGTTCTTAGATAATATGCGATGTAGCCAAGCGGAGGATATCAACACGAATTTTGGATAGTCATCGTGAAGTCTTAGTGTCTTTTGGATGAGCAAAATAATTGTAGTGAATTTTCGTGAAATGTAATAGAATTACTTGTACGTAGAAGGTGTGGTGATGACTCAACGAAAAGATGAACTTTTTTGAGGATCACACATGACCTATCGGTAATTTGGTTTCCATTAATTGGATATTTTCACCACTTCAATGGCACGTTGAATCGTTGCTTTATAAATACATGATGAAGTGATACAAATTGTTCGAAAAACGTCTCGCAAATCTATAGGGGAAATGAAATTGAGAACATCACTTAATAAATAAGTTCCTCTCATCAAGCTAACGCTATCGTTACTGCCTTTTTTCTTTTTTCTTTTTGTTTATATTCTACTCCCTTCAAACATTGAATATTTCAGATATACTGTTCTGAAATTTGTTGCGACTATTAGATCAGAAGTGCAAGAATTTAAAATTGTTTGCAACCGTTTAATTGACGCTATTACGTGAACATAAACTTTAAGTGCCGAGAAGGATGGAGATGCATAAATTTGATTGCTTCGTTTATAACGTCTATAGAAGTATGTGATTAGTATACACGTTAAGTATTAATCGGAGCTAAACTAGTCATGTCTGTCTATCCATACGCTTGTCTATCTCTTTAACGGGAAAAGCTCAAATTTCTGAGGAAGTCCTATTAATAGTTGCGTTATATCGCTAGTCACATCTGAAAAGGCTGGAAATTTGAAATAATTATTATACAAAAATTCTAGTAGCAGATCTTTGTCAATAGTCCGTAAATTCCGACAGGTAGTATTCTGAAAATCTTCACAAATACCTGTCAAATTTCAATTTTGCTTCGTCTGGCAATTCGTCTCTCTCTCTCTACTGTCTCGCTATGCCTCCCTTCATCTTGCTCTTATCTCTCATCTTTCTCTCCATCCCTCCTTCTCTCTTGCACTCATCCCTCCCTCCCTCTTCCTTCATCTCTCTTCCCCCATCTCTCTCTCTCTCTCTCTCTCTCATCCCTTCGTGTCATATCTCTCTATCTCTTCCTCTCCCTCTCTCCCTCTCCCTCTCTCTGACACACACTTTCTCTCTCTCTCTCTCTATCTCTCGCACACACACTTTCCCTCTATCTCTCTATCCCTTCCCCTCCCTTACTCACTCTTTCTCACTCTCTCTCTCTCTCTCTCTCTCTCTCTCTCCCACTGTCTCTGGCTCAATTAGGGTTCTGAATATTAACAAAATGTTTTTTACTTTTTATACATATGCTGGGTACTTAAGATTCGACTAACGACGCGCACAGTCTTGTTTTCTTTTATAGCTTTTGCTGGAATACTCAAGTTAATGAGTCTTCACTTTTGATTTTCATCATAATGCTCAGAAAACGTTTAATGCCGCGCTTTTATGCGATGTATTAGCCAGGAATGAAATAAAATGAAAGTGAAGAGAACACGATATAAGAAAATGTAATTAAAACAATGCAATCAGCTAAATATCTCGTGCCCTTTACAAGGTATTTAAAATTTTGTTTTTTTTTTTCATTTCAGTTTAAAAAGGAAGTTTTACAAATTTTATTGAATTTGTGGAGTTTCATAGCAGTGAAGTTTATAAATAGTCAGTCCGTTAGTATGTGAATGTTGACAGAGAAAGAGAGGGAGACAGAGAGGGAGGAATAAAGTAAATGGTGTTGCTATATAACAAATATATCCTTCTGCGGCGAGTGTAAAAGTTGTAAATACATCACCTACGGCAAAGTGATTGCGAAGAAATTGTATAAATGTCGATGGCAACATTTTTAACAACATGTCACACTCATACCCTATCGTGCCACTTCAAAAGCCCACTCATTCTTTTGTACTGAAAGCAATAACAGCGAACAGCATTGGTTGTAATAGCTATATAACTTTAGTAGAAAGTACTACCAAAAAGAAAAAAAAAAGATTGAAAAAAAAAACGCAGGAGAAGGAACTGTTGGTTGGCAATGCCCCGAAAGCAATCATAAAAATTCAAAAACTATTCTTTTGCTATTGATGCGGAAATTGCTAAAGCCAAGAAAATGCAATTTTTTACCGTTCTTTTCACACACAGCTTCATAACACACACACACACACACACACACACACATACTCTCACGCTCAATGACAAACCTTACATTACGAGGAAAAAAATCAAAACTGACGCCATCATGTATAGCATGCTGTATGTGTATGTGTATGTGCTTCTTTTTTTTGCTTTTTTGGGGTTCTGATGTTTGTACGTACACGTGCATGCACAAATGCGTATGTTAGTGACATGAAAATGTGTGAAAGTGGCAGAAATGAATTACGTTTACAAGATGTATAAGTTATGCTCTTAACTATGTTGAATGCTGTCGTTGAGGTTGTTGCGCTTTTGTGTTCGTACGATACGTAGGGTTTTCAGTTTTGTTTCTTTATATAACTGCTTGTATAACAATACATGGCATATATAGAAGGCAACACAGCACACAGAGCATACATAAGAAAATTTATTTATACATATATGTGTGTGTTTTCGTACTTGGAGTACCACTGAAAGAAAGAAACGGTTTTTGGTCACATCAATGGTATCAGAAAAATTCATATACAAAATATATTTGTTTTGTTTTAAAATGAAACATGAAATGCTTTCATTTCCATATGTAACAGAGATTCCAACACGTTTTCGAAGGCAAAGTCACATAACTTATCGACCTAAAGACATCTGAGCTTTATAAAGTTTCAATATCTCTATCTATTTATCTTTTTTGCTCTCATCTTAAATTGAAATCATTTGTTATTGCGAGTGACTACGGAAGTACTTTTATTTTCAAATATCTCACATTTCATCCATCAGCCGAAAATTAGTATTGCGATCCCAAAAGCTGTGTTAGAACTTCACAGTTAGATTCTACTTCTCGATTTTCTGCAGTTTAATTCTGAAAATCTGAGGTCGAATCTTTTGCTTTTCTTACTTTTCGGTTTCATTCGCTACTACGCGGCCTTAATTCAACTGATAAACAGAATAGGAAATTATTCGGGTCTAAACTAATTTTTTATACCCACCATCTTCTTTTCAAAAAACTTAAGAAAAATAAAAACCAAAAAAACAAAAATAAGAAGACCAAGAAAAAGAACTTTCGATGTTCTATGATATTGAGATTGCGTGGCTGAATTTTTCCAAATTTGTTCAGGTGTTGCAGCATCGTAAAACACACGTGGAAGTTTTTACCGTGCATCTGACGTAGTTTACGGCTAACGACAACCAGGAGGCAAAGGTGTTCTCAGTTTGGACGGTTGGACGGTAGGAAAGCACTTTAATTTTCCACGTTTTCTATGCCAAATTGCCTGCAAAACCTTTTCCATGTTTCTGTCAAATTTGAACCCCATATGCTAATTTTAGCCCTGGGGGGAATGTTTATCATAGACACTTTAGAGTGTGGGCGGTTGGTTGATCGATTTAGATCGATTTAGATTTTAATGTTGAACAAGAATATATATAATTTTTCGGTTAACTAAAGCTTCTTATCTAAAGCCTTCTGAGTGTTGCAAACGTTTTGACAATTTGAGTATACTCTTATCCTTCGGTACTGAGTATAAAAAAATATAACAGAAGAATTGAAAAGCATACGTTCGTCCGCGGGTTGTTCGTCTCTTACATATCCTGTTTCCGTTTAGTAGTTGTCTTCTGTAGCATGTCCGTCTATCAGAGAATATGTACGTCCATCCTACCTTGTGTCTACTTCTTATCTTCCTCACTTTCTCTCCCTCTTCACTAACTTCAGTAAAACGATTACCATGCTACAATATTAATATTAAATTACGTTCGTAATAAAACAGAAGTAAGTTTTTTTCTTAAGGCGGAAAGAAAAAATATTGCACGTTTACATATGTGTGATAAAATATATTGAGTTAAAAAAAGAAAAAAAAAAGCAAAAGAACGCTTACTATGATTTAATGTTATCGCCATGTAATTATATCTACAGATGAGCGTTATAAGTACTCTTATAATTAATGGCATTAATCAGGATTTCAGAATGGTGTTCATTGGAACGTTGAACGAGCACGAATGCTGTCATTACGCGAATTGTAACTGTTCGCGAGCAATATGGATTTGTGTTGCAAGTTAAGCTGTAGCGGATTGTTATGACCAAAGATATTACAAACAAGCTTTTTAATTAGATCTGTCTTCTTAGCTCTCACTGAAAGGCTTAGTGTAATGAGTTTATTACACGTATCAATATATTGCTGTCAGTCTTGACATAAATTTCATAAATTTCATTACTGTTGAACTAGAAATTTTCATTATTTTTGCTTTTAATAATTTGCTTGCAGCCCACACGTTTTACACATGTTTATAAGCAAATGCATTTAAATTTATTTCTGTAATATAAATAAATGATGATGAAAACTGTGAAACTAAATTACTTAAAAATACAATTATTATCTGAAAATTTATTCAGAAAAATACGTTGACTTCGCTTTTATGGCTCACGATAAAGCAAATCTTCTTTATTTTTTATTGATTCTTCTCTTCTATTTGCTTAATCGGATGGAACTCTGACTATAGTTTTCTTACAATAGGGTTGTAGCCGCAGCTATAGTGAATGTCGGCCTATCGATAAAGCCATAACACTTACTGATCGTTCACATACCTCGCAAGCTGCGGCCATATCATATTTTCCTCTCATCATTTATTTCTGATCATCTTTATATTATATATTCTGCATATAAGGGATATCCTCTGAGCGCTTACGCTAATCATTGTTGAAGTATTAGTTAGTCAGGCTGTGTTTGCGGTCTTTCGGATAGTTTTTTCTTAATTTTTTTTGAAAATGATTTTCTACTATATAAATAAGAAAATATCCTTACAAAAGGCATTGAACTCATCGGGCACGTGTATCTTTTGATCATAAATGACATTCAATTCTTGCTGCTACTATTGTCTTTGCATTTTGGGCTTTTTCACTCTCTCTTTTTCTTTTTCAAAAAACATTCAGGGAATTTTATATATAGAGCTAGCAGGCTAAATAAAGTAGCTACGAAGGATATTTTCTGTTTCCCAGGTGATTGTAATTTTAATGCTTCACAATTACATCAGTAAATGCACGGACGTGTTACACTTTGTTTTGTTTTACTTCATTTTACTTCGTTTCACTTTACTTTAGTTTATTTTTTTACTTTGCTTTACTTCGTTTTACTTTACTTTACTTCCCTTCAATTTACGTTTACTTTACTTTGCTTCACTTTACTTCACTTTGCTTTACTTTACTCTGCTTCATTTTACTTCATTTTATTTTTCTTTGCTTTACTCTACTTCACTTTACTTCATTTTGCTTTACTTTACCTTATTTTACTGTACTTTATACTTTGCTTTACTTCGCTTTACTTTACTTTACTTCCCTTCACTTTACTTTTACTTTACTTTACTTTACTTTATTTTGCTTAACTTTATTTTACTTTACTTTGCTTTTACTTCACTTTACTTTGCTTTACTTTACTTTTCTTTTCTTTACCTTTCTTTGCTTTTCTTTCCTTTTCTTTTCACTTTTCTTTTCCTTTGTTTTCCTTTCATTTCTTTCCTTTCATTCCTTTCAATTCCTTTTCCTGCTTTTCTTCTCACACAAATATGTGCTGAGACCTAATGATTTTTTGCAGCTACTAATGTTGAGTTAAGAAAAGTCTGCAAACGGATGAATTATTAACGCCCAGGGAGGTAAGTTAATGTGCTTGATAAAATTGTAACGGAATTGTGCATTCCGAGTAATTGCCGTCAAGAACCGCAACACACAGCATCTTTTATATCATCGAGATATAAATAAAAAGATTTTGAAACAAAAAGAATTTTTCAATGCGAGACCTGCAGTATATCGTGCCTTCAAAAATAAAATGTTCGGTTCTTTAGCTCCCCAGATGAAATTAAAAGAGCTTAGCATCGAAGTTGTAACATGTTCGGTCCAAAACTAGCATTTTATATTTGCTTCACTTCTAAAAAAAAGTATACGAAAATTATAATTTTTTTGTCAAAAATTATACCTGAATCTCAAACTTTTTTTATTCGATCAAAGACTACGTTTCAATCTGCATATTGAGTTCTCCATAAACAAAGCTAAATCAGCATAAGGCTTTATTAAACGATAATCCAGACAGAACGAGGACACGTACCTTACGAAGAGCTTTATATGAATTTGATGTATGTTTCGGTTGTGCCTCCTTTGGCCTCCTGAGGGAGATAGATTGCTTCCACTAGCCCTACCGTCACTAGGGAAATGTAGATTTATATTCAGTGTTTCCTTTCGATTCTCCGTTTTTATTAGGGGAGATAAGAAGCTTTGCTTCATAAAACTCGGACAGTGTAGATATAATTATGAGTTTTTCAATACGCTCAGGATACGTTGCTGAAATCTAAGTGATATGTAGAGTATGATCTTAATATCGGATTCTTTTTATACCACCAAATCTACCCTCCATAATATGCGCTTCTTCCTTACCTCACATCTAAATTAGCTTTTATTCTTTAAAGCTTCGTATGATTCGCAAATTAAATTAATTAGGGTTTCAGTCCTAACTTAGATCTTTAGTCCTGTTAGAAGTGTGGCTCTGTGTTAGAGGTGTGACTTGTTTTTCTTTTTTTGTTCTTTTTCTTATATAGAGTTTGATCCTATTGTGAGCTTACTTTGCTTTAAAATCCGATTATTATTTTATTTCAGCTGAATTCAATTTGTAAAAAAATAAGCAGATAAACAACTGTCGGGGAAATGCTAAAGTCTTTCGAAAGATGGTCATAAGTGCTTTCGTAGTTTTATTTTTCAACAGAAATTACTGCACTCAATAGTCTTTCCTTTCCTCTCTATGAAAATCGGATTAAATACATGTACAACCGCTTCCATGTGTTTAGCTTAATCCATAACGCTTAAACTTTTTCCTTTCTTTGTTGTCCGACAAACACACACAATTAATTTAAAGAAATCATTATTTACTGAATCGATCATTAAAATTAATAAAGAGATAATTTTGCGTCTGTCGCTAAGTGTTAACTTGAATATAAATATTTCCACCCAGACCAAGTGCTTGTAAGATTCACGACGATGGAGTATTTCTGCATATGATGTACTCCGTTGTTAAAGTTGAATATTTAATTTAACGAAACTAAATGTGCGGCAATATATCCTTGATGTTGGAATAATACAGAAACATATTTATATTTACGCAGTCTGTTAGTTTTATAGTGAAACGTCAGCAAGTCCTGAGTTTCCAAAAAATGTAGTCTAAGTTTTCTTGCTTTAGCTTCATAATAAATCTCTGCAAATAATTGATTATCATGAGCTTCACTTCTTATGAACTAAATTGAACATGAATCACTTAATATTTTATAATTTTCTTAAATGAACTGCAATTTCCACTTAAATTTTATATTTATTCACAGTAAAGTGTTTTAAAGATTTTATTATTACGAATATTGAGAGCAATTTTTTGTCCTTTTTGGTATATTTTTCTTTTTATATATATATTCATAAATTGAGTACATTTAGCAACTGAAACGTCTTTACCCTTAAAATATGTTTGTTTTGTCTCTAAAAAGTTGCTTGTTATTGTTTTTGTAAATGAATATATAAAAATCAAAATAAAAAAAAAAAAAAAGCCAAAATATTATAAATATGAGACTAAAAGCTATTCAAGTGTGTAATGCACATTTTATGCAAATTTCAAAAGCCAGTCAGCAGTGAGTCAGTGACTTCTATATCATATCCTTGACAAATTTTTGATGTACTCGGGGTTTTTTTTTGTTTGTTTTTTTTTTGTTTCCCTCAGTTTGTTTCGGTGAAAACTGTGGAGGTATGAACGAAGAAGAAACAGAAAATTTAAAAAATCAATTCACTTGCATCATAAGTAGTTTTTTACTTGATGTTTTGTTTTAGTTAGTTTGACAGTACAAGAGAATGTGCGAGACCGTAATAACACGTTGGCTGTGATGATGCTGATGATGATGACGACTATTATTATTGCTGTAATCATCATAATAATGCTTATAAAGTCTGAAAACTTACAGACTTACGGAATTACATAGACATTGAAATAAACACACACACACACAGAGAAACACATACACACAAACATATATATAAACATATATATATTTTTTAAAGACTTATTTGACTTTTTACAAATTTTTTATTTATTTTCTTTTTCAATTTCTTATGAGAGTTGCGTTCAGTGGTAATAAACAAAATTGTTTGGCCGACTGCCAAATATTTCAAGAAGCAGACGACAGTTAAAGTCTCCGCACGAGAACGAGAACAGTGGCAATAATGATGATGGTCTCAAGATTATGATTATGATTATGTTCAAAGTAAGTAAGAATTTGACAGAGACGAAAACCGACTCTGTCTGTGTAGATAGATGTCTTTGTATGATATTTGGTTCGTTTGTCTATTTGCAAAGGCAGAGGAGTTATTTGCAATAATGTTCATATCCTGTGCTATCTGGTTAATCTATAAAATTTTCAGACAAGCCCTAAGATGAATTACAGAATAAACCGTCAATTGAAAGACAAGAGAATATCATAATCAGTAACGTTTTAAGTAAGAAAAGGTCATAAGAAAAAAAAAAACAAAACATTTTTCTTCAGAAAAAAAGGAAAAAACCATACTTTGACTTTAATGCTTTATTATGTTGCTTAGGAAAACAAAGTTTTATTATAAAATATACAGTCACACGTACACGAGTGTTTACACAAGTACTTACGTACACGTAACACATACATACGTATATTCTTGTTTATAATAAGTAGTCCGGTCATTTAGCTTTGACTGATGCTCTTTTTATGCAATAGTAACTATGATAAGATGTGTTTGTTGTTGGTGCTGATGATTATGTTATGTTCTTCTATTAGTTTTTTTTATTTTTTTTATTTTTCGAGTATTTGTTGTCAGAGAAAGGAAAATAATGGAAAAACAATTTCCTGACTGTTGTTATAATCTTTTCTTTCGTATTTACTTTTCTTTGCTACTTTTGTTTCTATAAACTTTATTTTATTTTGTTTCGTTTTGTTTTTAGTTTTTCAGGTTTTCCTTTCACAACTTCAACTATTTGAAAAATTACTTTACTTAAGGAACCATAACAGAATGTGTTGACATTTTGAGTGTTGCATAAAAAGTACTCACACGTACATATATAGATCTTGATATAATACGGACATCCACTGTTTTCAAGAGTATTCGGACCAAAACCATGAGTTTAAGGTTTTCTTGTTGACAAAACGTTTAAAACATGGTATCCCATTAATCAAGTTGTCCTTAACACAAAAACAAAAAAAAAACCAACAAAAAAAAATCCGGGCAATCAACCGAAGGGTGAAACTTAAAAAGAAAAAAAAAATCTGCACGTACGCATACATAACTGTGCTGTAGAATTTTAACGAGGTATAAATTTTGTGTGTAGCGTAGAGAACGAATTTTCCAATGTCTTCCACAAACATTTCTCTTTGTCGTTCTTCAAAAATTTCGTTTTAACAAAATTTCATCAACATAATCTTCTCCAAGAGTAACATAATCAGTTCAATGCTTCTCTAACATTCCATTCGACATTTTTTTTTATAGAACTATCTGTCACCACCCTTAGTTTCTTTCTTCGGTTTTTGAAATGATCTCATCATTTGTTCTATTCATCTAATCTTTTTCCCTTTGGCGTTTGCAAACAGACAATAAATTAAATTAAATTTTCTTACAAAATAGTGAACACATTACGTTTTGATACCTTGAGAGTATCTTTTGTAACTTCACTTTTCGATTATCGAGAATAATTTTTAATATTTTTTTGATGTTTAATATGATGCTATAACCATCTATTTGGGTTTTCATCGTATTCAGTAGTGATCTCATTTAAAATGAGTAAACTATTGACAAGCCATTGCTTTCAACGTAGAAGAGTTGCTCTAACATTTTTCAAATGTCTTTTTAACTTGAACGATATTATCTCCTATCAAAAGGCAATGTTTATTGACACTAAGAAGTTCTAAGAAATTCCTACAAAAGCAGGGTCCACAGCCGCCCATAGAAAGCTCGATGTGCTTTTAACATCGAAATTTCGAAGAAGGGAAACGGGTAAACCAAAGCTAGAAATCCACAGATAACGGTAGATTTCAGCATTGGTTGGAAAGTTACTAAATGGCTCGGCTGTCAAACACATCTCTTGAGGAAAACGTCACGAACTTTTTTCTTGACCCAATATTTGCTGAGGGTACACCAAATTGAACTCGACGAAATTTTTCAAAATTTTTTTTTGTCTTACAATATTTTGCGCTGAAACTAAGCACTGATCACAAAACAGTTTTGAACCATTTGAATTTTGGATACAGAAAGGAGATCGATTAATGAAAAATGTAATGGATCGAATTCTAACAGCGTGTCGTTGCTGAAATGAATTAAAATTCATAATTTTCGATGAAAAATTGGTCAGATATGATAATAATGGGGGAAAAAAATCGTTGTTCAAGATGAGTAAAGATAAAACAATCGAATCAAGTTCCAAATTCTGGTGAGACGGACAAAGAACCGTGCAGCACTAGTTGCTTCAATTTCGACAAAGGATTGATTTCATTCCATACTGTTAACAATTAATGCAGTCCGAGAAGTGAACAAATGAGATAAACTGTTGTCGTTTTTGATTGCGGTAATCCTAGAGCGCAAAAATTTTTCGCCACTCACCAAATGCATTTGAATTGAAAAAAGCTCGGCTCAGGAGGTTTGAAACGTACACGTTAAAGGCCGGATCTTGTCGCATTCGACTCAAAGTCTACTATTGCTTCTTGTAGAGCTCATTCAATGGTGTAAAAATTGACTTCAAACGAGGTTTACTTTAGTCCTTAGAAATCCCTAAAGTTTTATAGTAATGTGGTGGTAGTGCTGTTATAAGAAAGATGATAAAGGAATTTAGATCGAAAAGTCACATGTTTGGTCTCGCAAAAACCGTTCCTTTACAATATAAAAAAGTGTTTTTGACATTCGAATTTTGGTGAAAACGCCATGGACTTTCTCCTTACTTTGTTATATAAAACAATTGTAAAGCTTTTTATTTGCTGTGAGCCCTTTGTTGGTTACTAGTTTTGCAATTCGTTATCTACATGAAGTTAAAAAGTATTTTCAACAATATTTTAAAATCATGTTCCATGATTTGCAACCGTTTAGTAGGCAAATTTATCTCGTCGATCTTAACTAACAACAAATGTATCCAGTTTCAATTATATCGCTTTAAATTTACCAAAAGCAGACTGATTTTGAATACTATACTAATCATGAATAGATGGAGAACATGAGAAAAATCATTTAAAAAATTTAATACAAAAGAAAAAAAGAAGAAAAAAAAAACCAAATTATTGACTTTTAAAAGATGTCCTTTGATTGTTGTATATATGTGTGCTCAAAAGTTTCCGCGTAGAATGGTTTACATAAGTAAAAGAACAAAAAAATAAAAAAGTGAATCCCGAGAAATTCTGGTTTCTTTTCTTTTTTTTTGTTCATTGACACCGATAAATGACTTAAGATGTAAGGAATAAAACTGTAGTTGAAAAGCACTTTAGAAAGTGTGTGTGTAAATATTCTTGTGTAATAGAAAAATCGAAAAGCATTTTTTTTCTATTTTTCAAAAGAAAAATCAAATTATTTCTTTTAAAATTGATTTCAGTTATCTTTAAATGATTGCAAGATAAAACCAACTTTATCTCATTTAAGATAATCAAAAGATTTAAACAAACGATGATGATGATAAATGATCTATTAATTTTTTTTTTCCAAAGATTTCGATTTACTAGCACGTAAGATTGTTAAATATTGAAAAGATTTAAGGATTGAACGCATAAGTAAAGGTAAAGTTCGATTTTGTGACGAAACTCTATAGATAAGATAACAAATGTGATGATAAATGCTTCCCTTGTAGAATTAAAAATGCATTTCAATATGAAGAGAACGAATGCACTTTTCATCAAAAGCACATTTTATTTTCTATTATTAGGTCTTCCGTAAATGTTCATTAGCTTATCGATTTTCATTGCTGTGTAAAACATTTCAATTAGAAATAACGGAACGTGCGTATATTTGGTCTACTTTTTGTTTTTTAAAAAAATATTTATATATGTTATATATGTATGTTCACTGTTTATATATATGGGTGTGCGTGTGTGTGTGCATTACATACAATTATTTTCATTATAATAGTTTTGTCGTAAGTGTACGTATGTGCCTGACATATAAAGTCATCCGTTCGAATAAGACTATAGTCTGTGTTTGCGTACGCTTGCTATGGAAGGAGGGCGTGGGGAATAAACGAAATCACATTGTTAACGCATAACAGAAAAATGTCACACAATTGCTTAACAACTCAACATATAGAGAGTTCAGTTAAAACTAACAATAAAAGGCAGTACTAGCAACAGTACTAGCACTAGCACCAGCACCAGCACCAATACCGGGAATCCTGGCACATGCACATGATACATAAATCATGGCCCGATAGTTTTGTAACAGTTTCTCCCTTTTAACCATACAATGCAGCACAATGTAATTTTTTTTTCTATATACATGTATATATATATATATATACGTGTACGTATGTATGTATGTATATATGTTTGTTGCATATTTTAAGCATAGAACTTGTAGAAATATTCACACACACTTAGTACGCTTATCCGGAGGGAAGTTATTCTTTCTATATGTATGCATTCATGTCAGCGTATGTGTGTGTCTGGAATATTAAAATGATATTACAGTCAGCGTTCATGTGGTGAGAGAATGCGAAACTAGGATATAAAATATGTTGTAGTATAAATTTAGGTAAGTAGGTTTTAACAAAGAATGCATTTTACAATATATCTGCCACTATATAGCAAATAGTGCGAGTGTAAACGAGAGACGAGCAAATAAAGTAGAAAGAGACACTGAACGGAAACAAATGAGTGTAAGAATTTTTGTATGCATTTTTACTAGCGCGGATATTATTGCTTCATGTTTGTATAGAATTGAAAGTAAATGTTTTTTTTTTTTTGTATTTGTATATGCATCTGTATATATGTTGCGCATGCATGGGAATACATTAATGTTTGTTGTAATAGGGTCATGTTATAAGAGACTTTAGTAATTTGATTTAATATTATGCCTGCAAGTACGGCTTACTAAACCTTAAGGCTTTCTTTTTTATGCTTCTGCAGGCAATGACCCATATGTACAATGAAGTATGCATGTTTGTACTTAAAACCAACGACAAGGTTTATTTAATTTTTCCTTTTGATGTAAAAATAAGTTCATTTTTATTACTACTTCAGTTATTGATTTGATGTCATCTACATGCCTCTAAAAGGAATTGCATTGCAACAAAGAGCGAACGATGGTAATTTTTGCATGAAAATTTTCTTGCCATACTTGAAAGAATGCGAAAATGACACCATTCTTTCTTTTTTCATTTTATCATTTACTTTTAAACTAATGATTAACTCAGCCAGGAGCCGAATAAAACTTAACTTTATATATGTATGTATATAGGAAACTCTGTCGTCTTTAGTAAACAGTACTAAATAAAAATCCGTACACCTCTTGTTAATGTAGTAAAAAAAATCAAGTGACAAAATCATATCGTTAAATAATTATATGCATATGTTTTCTTATTAACCAAGTAGGAGAAGTATATGAGCGTTAACTGTATTCACTTTAGGTAAAAAATAACAGCGAAAGTATTAATAAATTATTGCGGTCTCTGTCGCTATTAAGAAAATGCATATTTTCTTCATATTAATATTCACATAATAACTACGGCACGAACATCAACATTTATGGGGATATACATATACGTTGTTGCATATTATGAGCTAAGAAATCAAAAGAAAAAAATATCGAAAAATTTGTAATGTTTTATATTTTTATATTACATTTGACATATGCATACATATGAACACGAAGAAGAAAATTTAATGCTCTTATGCAGATGCACACACACACACACACACCGTGTAGACTTCATAAGAAGTAACATAAGAAAATTTACTTGAGAATCTTTAACGTTTCTCATATATTTACACGCACAGGACGTATGAGTGATAGTAATAAAGAGGCAAAAAAGTATACGCTATCGTACGTAAACCTTCTCAGTTGAAATAAATAAACAACATCATTAAATTGTAAAATTTATATACACACATGTACTGACGTATACACGTTTTTATATTTTTTTTCTACACGTGAAGCAAGCAAAAACGTATATACGCACGTATAAAATGTACATAAATGCATATATATTTATACAGATATATATATATTCATACAGATATATATATATACAGATATATATATATATATATAATTGTGTATATATATATATATATATATATACACATATATAAATAAATTGTGGTTATGTGCGCAAATACTATATACGGATATTCAATACCCTCCGGCTGTCATGTTAAACATAAAGTATATCACTTGTTAAAAACCATTAAAATTCTATGTATACACATACAAGCTATATAAGTATTGTTCGCATACAGTTATGGGCAATTTTGAAAAAGTGTCGACATCTTGTTTATTATTTATATTATGTACGTAGATATTATCAAAGTTACTCACAATGTCTCTCTCTCAATGTTTTTGTTACATTGTTTAAAATAGAAAAGATTGTTTATATTACATGAGCTAAAAAATATTGAGCTTAATTAAAGAAACAGCATGAATTATATATGCAGTGAATTACATATACAGCCATAATTCAAACAACGTAATTGCGTATATCCATTTAATGTTCCAATAAGTAATATCGTGACATCCATAATTGATGCTATTAATTATGTATGTGCTAGCAACACTTATTTGTAGATATACATTTGTGGCAATAGCATTAAGCCTCTATCTGAAAGTGGACGTAGTTTTTCTTTTTTTTCTCTACTTTTCTTGTAAAACTGCATGTAATATTTAAACTAATTTATCAAGTACATGTAGTAAATAATTTTTTTCTTCCCTTTATAGAGACAGAAACAAATACTTTTTGTATTGCGTACACTGCTTATATGTAACATATATCACCTATTATATTTAATATTAATAAGATATTATTATAATACTTTTGTTGAACTGATGCTAAAGAGAGAGAGAGAGAGAGAGAGAGAGAGAGAGAGAGAGAGAGGAAAGGTGAGGAAGCTAAATGCACAGATCACAGAACGGTCGAATGCATTGCAGTCTTAACGGACCGACATGCAGATTTTGTGATGGATGGACATTCTACGAAGGAAAATTACTAAGTGGAAATCGGATATGTAAGAGACGAATACTCGACATACGATAAACCAACATATGAGGGCTTATTCATTTCGTTAGGAAGTCAGCAACATCCAGGAAAAAGCTATAGAGAACCCAAAAAGCATATATATTCTTGAACAGCTTCGAATTCCAAATCAGGTCAAACATATCCGTCTGTCCATCTGAGTAATGTCTGTGAAAGACATTCTCCCAATTGCAAGAATTTAAAGTTTCGTTTCAAACTTGGCAGCAGCATTCTATTATAGGCTATATTATTTATAGGCTATAACAGACACAACTTCTACGTTTACTTAAAGGCTGATCCTGCAGTTCCTGTACTAAATGGGAAGAAAACGTCCATGTCCAGCCAACATCATATAAAAAAGATAAAGCTATTGGATCAAATATAATTTTCTTATTTGTTTTTTACTTACATCTCTACATACACATATATATAGAGCGAAGTTGTAAAATACATAAATCTATTTGTAGAATACAATTGTGTAACACGGAAACTTTTTAAAAAACTAAAATTGGTCCCATAAGCATTCATTCGTTTCATTATTCCTACCGCTGACTTTTCTCCGTTATCGAGTAGCATCACAGTCAGATATCGTAACAAAAGCAGATAATTTAAAAAGATTTTTATTGCTTACATGACATAACATTCTGTAGTAATTAACAGTAAGAAAAGTGTTTGAATTTTATACCCGCCATTATAAGATAAGCGTATAATACTTTTTTATTAAGGTTGGAATACACAGAAAACTTTTTTTAGTGCTCATAAATATATATATATATATTTACACACACACACAGTATTTATGTAAGGTAACCACACTGTTTCACCCTTCCCTGCATTAAAATACCTGTGGGTGATAATCGATAATCGGTTAAACTTCAAGGAGCATGTCCATTATGCCGTGGTCACAGCGACTGGTATTCAGTCCTCTTTGGCATGAATCATTCCAAACATCAGAGGACCTAGAACGGCTAGAAGAAAAATTATATCCACCGTGGTTACATCCGTCATGCTGTATGCAAGTCCAGTGTGGGCCGAAGCTCTCACAGTGAAAACAACATACAGGAAGATGGCAAGGATATATCGACTCAGCGCGTTAAGACAAATATACGGCTTCCGTACTATTCCGGAAGAGGTCGCCTCGGTATTCGCAGGAGCTATCCTCATCGATATCCCGGCGGACGAAATGCGACGCGCATATGAAAAGAGGGAAAGTGAACAAGCGCAAGGAGCTACCCTCAAAGCGGAAGAGCGCCGTATATCAATGTGCAGATGGCAAACGAGGTGGGAGAATGCAGCGGAAAGCAGGTGAACGTTCGCACTCATATCCGATGCTGCAGAATTGACGAAGAGAGGGAATGGGGAGGTGAATTACTATCTCACGCAGAAAGTATCTCAAAAGATTCAGACATGATAGTTCATCAGCATGCCCGAACTGTGCAGATGTGGAAGAGGACGCTGAGTACGTAATGTTCAGTTCTCCAAGATTTGCGGCATATGGTCATCTAGCATGGCGTCTCTACGATGTACTTAAAAGCATGGCCGAATGCCCCGAAAGATGGGGGACGGTGAATAAATTCGTCAGCAAGGTGCTTTTTACGCTTTGTCGTCCGTTATTTTTTTGTTCTTCTGTCCTGTTTTCTATGCGAGTGTTTACAGATTCACTTCTCTTGGCGCATTCCTTTCCGTTTAGTTGTTGTTCTAAACGTCTTTCCAGCTGCCCTGACTTTCGTTTTCTTGCCTACTTGTGCAGTGCTTCAGCTACCTGTCCTTCAGGTCAGGCGCTCGCCTTTATGTCAATGGAAAACTTAGACTTAGATTCAGCCTTTTTCTAAGTCCGTTTCTTAGATCAAATATATGTTATTATTATTGTTATTTTTATTATGATTGCAATATATTAAGGCCAAAAATATATATTCTTAAGCTAAAGTATGATGGGTTTTAGAAATCAAGACTATTGGCTCGCATTTTTAAGAAGACAGATAGAAAAATACACGATTGGTTAGTCTAATCGTTAGATGCCCCGAATTATGTATTTACAATTGTATATTTACGATTATTATATTTTTAAAATCATCAAAAAATTTAGTAGAGAATGAAAACCTAATAATTTTAATATGGATTCACCAATAAGTTAATGTTTTTTTTGGAAGCAAAGTCATTTAAAAGTTTCAACTGAGAAATATCTCTATCCGTTCTCCATTAAGGGCTTAATTGATAAACCAATAGTTTGTCTTAAGCGGTGGATAAAGCAAACTCTTCATTTCTTTTATATATTATTACAAAAACTTTCATTTTTAAAGAACTTTTTGCAATGAAAAGTGCCTTCTTTGACTAAACCAAATAAGCAAGCTCCGACCTCCCACAGCAAAATTAATGTATTAACAATGATTGTTTAGCTCGGCTTCTGCCGTTACATTATGTTAACATGTCTAATAAAATTTACTTCTGTGCCATAATAAATGTTGAAACCGATAACAGGGATACAGAGAATCGTATGATTTCATATCTCTTTTATTGATGAATTTTTGTTGAGTTTTTATCGTGAGCTTACGAGGGTACGGTCTTAGGCTTCATAGCCTTTGTAACATAAATGATAATTGTTATTGTTCATGTTGTTCATTGCTGAATAATTTGGCACAAAAGTATTTTGCAATTTATTGCATTATTTGGCCGATATTTCTATCTTCTCTCCTTCTTTCTTTTTTTTTTTCTTTTATCATTTTTTATTTGTGAGAAAATCTGTAACATTTGCCAAAAACGCTTAAGAGCATTTATGCAAATTTTACATGATACGTAATTTCATTTTGGAACAACTAGATGTGAAATTTTCAATTTTTCTATTCAGGTCGAATCTTCAAAGCTGAGTAGTATGCAAAATAAATGAAATGAAATTTGGAAATTTTTCTTAATTGATCGAAGATTGAATTTAAATTGAATAGACGGACATAGGTACGGCCAGTTCAACTAATGGATTGAGAGATAGTTGAATAAACAAACTTAGGTACGGCTAGAAGAACTATTGGATGATGATGGAGACGAATGAGTGGATAAGAGAACAAATGAACATATGGATGGATGAATAGATGAGAAAGTAGACGGGTAGAAGGATAAATGTATAGACAGACACATGTCTATGTGTAACTATTCGAGAAATATCTTCGAGAATGTCTACATCAGTCAAAGATCTTTACTCGATGTTTTTAAGGGTTACAAAGACGCTGACAAGAACGATGATTTTTTTTGGTGGTAGATGAGAAAGCGCTTTTTGTGTTTTAATGAATATCCGTTGCAGTGTCAAAAATTTGGAAAATAATTTGCGCTATTTTTTTATGTTCGAGTGGATTATTGCATATGCATGATTTAAAAGTAAGTTATTAGTCCTTTTTCAAGTACACATGGATTTTCTTCTTTACAAACGAATGTAAAAGCAAACTTAATTTGTTGAAATTTAGTTGTTTAGCTGTAAAAGCTTTCAACGTTGTTGTTTTGTTTTTTCTTTTTTTTTTTTATTTCGAAATATTCTTGAGGTATGCAGTTTTTCATTTACACCATTTCTGTACAGATAGTTGTGCGTATACTAACAATATTGATTCTTCGTTTTGCAAACAACATAAAAATCTGTCTAAAGATCTTATTCACTATTGTTCCCATAACACACAAAGCTAAACAACAACAAGCTGTTGCTGCAAAATTGAATTTCATGTTTTTTTCATCTTTGCACTCATCTCAGTCTTCTCTGTAGTTCCTTTTTATTACTTCTTTTATTTTTCCTCTTTGTTTTTTTTTTTTTTTTTTGCATATTTTACTGAAATTCATTTTCAGAAATTCGAACAAAGAAAAAATAGCTGTAAAAAGCAGCAAAAAAAACAGAAAAAGAAATGAAAACAATAGAAACTAGTGAGTATAACAGAAGCTATGGTACGAACAGATATCAAATACCATTAACAATACATTTTTACGAATCCATTTTCAAAATTCAAGTTCGCATGTACTCATGTACATGCTTTTAAACAAGTTTGCATACATAAACATGCATTTTGCAAAAAGGAAAAATCTCTAAATCGATATAAACTTCAAAATTTTCAATGCAATCTACATATACAGAGCGAGCGCTGAGTAGGCCAGCCCGAAAGGCATCTATGCCAACAGTATATGAATCAAACTATTTGAAGAAAAACTTATTAGGAGTTTTTTTTCTTTTTTTTTCGAATATAATACAAATAAAATAAAGGAAAAATTTTAAATTGTTTAACAAAAAATTTTTTTTTTTTAAATTTTTTAATGCGTTTTTTTGTTTGATGCAAGAGAAGAAAAGAGAAGCATCGATATTCAATCATGGAACAAGTCTGATTTTTAAGCATGAATTTATTTGTTGACCAACGAAGAGAAACTGGAAAGTTAAACTATTCAGATAAAAGTATCAGTTGCTGCTTAAAAGCTACTGCGTCATATTAGGATATCGATGTTCATGTAAGCGTTTTGGCATTGTTACCTGAAAAAGGAGCAGAATCACCTTTTCATTGCTAATTGTTATTTAATTATTAGGCCAATTTAAATGACTTTCTGAAATTCTGAAAACAAAGAGGAACAATTGGGAACTACGCACAATTTCGGTAAACAGATGAATAAAAAGTTATAGTAGAGAAATAATGAAATTTTTCATGTCAAAATTAAGGCCATATAATGAAAACTTATTGTTCGGTTAACGTTTGCAACTTTTTCGGGGATATAGAGTATCTCATCACTAATAACTATATGTCATTATATACGATAAAATATGATATGTGATGATATGAGGAATTTTTTCAGAATTTTGACTTTGAATTTTTCAAAGTACATTATTTACGATTGGTTCCATAGTATGTGTTGATAAGATTAGCAATCATGAACTTGTATAGCTGCCACCCCATGTCTTGAGACAAAAGCCACGAAGTTTTTATTTTATCCAATACAATATTTTAATTCTAATTTCCGGTTAAGAAAGTTAGGAGCAATGACTTTAGAGCAATAAATAACTGCTGCGGAGACTGTAATCCATGATAATCTAATTGAGTTTCGAGCGAATTTTACTAGAATTTACGACAATATTAGAGATTCCCAGCCGTATTTTTTCAATGATATAATTGGTAGTCAAAAGCCTGTCCGAGTTGCCTAATCGGCAATCGGATAACATCCTTGACGCGCTAAGTCCAGCACATGACGCAAAATTAATCATCCTGTAGAATATAACGAAATTAATAATTTCTTAATAAATACGGGTCGGGTCGTAGATCATTTTCGTGCTTCACAAGTTTTTATCGTAGAATAATGAATTTTGATTTTTGTAGAATACCGTGAAAAAGAGCCAGAGCAAAACAGCCAGAAAACAGACGTGCTTTCAGCTTATACTATAGGCGTGGCCTGTGATCGATTTGGCCCATTTTCAATAGCAACGTATGTGAAAGAACTTCCAATCTTTGTGCCAAATTTAATTTTCGTTTCATTCGTTTCAGCGACCCGGAGAATGTCTATCACAGACATTACCGCCACACGGACATGCTTAAATTGATTCTAAATTTGATGCCGATCAAGAATGCATATACTTTGTGGGGTCTTCCAAGTTTCCTTCTGGGGGTTACAAACCAAATGACAAAATGAAATATACCCGTCATTTTCGGTGGTGGGCATGAAAAAAACTGAAACAGATAGTTACGCAGTTAAAAAAATAAAGCAAGAAAATCAATCACAGCACAATAATATATAATATATTTAATATAGAACTTTACTTCCATCGGCTTTTTTCCTACATTCGAAGTTTTATTGTAAAAAACCGGTTGTAATTTTGCAATTCAAATTACTTTCTGTCGCTGGGCACTACTTTCGCCTTTTTAGATAATATATGAATTCTGTGATGAAAAACAAGTGGCAAGACAAGACATATTTTTTGGGTACGGTAGCCACGCTGCACCAGAAAATGAGTAATCGGTTGCAACCATTGTTAATCGAAAGGGGTAATGTCTCTTAATAAGGGCGGGAAGTGTAGCACATTCCAAGTTAGTGCTGCTAAAATTCCGTTGGGGAGCTTCGGTATAAGAGAACGAATTTCGTCGCGATAAAAACTTTTGACGTTTTGCGCTGATTTTTCGTTAGCAATAATTTTCGTAACGTCAGTTTATATGATACGCTTGCGGGACAAGGAGAACAAGGACTCCATTATTTTCAGGCTGTTGCTTTTCGTAACATATTTCGCTAGTAGATAACACATAAATATCACCTTCAGCGACTTGAGCTGCATTTGCAACTTTTGCAAAATAAAGTTGTAAAATATAGAGACGTGTTCCTTACATTTCCTGATGTGATATCTTACGTCTGAGCTCAAGACTTGCAGCATATTTTATATATTTGCAAGTTTTAAACATCATTTGTGGCCTGAGATAGCCCGCGTAACGTTCCTCATAAACATATAAGTTATTACGATAATCTAGAGATTAAATAGTTCAAATAGTTTTTAGATCAACAGATATGTACGTACATTTATATCAGATGTTTGGGAACTGTTTAATATGTCTACCCGTTTTGTATTAGCCAGCAACCTCTCCATTAAATTGCTACGCAATCATCTGTTCTTTAATAATCAGTTAAGCATGTAAATTAAAAATTTGTAAAGAATCATTATAAGTGTACACATGCAGTTAATCGTTACTTGAATTCCGAATTTCACTACATTATGAATGAATATTTCAATCATTTTTACTCTCTTCCAGGAAACTCTAATATCAAAAGCTGCACATTCGTATGCAGATTTATTATAGCCAGAGAGAATAGATTCTGGTAATGTTGCGTTTAATTGGAAAACTTTTGCAATTCTAATTATAAAAAAGAGCAAAAAAAAAACAGAAAAGATTGTTACTAAATACACAACAACGACAACAGCATTGAATAGAAAAATAGAAAATAAACATATTTATATATGTATATATATGTAAACTGAAGGAAATCCAAAAGTTTTTCTGGTTTCTCGAACTTCAATGAAATTAGGAGAAAAAACTGAAGAAGAGGAAGACCAACAGGGCGGACTAAGCATTTAAAGTGCAACAAACTTTTATTTAGGTCTTCTTTTTCTGCAACGGAACTGTAAAAAAAAAAGAAAAAAAATTAAAGTAAAATATTGAGTTTAGAGCGGGAAGAGACAGACGAGCCAGTTAGCAAATAAGGACAACAAAAAAAAGTATTGGAAAACTTTTTCTTCTTTAACTTTATTATATATATACTCGGTGTGCAAGTGCAAGTTATAGGTTGTTGGGTTAGTGTAACAAACACATATATAAATATGTATATAAATATACACACATATATATGAAAAGGGAAGGGAGAAGAGAGAAGAGAGAAGAAGAACAGCAGAAACACGAGCATGCATACATTAACGTTGTGTACATTGACTGGTAAACCGTAGTCGATTTTCCATTGCATCTTATTGTATGCTTAACATTGTGTACCGTGTGAAGAGGGTAACTGAATTGACGGCTTCTATGAGTAAAATTGTGTTTTATATATGTATATATATATATATATTTATGCGCATATACATATACAACAAACCATAGACCCAATAGAAATGACTGACATAAGCATGCAGAACTGAACGAAACCAAGCAACCGTGTACGTAGTCAGTGATTGCTTTTACTATATTGTTGCTGCGTTTGATTGTACGTTTTGTTTACTGCACATCTCGAAATATGTTTCACTCATCCAGACAACATATTCTGCAGGAGAGGTGTTGTATGCCTGTAAAATTTAACTACCTCTACTCCGAACCGCATTGCAGTAACGGTATTTTGCCTCAACACAGCCAGGGTTTGCAATATGTTCGCCGTATGAATTACCAAAGTTTGTCTTAACAATTTTTACACTACAGGAAGAAATGGGCGGAAAAATGAAAGAATTTCTTAAGATATCATAATTTAAAAAAAATAACACAATTTAAAATAAGTATTTTTATTAAGCAGAAAATTAAGAAATTGTTTCTTTCAACTTCAAGAATTCAAGAAAAAATATTCACGTTTGTTAACACTAAAATAATATCGATTTCTCGGTATCTCATTATTTTTGTATTCAATTTTTTCCTTTACTCCTTTTTTCTGTCCTTTCGTTCTATTTAATGCGAAAAACATCTATCGCTCTATCGAATGACAATCATTTGGTTAGCGTTTGATGTGGATATGTATGTCATGAAGTAAAGAGACATTGAAAAACCAAGGGGGACTATCTTCTCTGATTTCCTTTTCCCAAGAACATAAAAAAATGTTTTTGAAAATATTTTCCCAAAAATCCCTGCTCTTTATATTTTTAAATCCATCAAAGTCACATAAATGTTTGTGACATTTGTTTAGACAAAAATTCAAACAAATTTTTTCTCATATTTAAAGTGAACTTTATTGCTTAAACTAAATAACTGTTGTGTACTCTTTTGATCAGAAAAACTTTTGTAAATTTTTTTTTGGAAAAATTGAATCAAGGGATTTTCGTAAATCACTTTGGAATTGTTCGTACGATATTGAGAGAGTTCTAAAGAGAGTGAAGCAAATGGAGTTTGGTTGGATATAATAAGATCCACGCACCATAATGAATTTAAATTTTCTCATGTCCTTGTGTCTGGCTCTTCATCAACAGATCTATGTATCTGTAAATATTTACCTAATATAGTTTTATTTTACTATTCTTTATTTCTGAAGCGAAAATTGTCACCTCGAAAATGTGACCTCGAATTATTTGTAGACATAAAATAAATTCATTAGAAAAACTGCAACAAAACTGCAAAATTATGTGGAACACACTCGCAATTGCAGACAGTGAAGCCTATTTTGAAATATTTGAATTTCATGTGTGGATAACTGCTTTCTTTATTTAATATTTGCAGATACTTTTCACACACATTACGAACAATGTTTTCATTACACATATCTGTTATGCTTAATCAATAAAAGCAAGCATATGTTTTAGTCTTAATTAAAAAAAAAAGAAGTGCATATGGTTTACACAAGATAAACATCTGGATTAAAGGAAGTATCGTTATCGTGCATTGAAAGCGAATATATTTAAACCAAATGCAGTCGTTTGCGAAATATAATATCATTTTATAGACAAAAATTGTTTTTTAAATTTTTATCAGAACAAATATCGAAGGAAAATAGTTGCTAACCAAAATAGCCGTCGCTACTTTGTTAAAATTGATTCACTGTCAGCGAACGTATAGTGAAATATTATTATTTTTATCGATTATGAGACGCAGTGTAATCGTTTCTGTCAAAATTTCATTCAATGCCAACCAATTTTATATTCTCGCCTTCTTTCTATACTCACCACCGAAAGTGAGGAGTATATTTGGTATGTTATTTTGTTTGTAACGCCCAGAAGGAAACCTCAGAGACCCCACAATATATACATATGTCTTCTTGACAAACGTCAAATTTAGAATCCAATTTAATAGGTCCGTCTGTCCGTCCATGTCCATAGTAAACATTCTCCTGTCCGCAAAAATAAAGATACCGGCTTCAAAGTTGGCAGCAGCATTCAAAGTTCTTCTACGCAGTTGTATATTGAAAATGGGCCATTTCGGTCAGAGGACACACCTACAGTACAACGTTGACTAAGAACACCTCTGTTCTCGAAAGCAGAAAACATTGGGTTTTTTGCTCATTACTTATAAATCATAACAGACAGATCTATAAAAATTACCACAAACATTGCGCTAACTATTCCCCTACAAAAATGGAAAGGATCGATCAATCCCTCTCGTCATAATAGAATATTGCTATATAATATTTTTGTGAAAATGTAACATTCAGAACGATGCTTTAGAAATCACCTAAAGCGTATACATTCTTAATCAGTATGAACTTCGGAATCCACCTAGAGATAGTCGTCCGTCCTTCTATCCATCTGTCCATCTGTTTGTGTGTGTGTGCTTGTCTGTGTAATGTCTATGGTAAACATTCTCCTGACCGCAGAAATGAAGCTGTCGGCTTGAAATTTGGCAGAAATATTAGAATTTCTTTCACATACGTTGCTATTGCATGTGAATCAAATCGATGACAATCCACGTTTCCACTATAAAATAAGCTAAAAACACGTCTGATTGTTTCTGATTGTTTTGCTCAGTGCTTATAGATTGAAACATAAAAATTACCATTAAAATAGAAAAAATCTGTCACGCCTACCTATTAAAATTTAGTTTCGGCCCTTTTTTTAAGATAAAGATGGTGAGTATAAAAGATTCGACGCAGCCGAATATAATTTTCTCACTTGTTTCCTTTTTGTTTGTTTTTTTTTTTTTTGAAAATTAAAATATTTTCTTAAATATCAAGAAAGACCTAAAAAGATGATTAAGAAAAAGTTTTTTGTTTTTTTTTTTTAAAACATAATCATTACGTCGTGTCACATGTAATTTATGTGTACTGAACGACTTTGAAAGGAGAAAAGAGATTTGATGATGAAAAAAATTTTAAACACAATTCGGCCATAACCATAAAATTGTTCAAAATCATTAAACTAACAGAGTAAGCGTAGGCATCGTAGTTTAGGAGTAAAAAACATAAATTCCCTTAAGACAGAAACAGCAGAGACAGAAACTTGACAAAAAGTTTATAATTAATTAGTAAATTACTTGACATATTGAATAACAAAATATGAAAAGAAATACTACTGAGAGCTAGAGAAGATGTTGTTTGTAATTGATTGTCATTTTAATTAATATAAACTATTATGACCAGAAATCAACAACAATTTGATTGATTCTAACTCATTATTCTGAATCCCACGATGCGATAAAATTACCTGCTGGTAGTAATCGACACCAAACATTTTTTTTTTTTAAAATTCGGTTTCAATCAGTTTAATGAAAAATACAACAATTATTTCAAAAGATTATTATTTTTTTGCATATTAGCTTACGGTTATTTTATGGTCGAATTTTAATTTTAATTTCTTAATTGATTTTCATTACATACTTACTCTATTGTAGTCAGATGCACACATGAACATGAGTATATGCTTATCGGGTATCGTGTATACTTTTCCACTTTGCCACTGTAAAGCAAAACCGCAATAATTTTTGCTTTTTTCATTTTCTTTTTTTGTTGGGTGAAAGAAAGTAATGTCCTCTACACGCTCCTTCTGCGCAATACAATATACATTTATATTTAAACACACACACACACACACACGCATACATACAAACACTTACATACAAACTGTGTGTTCAGTTTCCTTATTTTTATTATTATTATTATTTCTTTCTCTTTCTTTTATATATTTTGAGGCCGTATGCAACATTAATGAAGTCATATTCCGGTTTAAGTTAACGTTTTGTACTTTTTATATTTATTATTATTGTTGTTGTTGTTGTTATTATTGTTATTGTTGTTTGTTTCATTTTCCACACAGCCATGTAACCGGAGAAAGTTGTCAGGAATAAGAAAAAGAGAAAGAAACATGTAGACATGACTCTTTCAATATTATATTGCTTTTGTTAAGTTACATGATAAAGAATCAAAGAGCAAGGAGCGGTTTATAAAAGCAAACAGCCGCCGCCTGTCAGACGAATGACTGGAAAACAGGTCGACTTGTCAATATCGTAGCGTATATTGTACAGAAATCGGAAAAGCACATTAGCAAAAAGCAAAGAGAATAAACGTTCAACTCCTTTGCCCCGGCCCTCCCCCGCAACCTATCGCTCCGTCATTCATCATTTATCATTAAAAGTCCTCAACATTACTAAGTTGTTTTCCTTTTCTAGTAACTACTACTACGAGGGAAAGATGATAAAGTGTGGCGGAAACGGAAATGTTGTAAACAACAAAACTTTAACGAGTGCACACAATGTCAGTAGATTTTAGTGGTGTACGTGTGTATAGGTGTTTGCTCATTTTATATATATAAAGGTAGTGTAAGTCACGTCATGTGTGCTTATCTAACTAGGTACTCGTGTAAACTGACAGACTTACTACAATTTTTATTATTATTATTACTACGCGTTTCAATGCTGAATGAACGATGTATCGATTTTGAGTTGCTGCTGTCGGTGTGTTCAAAAGAACTAAATTTAGGCACTTAAAGTAATTAATTTGCGCAAAATCATTATAAAGGAATGAACGTCACAATGTAACTATATTTGATAAATGAAACGTATGATGTAACGTACTTTGAGTAACCAACACACACAAACCCACACAGACACAGTTGTAATTATTATGCTTTATGTGCCTCTCTTAAACGCTTACAGAAGGGCATACATTAGACTGGCTGGAAGCTTGTAGTTATATCAACATAATTTAACCCTAATTGGAGGACCGTGTCTGGAAATGCGACGAGAAACATTCATGTTAATTTCACTTAAAAAAGAAAGGAATGAGCCCGCTTACCTCAGAAAAGTGCAATTAAGGGTTCCGTAGACTTAATCTATAATGATCAATTTGATATATAATCTCACATATGAGAGGTCCTGATAGTTGGTAGTAGCTACCTGACTTGTGAATGGTACATGAATTGATCTTTCTTTAAAGACAAATCAAAAAACTTTTGCGGTTCTAATATTTGACCAACTATTCAAGAGTTGCCTCTACACGAAGCCGGTAGTGATCGTTTATAAGCACCAAAAAAAAATTTAAATTAAACCATTTATTTGAAGTATTGATGGCATTAATCGTTGCTATATAAAATTAGCGTCAGTCGCATAATTTATATATTATGAAACGCGATATAATTCCAATATTTATAAAGTACCAGTTAAAACTGTCTCATATTCAACTCTTTATTATTCAGTTAAATTAATAATAATATTTTCAAACTAAACGAAAAACTTTTAAAAATTATTCTGAAAAAGCAGAATAACTTACTTCCAACTTTAGGAGAAAAATATATTATTTGCAGTTGCATCTATTTTAAGTTTAATTTATTGCGTTGCTGGTAGCAGGCAGCAAAAAAGTATCCAAGTACAAAAAGTTTCGGGAATAGCAGAAATAAAATGCATTCATGACAGTAAAATACATTCGTGACATAAAAACGTTTTAAGGTAACGGTATTAGGCCCAACTTACAGTTTCGTTTCAATGCTTCAGGCTGCTTAAGTCGCTTTTCTTTCGGTTTTTCTTTGAGATTTGCAGGAACACAAAAGAGCAACAAAGAGTCATAGCCGGCGAAAACGATGCTTCACTAATGACTGTAATCTACTCTTTAGACTGCAGTTGAGTTTGAGAGAATGAAAAAAGTGAGTTTCTTCCCATTAATTTTCGTAATTAAATTACAACTGCAACCGATGGTAAGAAACCAAGCTTTCAACCAGTTCATGTTCTCCCCATCGTTGCAAATATAATTGAACGTAACAAGCCAAGATTTCAACCCTTTCATCGTCTACCTGGAATTCTCATTTTATTGGAAATAGGGAAAAGAGTAAAAATTTGGTGCCTTCGCGTTCATTTTCGTAGTTAAATTCCAACTGCAACCGATGGCAAGAAACCAAGCTTTCAACCAGTTCATGTTCTCCCCATCTTTGCAAATATAATTGGCCGTGACAAGCCGAGATTTCAACCATTTCATCGTCTACATTGAATCACTCTCTCTTGCAGATGAGATTTTATTGGAAATGGAGAACTATAAGCAAATTCCCTAATCGTTAAGCTTAGCTAGTCTTTTAGTAAATTGTGATCCTAAGTCAAAGGCTAAAGTTTAAAAATCTTCAACGTATCTCTAAAATAAAACGGAATATTGACAATTTCTTCTTTCCTTCTTTCTTCATAAAAATTGGAAGAGTCGTCGGTTGCAACCAGCCGGTTCCTGAAATAAAGTTTATTCTATATATTATTTTATATAACAAAATCGCAAAACACCCGAACATGATAAGAAAATATGCGGTTAAAAAGAAAATTTCAAACGAATACAATAAAAAAAAATAAAAATTCCTTTTTTGCCAATCTCTGTCTTGGTATTCCAGACTAAATGCCACGATAGAAAATAATTCTAGCTTTTAGGACAGTTCTCCAACGAAAATAAGCCAGAACGTGTAAATAAAATAACATCAACGAACGTCATAAATGTCTACATGTTGAAGTAAATCACAAGCAGTATGAGAGCCAGAAAAGACTGTGTGAGTGTGTGTGTGTATGTTTATGTAAATGTGAATGTTTATGGTTTCTATAAAGCAAAACAGAAGAAAACCCGAACGCCAAAATGTAAGAAAATTTATGGATTCAATTAAAACTTTTTCTATTCCTCTAAGAAAATAACATAAAAACACAGAAACACTTTCCCACAAACCGCGCAATATCAGCCAAGTAGTAGAACTGTTTTGAATCCCACTGAAGATGAAATACGCAAAAATACGTTTTATTAACATTCAGGTTTTTCGTAAGGGCAAAAAAGAAAAAAAAAACAAGAATTCATAAGGGTGTGTATGTATGGAAAATTATTCTGTTACCACACAGCGGTTTAAGGGACAAATATATAAAAATAAGCGGCAATTGTGGCCGGAATTTTTTGTCCACAAAAAGTACAAAAGAATTCGTTTAAGTTATTTAGAAATATTATCAAGGGGGAAAAGCATGGACCATAAAAGCATTTCAGAGAAAAAAGGGGGTGTAGAAGTACACAACAAAAGCCAGCCCAGTTTGGCTTAAGAGAAAAATGTTACTATAAATAATAAATATAGCTGCGAGACTACAAATCAAAAAATATTGAAAAGAAATTTCATAAAACTCTTGAACATAATGTCGGGTAAATTTTTCTTATTGCCACTATACCATTAAGTTATGTTAGTTTGATGGTTCTGCTTGTAACATCTAAACATCTAATTATCAAGAAGCCATCGCACTAGAGTTGCATGGAAGACAAGGCAATGTAAGATCTTATTGATCAAATCGTCTGTCTGTTCGCTCGTTATTTGTCCTCAATATGCTATAATTGAGCGAAAGAGTTAAAATTGGATTCATATACTGAAGGAAAGTCCAGTACCACTAAAATTTTTGTACATAACTACGATTACAGCTGTGTTATCCTTAGAAAAGGTTGATTACGAGTATGATGAACTGATTGCAAGACTTTTTTTAAACTACAACAACATTTTCAGTTCAACTTCCCATGCGTAATGGACCAAATTTAAGACTATCCATCCTATGCTGTTCTTCTAAATCTTTTCAGTAAAGTAGAAGGCAACTATTTTTTTAAGGTGTTTCCTTTCTAAGCAAATTTTTGTAAGAATTCATGACTGATTTTCAAAATATTATATTACACTGGAAGTATTTTTATTCTGTGAATGGTTTATTTTGTCACGAAATTTATCATCCGAAGTCACCACAGAAAGCAATACATCCTTTCCGGAAATACCCTGTGCTTATTAAAGGGTAATGTAACGGCAGTGTCTACCATTTTTTTTTAACTTCTTTAATGTTTTGTTGCTATCACTTGAAAGGAAGTATCAGCCTACAAATATACAAAGCCGACCATAAAATACTTTACATCATTTTGCCGCTTACTTTCTTAAAAAAAGTAATGAAAGCATTCTTTTCATCGGAGCCTTTATATGCAATTAAAGCATTTGATCCCTAAGCATTGGAAGGGCATAAAATTTCTTCTCTCCGTTCTACACGGGCGGAGTTAACCCCGTCAAATCATATAGTCCCTATAAGGAAATTTATATTTATTTCTCGACTGCATCGCTAGAGGGAGAAGAGACTATCTTTATTTAATTGTCTATCACTTGTATGTGGGAACACATTCTTAATACGTTTCCTATGGTCTTTATTTATATTAACTCTTACTTATTAGATTATTTCTCCCATTTACCATTTACTTACTTATAGTAACGTATTTATCATCCTTTTATTACCTAATTCTTAATTTGTATCCTTCTCCGTATTATCATAGAATCCTTTCTTAAATACCTTAGAGCCAATATTAGAGAGAGCTTCTCTTCTACGTGGCTCAAACTTTCGCTCTCTTTCTCTTGGCGTTGGCTATCAGCCCATTCATATTTGTTGCAATTAAAGGTATTTATTCTAATTCTACAAGGCACTCAAAGTACTTGACCTAATTCTATAATTTGTAATACAAATTTACTCTAAATTGCGGGACCAAAACGAATCCCTACTTTGGTCCATAAAGTAACTTGCTATGTACGAAATCTAAATTGATTTAGCTCTCATTTTCCCTCATTCCTCATTAATTCATCTCATTCATTTGCTCGTTCAAATTAGTTTTTAAATGCATGTCTTTTTACACTAGCAGATTGATTTCTAGTCGTGTCAATTTGACAATATTATCCCTATCAAATTATACTGTAGTGAGTACGGAAGGTAGCAAAATAAATAATTAGAAAAAAATTGTCACGCCATGAACTTTTTTCTTAATCTATTATTAAGTGTACGAAGAAGTTTTTGTAACATTGAAAGTTCATCAGGAAAAATGAAATATTATAATATATTTTGTTCAATGTGTTGTTCGTCTTTGGCAAACTAATTATCCCAAATTTCTGATACGATATGAATTCTCTCCTGGAAGCTCAAGAACGTTTCTCACTTGACCCAAAAAAAGACTAAAGATATTGTCATAAAAAATGGAAAGATTCCATATACAGACTGGGTTAATGTTATTCGATCTAAAATAGTATTTATCCTTTTGTAACTTACAAATAAGTCAAAACATTGTAGTCGGGAAAAGTCATTAAGTACCTTACACTTCACCTGTCTTCGTCGTAAGCTACTAAATATCAGAATTTTTTGTCTTACAAAGGCTTACGTTCCGTGAAGAATCTTTATACGGAGTGTGATTCAAAAAATGGAACCACACGGTTGAAACTTGGAGCATATTATTTCTGCGATTTTCCTACACAGAAACTTACTTTTCGTAGTCGCGACTACAGGGAAATTTTGAAAATTGCAAACACAAAGCAAATTTTTCATGGTAAGATTTTGAATAGATACAGATCGTAAAGATGGTTCTATTCAACCCACATTCAATAGAGTACGTTGCTCAATTCAAACACATCCGTGTACCAAATTTCGTGAAAATATCTCAACTAGTGCAACCTACAAGTTCAAAGTAATAAACAGAAAGGCGGACAGACCTAAGTCGATTCAGAAAATGATACTGAATTGATCGATATAATGAACAATGGGTCTATATTAGGTTTCTCCGCAGGAAGTTTACATACCGTGTGCTTTAGATGTTATGCTATAACGAAATCGAAAAGTATTTATTGAGGCTTAGCGGAATCTTTTTTATATCTCTAAAAGTAGATTTTTCAAGCCGAAATCGCAAAATAAAAATTTTTTTTTTATAAAAATTTTCCAAAATTTGACGTGTTTCATTAGAGAATATCCTTATGACCCTACAGTCAAAATTGGAAGTCAATCAGTTGAGAAACAACGTACGTATAGTTAATAGCTGTAAAACTATTTTATATAAAATATATAAAAATTTTTTTAATTTTTATTTTTATGAAAAAACGGCGCGTGTGAAGAGTTTGTTTCCAAATATTGATTACTTTTTGCAAATAAATTCTACTAAATGATCCATTAAATCAGTATTCACAAATCACCCTTACAGCCTTATGCAGGAATAAAAGGAACAAACAAACCGGCAGAAAATCGTAAGACCCGATCAAAAAGTCTATTGTAATCTCTGAGTGTGCTTTATCGACTTTAGATGAATGTTAGTGACTTGCCTCTAAGCAGATACAGTCTTTCTTACTTGTACTTTTTGTCGCTTTGCTAAGAGTTTAAGAGAAATTAAATTTTCACTTTTAGTCCTTAAAATCATAAAATATATTAAAGTAATGTTTTGCCTTTTCTTGGGATTATTGTCAACGCCAGATAAAGGAACCCTTTACATGAATGATATCGAATTCTTTTTACGACGTTTGGTTTTTTCGACGTTTTGGTTTTTTCCTTTTTTTTTCTTTTACCCCCCATCTTGACAATCATCTCTACTCCGATAAGTTTAGTTTTATTTACGGTACCACATAAATGAAAACTGTTTTCTAAACATAAAATACACAATCATTTCGTATTCAACCATGCCACACACACACACATTTTAAAAATTATTGTGTGTTATCATGTTTGTCTACATACACGTGTATACGACACTTTCTTAAAAACTTACATATGCATGATTGTTACAATGTTTTATTCAATTTCAAATTTATATGTTATGTATCATGTGATTACACACACGCACATTCATTTTCTGCAGGCTTTTCTTGTAATTTTCTATACAAATAAAATAAATGTCACAGAAGACTAAACATTCAAGCAGACAAGCAAACAAACAACCAAATAACTAAACAAGCATATCTTGCATATATATATGTGTGAATGAATGAATAGATAGTGACAGACGTATACACAAAATGTATTCATATTTAGTGAAAAGCAGAAGAACACAAGAACAGAAAGAAACTTTATTTAATTTAACATCGCATAAAATCTATTGAATTTTTTGAATTCTCTATTGTATCATAAAAAAAAAAGATATTTTAATTAATTTTTATGGATTAAAAAGATTAAATGAAGATCACATAATTGCATGTTTATATGTGTGCAGGGAAATGAGCTCAAGAGAAATCGTAAAAAAAACGTACTGGTTTTAAAAGCTTTAAGAGATATTTTGCATCTACGATTAGAATATATTTTATAAGAATTTTTCGATAACAAGCTCAAGTAAGCTAAAGTGTATTACTGTTATTTCAAGAATAAATTCTTTTCGGTTAGAATTCAAAAGGATAAATATTTTTTTCATTTTAAACAACTTTTATGATCCATAGCTTCATTATGCACTCCCGCAGAAGAACTTTGGTTATTTCTAGACGGAGAATTGAACCGAATGATTTTCACTGGCGTCTTTTAAACTCATCTTTGCACTATTATGAGTAAGTTTTGAAAAGAGCGAAACAAGTGATTATATGATTATATGATGATAAAAAAGGATTACAATAGAAAATATTAAAAAACTCCTGAAAATGTTTACCGTGAAGTAGAAAAGTGAAGAAATAGTTAACATCCTATAGGCGTTATATGTCATGGAAATTTGGGCATGAAAAAGTTGTTCTTCATATATGGGTATCAACTAGAGCAAATGCATGGGTCCACAAGTAGATAACAACAATAATAAAATTTCGTGAATTGAAGTTCGTATAACTGCTTAGCCCACCCTTTATTCCAGATCTGGCCACCAATGGTTAGCATCCGTTTGAAAATCTCAAAAACATGCTCCAGGGAAAAAGATTTGCATCAAACCACTTGAAGGTCTTGAGATGTCGTTCTATAAAACAGACGTCACAATCTTAGAGACGTTAGACTTAGACTGATTGTATCACTCTTGAAGGAGGCTGTGTTGTGAACGAGGTCAAACTACGTAAACTAGCCCCGGGAATTTCATACGATATTAAAATATACACTCTCCTCTTATATAATATATTCCTTATCACATGTTCTATGCATCCTCAAATCCCCGTAAGTGTATCTCTTATGATGTAAGTCCTTCGTTATTTTGTTGCATTCTCTGCGAAGTGTGTTGTGTTATATTCCTTTTGATATAATTTTATCAAATTGAAATTTTAATATTTTTGTCTTCTATATCTTCTCTCCGATAAATTTATTTTTTGGTAATATAAATAAAGTATCATTTAAAATATCGTTTACGATGCTTTCTCACTTGATGTGTCTTTAATCGCAAATATATCTCATTTAATAAGTCCTGTTGATATATAAAACGAAAGATAGAATTTGTTTTTAACTCCCAACTATTATTATTATTATTTTTATTATTAAAAACAAGTAAATTATTTCTAACTCTAATTCTAAAAACAGGTGAGTATCTAATCAGAGAGTCTAACTTTACGGTGCACGTAAGCATCGGTTGTACACACGAAATATTATTATCCGAAATAGACAAACACTTAGAATCTATTAATAACCAGCTGTGCACTTAAGAAAGTCCACTGGTCTACAATTTTGTGTAAAAAGTAAGTTGTAAGAAACAGAAGGTAGCAATAAGAACAGGAAGATATAACAAGGTTTTTTCATTTAAAATTGTCCTCCTTACCGTTGATGTTGACGAAGGCATCCTATCATACAAATAATAAAAGTTGTAAAAAGATCGGCACGCACGCTCACGAAGTGAGCTGTTCATCTCGTCATTAGTACGAGTTTGAGGCAGTTTTATAAGCCAATAATTACGGGTTACTCTTGCCGAAATATGAATACAAATAATATATAAAAAGCTTTTAGGATCGAAGACAACTTACAGATTAGAAGAAGACTTCCAACGTTAGTTAGCTAAAGAGTGAATATTTTTATTCTGATTTATTCTGATAATCTTTCGTAGCGAAAAATAATCAAACTTTACGTCTAATATGTCGTCAAAAAATTGAAAATTCAAAGTTAATTATGGAAAAACAAAAATTTATTATCTTTAATCAAATTCATTAAAAGTTGATCATTTTTGCAAAAATGTATTCTTTATAACAAAATTTTAGGGAAAATTTTAAATCCAATGTAATTGAATTAATATATTTTTTGTTTGGTTTTGTTAAATAAAATAAACTAAAATGATTCATATCTTATTTTGTTTTACTTTAAATGAATTAAATTTAAAATCAAAATTTGTGAAAATAATTTCCATTTGCAGTACATTTTATATGCTATTCATTTAATTATAACTTTGTTATACAACTTTTTTGTATGTATGAGATATATTATATACATATTTATGTATGTACCGGTATCCATACACCCTCTTAATTAATAGATAACACGATGACCAAGCGAGAGATAGTGTTTGTGTCTGTGTGTTGTGTTTGTATGGGCTTCTATCTCCATACATAACGTATGTCTATATCTGTTCTGATTTAACAAGTGATATAAAATTAATTAGTCAAACGAAAATTTCATTATTATCGAGACGCGCATACACATGCATACACACGCACAAGTCTAAAATATATTCTCTCGCATACTTTCACGTACATTCGTGTAATGTGCATTATTTAGCCATAAGAAACAATAAACATTAAATGAAAATCTCCATAAGAGTGATTTAAACCACACAATACGGTTTAGTGATAAATATCTATCTCTATGCATGCATTATGTATTTACGTGTAGTTGTGTGCGATTGAATGAACGAAATGAATGTAATTTGTTTTGTGTTAATACGCGTTTTTATCTATGTGCATCCGGTTGTATTTTATTAAGCCTTTAAATGCTCTCAATTCCAACTTTTTGAACAGCAATGCCTGAATGAGTTTTCAATGGCTTTTCACAAAATTTTCACACTGACGGAAATTTTCGACTGTTAACCGAATTTACCGGAACTAACGGAAGTAAAATTTCATTTAAATTGATTTGGATTTTTATGACGGAATGATTGCTCGTATTATTCATTTGGTATTACATCCTATTTTGAATTTGATTTTCTACTTCATATGTTAAACGATATGAACACATAATCTATCTCCCCATCAAACCATGTAGTGTTGAATATAAGTGACAACGTTTTGTAAAATGCATAAAGGAAAGAAATTACTTTTGATTTTGACATGATATGTTATGGTAAACATCGACCTAAAGTATTAGGGATGAAGAGACCGATCTAGCACACATCAACATTTATACACAAATATAGAGATAGAGTAAAAGAGGGAGGGTGAGAGAGTGGGAGAGAGAGGGGGAGAGAGAGAGGGAGGAGAAAGATAAGGAGAGAGAGAGAGCGAGAGAGAGAGGGAGAGGGAGGGAGAGGGAGTGAGCGGGGAGAGAGTGAGAGAGAGGAGAACCCATTCCTCACCAAAACAAATTTTTATTAACGCTGGTTAACTGAACTGACTGTAAAGTGCGTTAGAAAGATAAATAGATATATGGAAAGAGGGAGAGAGAGGAAGAGAGAGAAGGAGAGAGAGAGGGTAAGGGAGAGGGAGAGAGAGAGAGAGAGAGATAGGGAGACAGAAAGAGAGAGACAGAGAGAGAGTACATGTAAGCACCTAGGCCTAGTGTGTGTCAAGATAAAATGAATTTTAAGTTTCTTTTAAATAATATTCCTTCTCACCTATTATCCATTAATGCTCGGCAACTCGAAAAAAGATAACAAACTTAAGGGCGGATGCATAATTCATTCAATTTGTTTTTAATTTCATACATCATATGAACCACGTAATAGCTTATATCATCGTGGTTACAGAGTATGGAAAGAAAGTCCAGACAGGTAAAAATTTTGCCGTACCGATTGGCTGTAAGTAGTTTTTAGCGATAACTGAATTGGGCTATGACTTATAAGGTACTAAACGCGACATTGCCTATGAATTATTTATGAAATAATAGAAGAAAATAGTTTAAAATATTATTTTTTTTTAAGTTTTATTTAATTTTGATATTCAATCTGCCGCTTATGCTCTCTTTCCTAAAATGGCAATTAAGAACTCGATGAAAACATATTATTTCGTAAGAATACAAATAATCTTAATCTAGGTATAAAATGGTTTTCTTATTCAGCCCATTACAAATAACCAATAGGATACTGCCATATTTGTTATCACAGTATCAGAGTATGTCATTAAAGATAGGTTTGTTAAGACATAGAAAATCCAAACAGAATTCCAGATCATTATGAAACATCATATATATTCCATTAGGGCGTATAAGAGCGTATTGTGATTTAATTTCTTTATTGTGAAATTTATAACCAAAGACAACATCTTACGTTTCTTACGGAATTGTTCTGATTGGCGACGTTAATCGAATTATGATCAATTTAGCTAGACTAGACTTGACTAATAGGAAAACACAAGATATCGTCTAGAGAAGAAAGGAAGTAATAAAAATACTCCATAACTTAGCCAGAACATGTTTATTTTCTTTTTATTTATCGGTATCAGCGGTCATTTGATTTGAGCTTCACCTAATAGGCTTTATTGAAAACCGCTGAAATAGACTTTTCTACTTAAGTTTCAAGCCGCAACGTTGGCTGAACTGTTAACAAGCGCCTCTAGCAAGTGTTCAATCACTCGTGTTCAAATCTCATTGCGCTACAGTTTTTCATAAAAATGAAAAAACACCAACAAAGGCGATGGCCTATGCTTCTAGTGCTCTCATCTCTAGACTAAGAATTAGTTTCATTAGTCTAGAATATAATATATATAATAAAACTTAAGTTTCATATTAAAATAGCCGAAAAAAGTTTGATTCCTAAGGAAAAGCCATTTCGCCTCACATATTTGCCTTATAATCAGTCACGAAGACGGACAGTTCTCATGTTTAATACACACGTTATCGTTAGAAATACCGAAATATACGCTTTGTTCACTTTCGAGATTTCTGGAACTCACAGACGAAAGCGCAGCCTGCATACTGAACGCTTTCGATGTAAAGATATCCATAAACATTAAAATCTATCCTAATCTTAGATCGTAAGTGAACTTAAGAGCCATTATGTGCAGAAAGAAGTACAATCTCGTACAAATTGTTAAGCGGAACATTCACATGGAGCTCAGTTTAGAAACCAAAGCAATACATTTTTGTGATGATTCTCAGAAATCGTTAGTTTTACTCTAACAATCGATATTACGTGCTTTTTTTTTAGAGTGGTGACATGAATATCACCGGAGAAAAATTGTCTCTTCGATAACTATTGATCACTTTAGTGAGAAGACTTTCCCAAACGTGGGAACATAGTTGATGGAAATTTTTGTTTATATTGTATAGAATATTTTTCTTAAGGTCATTTCAATTGTTAGTGACTCAAAATTAGATAGTTTTTTTCTTTAATTTAATATATTATAAGAAGTCGAACTCTGTTAAGGCATATGATTTAGGCTGATGTTTCCCAACACCACTTTAGCTTGACAGTTGCACAATTACATTTTTTTCCAACATCTATATGGTTTTCCTGTCTTTTTGAACACTATAGAAACTATTAATTCTCGGCTCATTTTGAGACACCTTATGTATATAAATTTGTACACCTATATATACAACCAAATCATTTACAATTCTAATGCAAGTTATTATGGTCGCTTTGTGGTATTTGTTGAATGTATAATTTTCATTATTTGAAAAGCATTCCCATTGTGCATCCGCGCTTGCAAACATATGCGTGTGCATATTTACGGTTAAATTTTAGTTTCAATTAATTGCGAATTTGATGGCATTAAATAAAAAGTCACTTAGTCAAATTTTTAATGAGTTTTCTATTCTTATCAAAAAAAAACTGAAACAAATAAAATGAAAAAATAAAAAAAAAACAAACCATGGGAATGTTACGTATGCTTTGAAATGAATTTTTTTCTGCGCTCATTATCATTGTTTAATAAATCAATTACATTTTTATCAGGTTGTTCTCGTATATTTAACCATATATACGCATAGGTACACTATTTAATTGTAAGATGAAACAAGAATCATATATTAGGTAATGAGATGGTAAGATACAATATTTTAAATGATTTTTATTTATGCCATCGTGAACATCACTTCTGAATTTTCTCCTTTTAGGAAGGAAATCTTGAGACAAAATTTGTTCTTCTAGACAAAATTCTGAAGTCGTAACTCATTAATGGTTTTATAAATCGATTAATTTTCAAATCAAATTTGTTCCTCTAGACTAGATACTGAGATTGTAATCTAAGAAAGAGGAAACTGTAATAAATTAAGGGAGTAATTTAGATTCGTGAAGCCTTTTTCGAATTAAAGCTGAAAGCTGAGTTTAACGGGACTATACACCACCAATTTTCTATCAAGTGTATTCTTCAAAGCAAGTTTTTAAGGCACCTTAAACCGAGACAGAGAGAGAGTGGCATTAGTAAATCAATATTGCTTTCATCGCGTTTAGACGAGTACTCCTTACAAGATATTTTAACTCAAATTTTAATAAAATTAAAAACCAACAATTTTCTATCGAACGTACTTTTCAAAGCAAGATGTAGAACGCAGCTTGAACAAAAGGAGACTGAGATTATTAAACCAATATTACTTTCATGTAGATCGTAAGTAGACGCGCACACCTTACAAGACGTCTAAAGAGTATTCGTAGGCACTGAAAAGTTGGCAAAAGTGGCGACAATCAATCCAGTAATAAGCCATATTCGGCTTGGGAACTATAGTTTTTGAGATTCACCGCTTAAGTCCTATGTATGAAAATTTAAATTTTGCAAATTTAAGCGTAAAAGTGTCAGTTGTCTAACTACAGCCACTATTGTATGAAAATTCAATACTTTTACATCAGTATTTGCTGTAAAGAGGAAAGTGTAATTTCTCGCTTGCTTCGAACATTATTTCGGAAAATTCAAAGACATTTTCTTTGATCTGCAACAGTTAATTAGAATACGATATACGAGGGTTTACCCTTTTGTCAAAAATTTCGCTGGCGTAACTATTCCTATTACAGACATTTGATACAGAAGAATTCGCCTCGAAATCTTATGCAGCATAAGCCTGTAAATATTTTATAACATCTTAGAACATTCCAAACGAACGGACAAATCGAATATACCGGCTTAATTCAGTGATTGTCATAAAAACACATTAACAACCAGGAAAAACACAAATGTGTGTAATTAAAAATTCATAAAAATTCATTAAAATGGAATTAATCACATTTCGTTTTTTTCGTCCGCGTGCATAACAAGTTGTTGATTATAATTGTAACTATGCGGTTAGATGTACGGTTTTGTTAAAGTATCTTTGACAATTTTTTTGTTGAAACAAGGAACATAAAATATTATTCTCTCGATTACAATAGAGATTTTATCTTCTTACATAATTATTAAATATTTACTACTTTATAATGCATTCATTCTTATTGAATTTGTGTTTAAATATTCTCAACTTAATTGGATAATTGCGTGTAGATATTTATCAAAAAGATCAATTACTGTCGAAAGGTTTGCACTATTAAGCGATTTGTATCTTCAATGAGTAAATAAATTCCTTGTATTATCGGGTATCGATCGCCTGTATGCCAGATATTTTTTTTAGTTCTAAGTACACCTAAGAGTATATTGCTTCTTTGCTTAGCTGTGTCACTCCCAGACTTATTCATCAGTCTTTTGATGAAATACATTTTTTGGAATCATTGCGAGGTTTGTCCGTTCCTTTGCCACTTGTTCAATTATTTTACTGTCGCCAGATTCGAGATAGAAAGTTTAACTTCCCCTACTATGAAGTTAGGCCACTGTGTCTAACTCACATTTTTGTCTTTGCTAGCAAAGTGAGCTAATTTCACAGTTGGTTTGGATCTTTGCTAAGCTGTTTGATAACGAAGCGGCATCGAAAATTAAACAAAATGCTTACAAAAAATGAACAAAAGCACAAAATGCTAACATAAATGAAAAACTAAATCATTGTAGGGTACGCGTGGCCTAAATAAACTGTTTCTTTTTATATGTTCTCTTTCTATTGTTACGAAAATCATAAACTAGTAAACACGTCTACGCCAAACTTGCCGAAATCTATGACTTTATGCTGCACCTATCGTAGTTCTAAAAAGACGCATTTGCAGCTGTCGATGAAAGCAAAATTAACAAGAATTCCCGCGACATCTATGGGGTGAAGGGATTGAAGAAACGAAGCCAGGAAATCCAGCAGCGGGGGCGTAAGAGACTGAGACGCAGTATTTCTGATGTTCGTAATGAAAACGTAAATAATTGTCAAAACCATTCAGATTCAAAGTGAAATTTATGATTTTCACGATGTAGCAACGTGGACTTTGTCTGAAGTAAAATACAAAAGGCAGTTTTTTAACAATATATTTAATCGTCACGCCCTGTATAGTTGTGTGATTTTCTCCATCTTTCCTTAACATTTATTTATTATCTTTTTAGATTAATGGTAAATTACATTAAATATGTAATAAAAAAAAGACGTCATATTTTCAGTTTGTGTAGCTTTCAGCGGCAACCCGCCTATCAACTACGCCATCACAAACATGGTAATTCGCTACTTATATTCGGGTTTTCTAGTTCGTTAATTCGAAATTTAACGTATGTTGTATATCTAGAGAAAGAGAGAATATCGACTACAAATATGTAACTGTTGCCAGCAAAATTTTATATGCTTTAACTCCCGAAAGAGAGCAATAATCTTATATAGATGCATGTAATGTTTATGAGGAGTGTTTATACACTTTTATGTGGGCTTGTAAACATGTCCGCTATCAGTATTTACACGTAGAGGCATAAATAATATGTTTTGATGGCTGTTATATACATTTGCGATATATTATATAAAGTGTTAACATGTTTTGATAAACTGTACTGCCACGAAGAAAACTGTCCTGATCTATTTGCATTTTCTTTTAATGTTTTTATTCTATGGCTACATATTTGATCCTTAATTTTGACAGATTATTTATATTTTTATGATATACCTCTTTAATACTGCTGCGGGCTTTTGAAATTTTCATTTTCTCGTTTCCTACGAATGTTTGATAAAGAAACAATTTATTCTTCATTATAGAATTTAAAAAAATGGTTTATTTATCCTATACAACTTAAGAGTAGGGTAAAATAATAAACACAAAATTTTAATGTTACTTAACATCATTTTTAAAACGAAAAACATTTAATATTATTTGCAAAATCATCTGCCATATGAAAGTTTTGTATGCATGATTTATAAATATTTCTTTCACGCGTGCTGCATTGCATAAATGTATTTTTAATTCCTTTAAAACAATATTAACAAATATGGCCAAGGTATACTGAATATTTTAAAACCGTTACCGATAAATGTAATTTATAATCGCTGGGATTAAATCAAGAGGAGAAACATTACTACTTTTTTATAAAACATTCTTCAATGTAGTTCAAAATGTAGTAACCACAAGACCAATTGTCTTTTTTCCCTTAATCGTTACTAAATTTCAATGATCTTCGCCTTCTAACTTATACTATAATACAAACTATTGTACGTACAAGTGAATTTAGTTTTAAAATTTCTAAAGAAATAGTGTTTAAAAAAAATATTTTTAAATAAGCTTTTATTTAAGTGAACTAAAAACCAGAAAAGATTTTATAAATATTCAAATAAAAGTGATTGGAACAAAATTTATTTACTTATAGTCTATACGTATGTAAAGGTATCTAAGTGTTTGGAGAGAGAGGCGAATTCTCGGGATCATTACTCTCCACGAACAATTAAGAATCGTCGCAAGACATTTGATCGCTGATGACACAAGTGCTATCGGTGCAGAGAAGTGTTCATCTTGACAGACCTGAGATGTGAAGCTAATATGACGGCAGCCAGTTCCGCGGAAAAGACGCAGATTTGTCTGATAAGTGACATTCGCATATAGTTTTGTAGAGCGAAAAGGAAATTTGTTTAATTGCGAAAAAAGATGTATTAATAGCATCAATGCATCCATCTGTGAACAATGTCGTCCGAGAAGAGATCTTAACAGCTGGTAGAGTTTTGTAAACAGTAGCATCAGCGGTATCCTTGCTATAAGCGCTAAAACTATTATCGATCAAAATGTTTGAGGCGACAGAAGTACACTCGATGGGCCTTTGAGGAATAACTATATTAAACGTAGGAAGTATATACTTCCTTTATACTTTTTAGTTCACTAAAATAAAGGCTTATTTGAAAGAAAGCGGTTCTGACTAAGGGAATATATGTAAGGTCTTAAAGCAAAACGGGTCATTTTAAATTTCGTGAATTGTCATCACACAACCGTTATTGAGATGATATTTCACAAATAAAAATAAATGCCTACTCGTGTAAAGCGAACAAGATCATGATTTTGTAGAAACGAAACCATCGCAACTAGAGCTTCAAAAATGCACCAGAAAGAGTCGAGTAATCCTTCTAATTACAATATGTGATGGCTTGTAGCAGCCTAATTGACTCATACTTTTTCGAAGATGATGGGGATTCGGCAATGACAGGGAATAGATTGCTTTCCTGAAGTAAGTTGGCACAATGTTTTAATCTGAACGCGACAGCTGTCATACGGTTCACAAAACAATGGCTTTACTGAGTGAAAATTTTAAATAAAACCTCTTATGTATTGAACGACGCTATACCTATACGACAGGAAGTTCATGTTTTATTCCTGCCGAATAAAAGGACACGATTAATGCATCCTTTCATTCTTGAGTAGGCGGGTGTAAATATATTCGACTCATATTTATTATTCATTTATTACGACCTTCTACAGGACACGCTCGTACAGTTTTGTTTAATATTTAAATCTCTTTTTCTGTGTTCTATTTCTATTTTTGTTTTCCTCTTCTTTTGCTACTACTACTGCTGCTACCATTCGAAATATATTTTATAACGTTTTAGTTTTCTTTGTACTTACGAGCACTTTTATGTCAATTCCAAAACGGAAATAACATATCATTAAAGTGGGTGTGCCTCAATTTCCTTTCGAACAACAGACATAGAATATATGCTCTGTAAGTGTCTGTGTACGTACATATGGGTTCGGTGATAGAATTCCATTTGTTGTTATGTTCATAAAAAGAATTCTTTCCATCACAAGATTTTTTACTATCATCAATGATATATGAATTTTAGTCATGCTCCTAAGAATGGATTGCCTGTTTGCTCGTGTGTTTGATGTTTGGCAATCTTCGTTACTTTTCATACATGATGATATTTTTCGAGCGGAAATTAACTGTATGAATGGACGTTTTTCTCACATTTTTTTTTTGCTTTTTTCGTATCTCACAAACCGGAAATTTTATAAAGTTACGCCAAAAACAGCTGCTTCTTCATATAACTAAGATTTTTATATATATACATATTTTTTAATGGAATATATATTTGCGAAAACGTTTAGTTTGTCCCACATAAAGGAATTTAATTTTTTTTGTAAATTTATATAATATAATCGATATAATAATATTAATATAGAAGTAGTTTTCATTGGAAATTATTGTAAGAAGTTTGTGTAAGAAAAGCATGTTTTTGAACATTTTTTTCAGATAGAAGAAAGTGTGATGAAATAATAATATTTCAGCAGGTTATTAAACATACCTTTAGATACTAAAATTAATTTACAAAAATGCGGAAAAATGGCAATACGGGAGCCATTTACGTGAAGCTTATTTATTTTAAAGGGCTCCGTGGTCCAGAGCAAAACTGGTGCGAATACAAATCTAAAAAAAAAGAAAATAACCTTTAATCCGCATGTCTTTAGCTAGAGATATTCGTACGATATCTTCGATATATTGATTTTTCCATGTTTGTTGAGTATTAGAACGAAAACGTTCAGATTTTTGTCAATTCATCCGATTTCGTTAAATCAAAGACAAAGGGACCTTTTTATAATAATAAAAAGTATTTAGATTAACTTATTGCAAAATGTGTACGTATTTCTCAATATAATATTATGTTACAGATGCTGTAAAAAAATTTGAGTGAAAATAATGAAAATTGTAGAAGATACATTACGTGTCGTTTTGAGAAACCATCTTCCGAGAAAAACGCTTTTAAAATATTGATATGTGTTATAAGCATTTTTTTAATGATTTTTTGAATTTTTTATTACTTTTTTCTTTACTAGTCTACGATTCCACGACCAAGAAGCTTCATTTCTGTATTCAAATGTTCGTTTCGAAACTCTTTTTTCGACGATTACATGCACGAAACTGCCTCTCTTGCAGCATCTATGAAAGACAGAGGGGCTCTTCGCGTGAATCGAAATGACTTTAAAAAAAACAGAAAATGTATAGCTAAGCAATCGATCAATTCCAAAAACTTCATTGTAACTTTTAATTTTTTAGTAGAAGCAGGCACGAATCGCGTTAAGCCTCATATCTACTTAACGATAGCCCCGATGAAGTCTAGTATAGTATAGTAGAGTATTAATATTTTCTTCCATTTTAACAGTATAGCACAGTATCAATATTTTACTAGTGTACATTTTCATCATGAACAACTTTCTAAAAACATTCGAAAATCAGTGCATTAGACAAGTTAGAAATAAATAGACAAAATATTAGTCTCTATAGCTTCCTAACTAAAAACCAGAAATTTTTATTTTATTATAATGGAAAAAATTTATTTCTAGTAACTCTAGTCCATTAATTTAATAACCAAAAAAAAAATTTTTTTTCTTCTGAAAAATTTACAATATTCCCGCTGTCTCTCCTGAAAGGCTGGTATCAAGGATTCTACAGATTATATTTTATTTTGTATATTATGGAAGCAACAGAAAATTCAAGTGTGAGTTGTTTAACCGCTTATGTGTTCGCCGGTCTCTCAATATAATCGCAAGTCCGTCTATCAACCTCTACAGTCCTCTATTGAGCTGCTAATTAGCGTATTCTAATAAATTGGTTTGCGGGTCGTTTCAACGCCCGTCCATTGAACTACTTTCCTACTGCAGATTAATTTCTCCGCCTAAATGTAGCTACGATCCTACGTTCTCAATTGTTTACTTCACCACTTAAATTATTGTTAAAAAGCTATTTATTATAGACTATGCTCGAGATCGTAGCTTGACACTATATTCTTTGAAAAAAGGGGATAAAATGGGCAAATAAAATTAAGCCAAAGAGAAAAAAATCTTTTGAGTTATAGTTTAAGTTGACACGAGAAAAAATTAATTTCTTACTTTTAAGATTATAAGCATGAACTAATTTGATTCCAGAAAATTTTCAGTTCAGGTAAAACTGCAAATAAGATTATGAAGATAATTTCATATCGAAGAATTGTTTCGATGATGGTTCTCTTAAGTAAATAATTTTATCTATTTGGCAGGATTATTATAAAAAGTTGGCTCAGTCAGTATATGAACTTTCTAGAATTTAAAACGAAGTACAAATAAAAAAAAATAAAGGAAAAGTGATATAAAATTCAATTTAAACTTGAATTTAAGATAATAAAGACATCCATATGGCAGGTCAGTTACATCGTCTGCAGACAAATAACGTAACGAGAACTGAAAGAAATGCAGAATCTTTAACGAGTCGTTTTAAAATTCAACAAATGTCTTTGTTGCAAGATGTTGTTATTGTTATTGTCGTTATTGTTGCAGTTACATTTTGGTTTCTTGTCTTGCCGCAACAACATTTGAGCAGAAAATGAAGCATGAAGTACAAGTAAATAAAATCAAATGATGGAGAAAAACTAAAAAGTTTTCCAAGTTTTTATTTTATTTTCTATTTAGTTTTTTTTGAGGACAAAACAGGCCAAAGAAAGAAAATGTAAAGAAAAAAAAATATTCAAAAATGTAAACAAAACCGTTTTTTACGATTATTTTTGGAACACGTGAGTATACGCTATTACCACATGAATGCTTACGCATTGGAATTCGGTTGCAACAAGCAAACTCAACACTTTTGATCCACACAAGTGACTTACAGTCTTTTGTGTATTCTTCCTTTTTCTTTTACATCGTTTCATTTCACTATGAATGTGGAACAGGAAATAAGTTTAGAATGAATGGAATAATAGCTGAGTGTATATCGTGACAGGAAATTCTATTGAATTTTATGAGAAAAATAGTTGAGATATTCTTGTAGAATTTTAGGCAAATGGCAAATAAACACATTATACTTGTCTCAAGGCTATTCTTAGATAGTCCCTACCTTAACTAGAAAATTAAAAAATTGCAAAGATTTTCGTCAGTCCATCTCCACTTTCTGGCCACTTTTTCAAGTTTTCAGTACCGTTAGCATGAGAATTGATCGCCATCTGTTGTAATATTCTAACGAAAACAAACGCTTAACGCTGCAGGGTTGCAAATTATTTTAAACTATTCCCCTTTAGGAGTATTGTATGCGTAAACAATCTATATCGGTGTCTGAAAATCTTTTATCATATGGTTTGCTCGTGGAAATCAGAAACACTCATTAGACTCTTAAAATAAATGCTTCAACTTATATAATCTATAAACAAACTGAACTATTGGCTTCCAAAGGCTTCGAGGACAAAACTACTGAGTGTGGCGCTCGAAAAGCCTTCTGTTTTCAAACAAGGAGCTAATTGGATACTAGGGCATTCATTTTGGAAGATGCATGGACAGACTTCCAAATGGGCGAACAGAAAGACAGTCATAGCTATAGTGAGAAGATTGCTATCATGTACTTAAAGTGCGAACGATAATGGGTGTGCCTCAAGTAGTGGAACAATCCCCGCGGATTTATTTGGATCTTTAGATATGCTATACATCACGGAAGGTCCATCCCACTATCTATCTCTTGGATTATCATTTACTTGAAAATTTATAGACACTGCGCCAAACGCCAGCCATGCTCCCATATTCAATGCTGCATCCATGGATAACACACGCAAAGTAGTAAATATATACGATCCCTTTGCAGTAAAGAATCTAGAATCTAGAATCTTTTCTTACGAAAAAACGATTTTCCAGATGATTTCCTTCTACACTCCTCGAAAACCTGGCGCCAGCCATCGATACATCGATACAATTATTAGTTAATAACTCTTTCGGACGATTCCACCATGCCGCAGAACGAGGCTATAGTCCAGTATAAGCTCGTCCGATGGCTAGAGAGACCTCAGCCACAGTTACGTTGCCTAGTGGTTCCGTACGTTTCCGCTTCCCCTGAACTTTATTCATTCATTCACCTCCAGTGCAGAAAAGGACCAAAAGAAGGCCATAGTCTTGATTAAGAATTTCATGCTATTCACCCCATCTATAGCTTATAAAATTTCTGATGTATAGTTCCGCCATTAGATAATTAATGGCCGTAGAAGTAACGTATTAATAACAATAAATTATAGTTTCTTTGAAAAAAAAAACTATTTAATGTGATTTACAATTATCTTATGTCCTTATAAGTGACTTTTTCTTTTCGAGGGTAAAGGTAAAGGAAGTTGAATGCTTTTAAAATTTTTTAATTTTAACTAACGCTTTATTTATTTATCGCTCCACTGCTACATAAATTTAGGTCGGCCTTATGATGCTTATCTGCATATAAATTTAATAAAAGTGAAAAAAAGTAGCAATTATTAAAAAAAAAAAAAGGAAAAAATTGTTCTTTGCCTTTAAAGTTCTTTTCCTGTCAAATGCGTCAACAATTAAGTTTTCATCTAAAGAGACGACCCTTATTTTCTGGCATATGGTTAACAAGGAAAAAAAACAAAGAAAGAAGAAATTTATTACAATAACCTGAATTTTCTATGTTTTCACGTCAAGCTTAGCAAAGTTACCGATGACGATGATGATGACGAAGAGTGACAATCTTTATAAAGTACCGAATGCTAATGCTGGTGTGTGATGCTGTTTTACTACAATTTCTTCTTCGCTTGGTAAATGGATTTTGAGAGAACACATGAATATGCGTGCATATTATCTCAACCCTCTATCAACTCAATCTAAGTATGACGTTGTTGTCAAACAACATCTAATTAGGTGTGTAAGCCTTTATATATACTTAGTTAAGTATACGTTTGTGTGTGCATGGGTACGTGTAAGGGTTTCTTGTTTAACTTGGCAGTAACATAATTATTTTATACGGTTAGGATTTCAAACTCATCATAACTTAAGTTTCTCGTTATATGGGTTACTAGGGCTGGGTTGTAGCAGTTGCCGTAGCATTAAGAGTTTTAATATGAAGTGAAATTGTTGCCTGCACATATGCTTAAACCCGTAAATCCTATAAATGACAAAAATGTTTTTAAGTTAAGGTTGTTTTAGTAAGAGTCAGGCAACCTTGATATAGATGCACATTTACAGTCCACCTCATTACTGGCACAAGATGTGTAAAATTCAAGCGACGAGTTTTAGAGCTCAAAGAAATGGAAGATGATTTTAGAAGGGTTTTTAAAGTAATTAAAGAAAAATTTTAATAATTTCCCTCTGTACTTAATTGCATTCGTTAAGTAACAGGAAAATTGTTATAAAAATTTTTCATAACAATATTTTTTTACTTAGAACGACTTAAATATAAGGTGAACTTACCTTAGTGAATATTTTTAATTTTCTTCTTTTTGGTGAAATAGTTTCCCTTCACTTATGTATTCATTTATGTATTGATATCTGGGCTGTGTGCATATGAAGTGATTAATTAACTTTTAGTTATAATTCTTGTAAGTTTCCAAGAGTGATTACGTAATAATTGTTGGTTAGAAACACTGTTTTCAGTTGTGTCTCTTGGCAATGTTTTCACTTAATCACATCGTATTCTTCGGCATATTTTGTTCATATTTTCCTTTATCGAATATGGTTATCTATTTATCTATCACCTATGGGTCAATAAGTCGTGGGGCTACGTGAGAAAATACTTTTTTTTTGCAAAATTTGGCTTTATTTTTTTTATCATTGCTTCATAATGTTACACAATCAGTCCAAAACTTTTCTAACGTTTAGCGAAGTTTTTGTAGAAGAATTTGTCAAAATTCCCAGAATACGCTACAGCATTCATATTGATAGCATTATCTAATTCAATACTTTTTCCCTACAGCATCCTTTGTGATTTGCATACAAATAATAGTCGCAAGGGGGCAGATATGGCGAATACACTATTTTGCGAAGCGATTCGAACTTCAATTCCTGCAATTCCTGAATTTATTCCAACATTAGTGAACCCAGTACCCATTTGGAAAAGATGGTTTTTATGCCAAATATTTCATATAAAATAGTGCACAACTTACCATTTAATATATCTAGGATGTTAGCAATCTCCGGTAACTTTTCAATTATTGCGAATAATTGTCAAAATTCTTTGGATGTTTTCTGGTGTAACTATCGTTTGGATGTCTTCTACGCTCAACACCATCGATTTCCCTGCAAAACACGGAATACATAACAATTTTAAAGCCACCGCGTAGTTTAAGTGATATTTTGCCCCATCAAACAATAGTTTTCAATCAGCACATGAAATTCGAAATTTTCTATCGATTTGAAAATAACAAAATTGCCATCAATAATACTAGTATAAGTAGGTAAGCAAATGATCGAAATGATATGAAATTTTTAAAAAGCGCTGTGTGGGGTTGACATATTCTAAAAATAATATTAAATTTTTCTTACAGGTGACTCTACATTCCTGTCCCGGGAATTATTGACCAGTGCGTTATTTACATCTAATTATTAATTAGGTGAACAAGCGAGTAATTTACCTTCCACAAGGCATTCAATTACAAACATAATTACGCGGATTAGTTAGTATAATCTTCTCGTTTCGACGTAATAACGTTATACAGTTCATCCCCAACAACGAAAACAAACACTGCCCCGCGATATCTGTCAGTAAACATTGCAACATAATAATGATGACTGATTTGCATCTTGTGATAGAGTGTTATTGCATTTGCAGTATTTTGTAGTATTAAAATTAAATTGTGTTTGCTTATTATGAATATTTTGAATATTTTTCGGACGAAAAACCTATAGCGCAATCAAATTTAAAGATAATGCTTCCCTTCAAGCAACAAAATCAAACGATTAACTATCAATAGAATACGTGGCCTGCTTTAGATTTGATTTGATTTGAGTTACTTTGCGATATTTGGTCAATAATAGATTTGAGTTATTTTAAGAAATATGGTTTGATTTTATTGCTTAGAGAAGCAATTGGACATACTTCGGCAAAACAAAAGAAGATTTTGCAATTCTGCTAGAAGTTCATTAAGACAACATAACCTTAGAGGAAAGAAAGACAAAAGCAAACATCGAATCTAAACTCGAGACACAAATATTTGAAGGCTTCCACAGGTCAAAATTGTTGGAAAAAACTAAGTGCACCTCCTAAAGTTCCTGCCCCGAATCTGTGTTGACCGCACTGCTTGACATAAATGTATATGTTATAGTAGTTGGATGATTGCTCCTATTTCCTTTGTTGGACCTTATCTACGGATTGATTTTATCACTAGCGAATTTACCGTGAAAAGCAAAGCAGATTGTTATGTAGCGGAGAGAATTTAGTGTTTATTTCGGATAATTGATTTAAGAAGAATTTAGAATAAAAATTCCTTCTTTTCCGGCGCTAATTCAACTCGTGTTAACTGTTGTCAATGAATAGACTTTGGATTAACTGACTTTTATGAATTTTGGACATAAATTCGTTTAAAAAAATATTTTGGTAAAAAAATATATTGGTAAAAATAAATTAACAGTTTGCAAGCTAACCAAGCAATACAGCTTTCGTAGATAAGGGATCAAGTGCTTTCACCAGCTCGTGCGAAAAAATAAATTTGTATAGATTCGATTAGCGTTTGTCTTTATTTCTGAATGAAATCTCAAATACTTTCTATATTTATTTTAACTGTATGCGTAGTCTAAGTTTTAATGAGTACAAGATTTAATGAGCACAAAAGTAATGTATTTTTCGTGAAAATATACCAAATAGGTGGAGCATTATTTATATTTTAATATTTTCATTTAAAAATTGTTTTAATTTTTTTCAAAACATTTTTTTTTTAATGATCTACATATAAATCCATAATTCGTGAGTTATTACATCTGTTTTTAAGAATTTATCTGCATGAGACGAGCATCTTTTTGAAAATTTATCAAATTATCTGGAATTCAATGAGAACGAACCTTCACGACTTTCTTCAGTGAGCTAATGGCGTCTACGATTAAATTCGTTATACCACAGTTTCACAGTGGCAAAGAATGGGGTCTCATTGCTAAGAATGGAAGCAATTGCCTATGCCCTGCCGTCCACTTCGAATGTCCTAATAGATCGTCATACGAAAACTTTCACGAATTAATTCCATTTTTTTATTGAGACACAATTTCTCTGTCACTGTAGGTAACACAAATTGCGTTCCAATGAACAAATTTTCTAAAGAAGTTTATGGTAAAAAATATTCAATTTTTCAATGCAGACGTCGGAAGGCACCTGATAGCACTTAGATTCAAAATAGAAGTAGTTCTATCATTCCAGAATTGTTCGAGGCTCTTAACTACTTATGTGCTTAATTTAATCTTAAGATCGAGATGAACATCGCGTATGCTGGTTAAAAATTAAAACATTTGTCATTGAGAAAGTGTGTTTGACCTCTCCTTAATCTAAAATATAGGGCAACTTAGTGTAGCAAGCTAGTAACAAATTTCATAAATTTCTAGTTATTTCTTTTCGAAGAAATTATTTTTATTCCATGAAATTTCGTATCTGATGTCTTTAATCTACATTAAGTTTCATTGTTTGCTCATTTGTCTTCAATAAACTTTCACGAAAGATTTGCAATAATAAATAATAACGTAAAACAAATAAAAATCGTACGACAAAAAACTTTTCAGACACTAATCTTCCGTTTTATTTGAAGTTAAAAATTTTCGTTTATTTTTTTATTTCACTTCTTGCTCAGTTCAGCTCAGCTATACGCCCAAAATTGGTTACATAATGTGATTGCACGAACTTAATAATAAATTTGTGCATTTTTAACGCCTTAGAAATGTCAACAAATTTTTCTTTGCCATAAAATGAAGAACGAAGGAATGAAAAAGTAAAACGGAAAACGACAAATGAAAAATATTTCTTTAGAAAATCTTAAATCTACATTAACGTCAGACTTTTACCTAAAGAAAAAAAATTTCTTACTTTAGAGAGCAATAATGAAAAATAAAAAAGTTTTTTAATAAAGACTAATCGTATCTGAGGAGAGGGAGAGACAGAGAGAAAATTTTGGCATAATATTAGCTTAACCTTCTTAAATGTTATCTTATGTTATTGTTAAGAAATCGAATGACCTTATGTAGCAGAAGGCATAGTATTTCGGTTGTTTCTTTGTAACACACCAAAGGAAATGTTAGGAAATAAATAATGTTAATGGATGAGAGACTTTCACTCGTTTCGCATGTTTCGCCGATATTTATAGCTTTCAGTGGAATTCAAACTTGGAGATAATCGGTTAAGCTCCCAAGCGCTTTTAGAACGTTTCAATTCAACCAATTTTTCATAACCTATCGATAACCTGAATATCTACGTATTGATTAACACTTTAGGATGCAAATGATCACCATCGGTTCGCTGTCGGAAGACTTTAAATCAAAGTCCCAAGTGGGCTTAATTCTTCCATAATAAAATAATAAATAAGATTAGTAGGCAAAAACGGTTCTCATCGATTCGTTAACAACTAAAAATAAAGTATAATAACGACAATTTCCACCAAGACGGATATATTCATCTTTTGACTGCTAAACTGCTAAATAAGTAAGAAAACTACATTCGAGTTCGACCGAATCTTTTACACAAATCTACTTCATTTTAGAAAGAAGGTTAAAAAAAATTCTAACATATTGAGTGGCCGTGGTAGACTTTCTCCATTTTTAAGAAATAACGTGGAAACTTTGTATTGTGTATCTCTTGCACTTTATAAATAGTGAACAAAATATCCAGAAAGCAGAGCTGTTTTAAGTTTATACTATAGGGGTAGGGATGTCCTTTGAACGATTTGCCCCATTTTCAATCCCAACCTGTTTGCAAAAATTTCCAAGGTTTCTGCTATATTTGGAGCCGATATTTTCATTTTTCCGGCCAAGAGAATATTTACCACAAACATTACACAGACAGACGGACGAACGGACATGATTAAGACGATTCTACATTTGATGCTGATGAAGAATACATAGACTTAGTGTGGTCTCTGAAGCGTCCTTCTGGGGTTTGTTAACAAAATGACAAAACGAATATCCCCCTATTCTTCAGTGGTGGGTACGAAAATAAATAACAACATTAAGAAACACACACACACATAAAAGCCTTTTTATTAAATTATAATATCTTAAGTACAGTACAAATTAAGAAACACACACACACACACATAAAAGCTTTTTTAATAAATTATGATGTCTTAAGTACAGCTTTCGAAAAAATTGTTTGATTAAAACTAATATTTTTTAAAAATATTCCAAAAACAATCCTCTTAGAGGAAAATGAAGAAGTTTTCATCACTGACCAGATGTTGTAAAAAAATATAAAAAATTCAAACCTATCTAGGATTGTTGGTGTTGCTGTTGATATTTACATATTCAAGAGAGCCAAAACAAATTTTCTATTTTGTATTAGTTGACTATACATTATTGATTAAAGTACATAAATATTTGTAGATAGGTGCGTAGAAATGATTAGATAAACATATGTACTTATATATATAAACTTATATAGATATTTATATAGATATTTATATACATATATTAATGCAAGCTTATATATATATATATATATCTATATAAGTTTATGTATCCGTAAATAGCATTTGTAATGTTTTGTAATTTAAATGAAGTGAAATTTGTGTACAATCCTGATGGTTTCCCTTGCACAAGTAGGAACATAAGATAGATAGAACTTTCACACAAACGGACAGTTTGATGTATATTGTGACAAATGGGCCGACGTGTCTGGGTTTGTGTTAAGTGAGATTTGCCAAATTACAAATACAAAGCTGACCACAAGTAATCTGAAATGGAATTCTAACCAGACAAGCAGAACCGTCCAACCACATCAATCATCATAACTAACAATAACGTCGCTCCATTGTATTTGTGTATAAATGCATGCGTACCTGTGTGCCCAAGCAATCAACTCTGAAGATAAAAATAAACTTTAAAGGTAATGAAAGCAAATAAAACGGTATAAATTATATTTATTTCAACTTAACGTGATTAGGTTGCATGCTCTGAAGACGTCTTTAGTAATACAACCAAAAAAAAAAAAAGAAGAAAAAACGAAAAGACATTACTTTTGCTGGTTGTGCGTCGTTTAAGGAAAAATCTTATATAAGGAAAGAATTTTTCTATGTATATATACATTTGCTGTCTTTAAACATAGAGATATCTTCATTGTGGACAATCAGTTTTTCCGATTTAATTAAAGGAGATCAATTTCGTCCTACTAGACGAAGTTATAATGTCCACAAACAGATTTCAGTAGAAAGATGCACAGCCGAACACTGATAAGCAGGCAGACAGATAAATGGTTGGAAGGACGGATATGTCTAGACGGATTCCGAATTTGATACTGATCGAAAATACTTTACGGGTCTCTGAAGCTTCTTTTTTGATCTTAAAAACATTTTACAAAATTACATTAAATTTTAGTAATATGTCGAGTGGGCGTGGTGGATTCTTTCCAGTTTTGTACCGATATTAGAGGATAGTTAACTCAATACATGTGTTAATTTTTATAGACTTTTATTTTATTTTCTTAAAGGCAAAGGAGTTCTCGATTTACGGTACAACGCGGCCGTGTCTTTCGGCCAATTTCGGCCATTTTCAATATTAAATTATGTGCAAGAACTTCCAATGTTTTTGCGGCCAAGAGAATGCACCGCAGATATTATACAGACGGACGGACGGACAGACCAAAATAGTTCAATCGATTCTAAATTTGATGTTGATCAAGAATATATGTACTTTGGGTGGTCTCTGAAGTTTCCTCCTGAGCATTACACATAGAACGAATATACCCTTCACTTTACCCGCTCCTTGATGCGTATATGAAATATTGATACCAAGTCATAGATAAGCATCTAGGGAAAATAGTAAACAGACGAGTGAGCTCAATTTGAGTTCTCTCTATCCCAGTTTCATTTGCTAACTTTCCAGACAAACGGACGAACACAGTCAGACTATTTATATATTATTATAATCTTACTGATCAAGAATATATTTAAAAATGATTTATTTACGAATATTACGATATACCGTTGTTTGATGTAAATAAAATTTCAAATATTTATATTTAAAAATGTAGTTTTTAAAAGGAATTTTAATTCTAGAAATTATCATATATTTTATAATAATATATATTATATATTTAATGTTTATATATACACTTGCAATGAATTGAAAAAGAAGAACTTTTATTATTTATATCGTTCTATCTGCACAAGCAGATAACATTATAAATCGTTGTTATATGCTCTGATAAATAAATTGTATAAATTTTTGAAAATCATTCGTTTTTATACATCGAAGATTTGTATCTACCGTATCGATGTTGTACGATTCACATATGTTTGTTCATTTTACTAATACTATTAAAGGATTTACCGCAAACATATTCTCCTTTACCGTTTCAAGCTAAATAACATTTCCTTGTAGATAAAGAAAAAGAAAAAAGAAAAAAAAAAGAAGTAAACAGCACATAAGCAGGATGTTCGTCTCTCGGTGTGTAAGTGCACATATAATATATACCGTTTAAAAATGCTTGTTGAACTGTAAACGGAACAAGATAAATTACATGCTATTATAATGATCTAATGGAAAATTATTGGCATCATTTTCGTAGATTTCAGTATTTTCAATACCTACAAGAATATGCGGCTTATGCGGTTGCTCGTCTACAATAAGTTTGTATACGAGCGTATTATGTGTGTGTGTGTGTTATAGAACGTACATAGTGTTTATTTCGACAAATTATTAACATTTCATTTGATTTCATTGAAAAATTGATGTATAGAACTACTCTTGGAATGCATTCATGTGTTTATCAAGCTTATAAATGTGATGTATTGGGTTTAAAAAAAGTGACACAACATTTGTAATCGAGAATTCTTTTGTCGTAGTTAAGTGATGCACTTTAAAAGTAACTGAATGTTATTATATTCACTAACAACGCAAGGCAAACTTTGGATGTAAGCCTACAGATTGGAACGTTACAATTTTTAATCTTAACATAAGTCATTCTTTGTGTTCTAAACCACTTGTGGTACGAGGTATACTAAGTTCAGGCGGATCTATGTAACAACCAAGAGCATTTATGGAAGATTTTTCTTTCATTACCCTAATCGCTTCAGAATCTTTTTCTGAATCGGTTTAAGTTTGTCTGTCTATCTGTCTGTCCGTCCGATCTTTGTCCACGTAATTTGTGTCGGACCATTTTTTGAGATTTCTTTACAAAGTTTGGCATCGTGACGTCTATAGCACAAGGATGACCGCTATTGAAAATGGACCGGTCGACTTAACATTACATTTTATATTGGAAAAGTCGTTATATAAAAGAAACCAGAATTTTCAAAATTTCTACGCAAAAATAGTTGCGTAATAGGAGTAGCGGCTTACTAACTGGATCGGATCGGCCAAATTTTTGCATCTTTATGTTTTACCAAGAAAATGAATGAAGGATTGACTTAAGTGAAGTGGCGTAGGGAAACTTTTACTTTTCTCTAAGCAACAATTGAGAATTAAAAAAGAAACGTTCATGATGGAAAGAATCTCAGGCGTAAAGCGTGAAATTTCTTGCTTCTTTTTGAGTTAAAGGTGCGAGTAAACCGTGGAACCTTTTCGAATATTCAAGCATCTATGATAAATATATGAAAGAAATATACGTTCGTATTAGGGTGAAGTTTTTCATCTGCCACTTTAAACTTATACGGGTTAAAGCGTTTTGTTAATTGTAGGAGGAATACCAGCCGATGAGAAACACTTTTCGACTCACAATTTCTCTACATTTTTATACTTACAATTAATTACTAATAATTCTGTCAACCCTTGTTTAATCTGTTTGCTGTCAGCGTGTACTTGGGGGTGAGTGGACACCCATTTTCAAATTTAATCTAAGGACGTACATTAATAACATCATTCTTAACTTCCTGTTTTCTATCATCTAACGAACATCGTAATAACTTGAGTTGCAGACCGAAGAAAGCTGACATTATTCAACGCCCTGAAGTAATGTGGTTCAGGCAAACTTAAACGAGAAAGTTTGCGAACATAAGAAAACTACAAAGTGAATATAACTTCGGTCGGACTATTGCCTATTGAGAAAATATATGGGGCCTTCGAGTTCGGTTAGTATTTTTGAAGAATTTGAACTCATTCTTCAGTGATGGCTATAAAAATTTAATGACCTGTTCATGAATCCAAATATGGAACGTAATGTTTAATTTTGGGTTAAACAAGCATGAAACGGAAGAAGCCATTATTAACTGTAGAAGTTCCTCATGTAACGCGGTACGAATATTAATTTATGGGAGTTTTAAATATTTTTCTCTTATAAGAAAAAAATAGAAAATCTTTCCTGGGTGGACCTTATTTATTTTGTATAAAAGTTAAGGCGGAAATACATTTTTAATGCGCCCTTAACTAAAAAAATTCTTTCCAAATTTGTTTATATGTTTTTTTTTTCGTTGGAGGATACACTCTGAAATGCAAGTTTCTGATGAAGTCTGAGATAGATTTTTTTTCTCAATTAACTTTTGTTACCTCGTTTGCTTAATGAACATATTTTCGTTATGTTGTAAAGCTTTCTCGTTATTCCCTCGATGGTGATGGCTTTTGTTTCAGCTTAATTTCCGAATGTAAACAGAAAATCTGTCTGTATAAATATATAAGTATGTGCGATTGCAATAATTTCAATTGATGTATTTTAGTACGAAAACAAAGTAGAGCAATAAGTACCAAGTTAGCGAAAGAATAAATTAAAACAAAGTTTATAACAATGCATTAAATGCGAACAGCACAATTTAATGACTGTGTAAATAGTTGATTATCAAAATCATTATGATGATGGCAATGATGATGATAACGATAACGATAAGCGATGGAATCAAAAGAGTGGTATTTATGAAATTGGCATTAGAAACTTGCTATCGCCGCCCCATTCAAAACCACTACGCTGCGCTGTTTTCACTATGCAAGCATAAAATACTGTGCGTTCTACGTGTGTGTGTGTGTGTATGATAGTGTAGTACACCGAAATCAGCCGTGTGTTCTCTAAATCGTGTTTACTTAGTGGAATTGCCAGCCTTTTGCATTTTCGTTATATGTACGAATAGGTCTTGTGCTACAGCGGTTGCTGGTTTGAAAAGCTGTTCATCCATATATTTTGCATTCAAGCGATGAATCATTAAATTAGCAAACTGCTAATATTTACACTTGTTGTCAAATGCATTTTCGCGCTATGCTGTTATTCAGCAAAGCCAACCTATTCATTCATTCATTCATTCATTCATTCATTCATTCATTTGTTCGTTCATTCACACATCCCTCAAATGCAAATACTTACCGCACACATACTCCTATACAAACATTTAAATACATAATACATACATACTCAAGTTTACATTCATATAAAGATGATGATTTTAGTTACGCTTCACTTTTGTGAAAACTTAAACTATGTTGCAGTATACATATGTGCAAGGATGTGTGCAGGCTATCGTGGTGAACTGGAAAATATGTATTTATTTAACCGAATTGTAAATACAAACATCAACTCCGCCACTAACAACAACTATTGTAATAACGACAAGCTAGGAAGTAGTATTCATGCTTCTCCTCACCGTCATCATCGTCATCTTCATCATCATCATCATCGTCATCATTGTCATCATTATCAATATCATTATCACAATCATCGTCACATGACATCAGCCATAACCATCATGTTGATCTATGGCCAGCAGTCTGCTTTAGAAGGTGATTTATTTATGGTAAACAATAGCTCACATGAATCGCCAACGCCGTGAATGAATGAATGAATGAATGTACTCTCAGCAAATACATGTTAAATAAAAAAAGAAAAAAAAAACTGTTTTTAAATTTAATCAAAAATAAATTTTTTTTGTAAGTCGTTCTTTAAAAATGATTTTTAAGAGTTTGATTTTTTTTTCTTTACTTTTGGTCTTACGTTAAAAGGTTTTCTCTTTTGCTTGAATAGCGAATGTGTAAAGTTGTATAAAAGTTGAAATACTTTTCAAGTTATTTATGTGAAAAGTTTATTTTGACAAGTTTTTCTTGTATTCAAGTCAAAGTTTTCTTGCTTTCTTTCTCTCTCGGATGACAATTGTTGGCAAAAACAAAAGAGGAAAACCCTAAAAAGGATTTCAAAACTTTACTATACAATAGGATTCACGCATGTATACATATTTTAATATCTACATGCATACATATTATATACACATATCTGCTGTCTGCTCATCTATCTGACTGTTTGTTGTTCGCATGTCTGTGAAATCTTAATTATTATTTTATATAAATTTTTAAGAAAATATTTATGAAAATTTCTTAAGCTTAAGTAGTAAATGCTGTCGACAAAGATCTCGAAAACTGGATATGACGAAAACTGTTGCTCCAAACCAAAAAGCAATGCAGTCTTTTCGCTTTTAGATATGAATATGTTCAACGAGACATCGCATCGCATCGCATCCCACAACGTTAGCGTAATCATGTAAGGGAATAAGTGATGTTTATACATCAGCTTGTAATATTAGTTTTTAAGTCTTGTTATTACACTTAAACTTTATAGTATTTAGGTAAGAGTAGCACGATATATACTTAAGTTAAAAAGCTACATGCATTATTAGGCACTATTTAGATATTTGAAGCATTTTTCGAATTATATTTCATTGAATTCTTGTCCAGTTAATCGAGTACTTTTTCAGAAAGATGAAGTTCTCTTTCAAACTTATGTTCAGTCACTCAAGGCGACTTTTCTGCTTTTATTTCGAATGTCCTTTCTCTCTCTCTGTTTGCCTGCCTATCTGTCTGTCTCTCTCTGTTGTCTGTCGGTCCGTCTTTAACTGTCTGTCTGTCCGTCTCTCTCTCTCTCCCTCTGTCTGTCTATCTTCCTCTTTTTCTCTCATTGTTCTTTCGAAAAGATGAGAGGAAGTGAACGCGAACTTTTACGTGATGTGTGAGGCTCATTTAATTTCTCACACACTACAGCTGATGGACATTCGGTGCTTGATGACGAATACAATTTAAAATTAAATGGACAGACAGACGGACGGACTGACAAGTTTAAATCGATTCAAAAAAAAACTGAATCTATCGGTACAATAAAAGATAGGTCTTTCCACAGCTCTTCTAGTTTTTCCCTATATCTGCATATGTAAAAAGTAGTGCAGGATATAAATAGATATGCAAAGAGAAAATCAATATTGTTGGATCAGGCTTCAAGTTTTATCTCATAGGTTTCATTAAAATCATCCTTGATGTTATGGTTTACAAAGTAATGAAATAATATCAAAAGTGGTATCTTAATTTCACGTAAAGAATTACTTTTCATGGGAGCTTCTATGTGGGATGGAGCTAACAAAATTAGCGAAATGCTTCCCTTAGTGAAATTCTTTATCTTCATAAAAATTAGACTTTATTGTCATATAAAAACTTATTTTCCTTTAGAGACCTTATTTGGATGGGGTTTGAAAAAGTAGACTAACGAAACCCAAATTTATTATCTTTCGTTTGAATGTGTATTATGGAGGAATTTTGACTATAAAATATAAAAAATTGGGCTTTCGCTGACACGGCTGTAGGAGAAAAAGTACAAAAAATTTTCACATTCGACCCAAGTTTTACATACCCATCTAATATATCAAATACTATTTATTACTTAGCGATTTTATCGAGAAATTTTGAAATTTACAATTTTTCTTTCGTATCACAACTTTTTTAAAATAGGGCTTTATATGCGGAGCGGTTCCAAAATTTATTAGATAGTTATTAAATATTATTCAGTCCTTTTGCAATAGAGTTTCTGCTTGACTCAAAGCACGTGAACGTATAAAATTTCAGAAAAGTATCCAAAAAATTGCGAATTTTAGGTTGAGCACGAAAATACATGAACAGATTAACGAACATGATTAAATCAATCCAGAAAATGATTATTTTGTAAATCTATTAATATAATAAAAGTTGTATTTATATCAAGTTCCTTTGGATGTTACACATACCGTCATAAACTTAATATACCCTGTACCACAAGCGCAAGCTATATATAATATATAGGTGTAGTTTGTAATTACAACATTAAATTGCATCAAATAGTTTGTTTCAAAAATACGAGCTTATGAAGTAAGATACACAAAACTGATAAGGAAAGTTGGTTATTCTATCTCACTCCTATCAATATTTAACTGCTATGAATTAAAATAATTTCAATGATACCAAGTGCTCCTCAGTGCTCCCAGGAGTCGTAAAAAATACGTCCATACGGTGAGCATAAGTTTTAAAAATGTTCTATATCCGGCCTTTTCCGAAAATGTTTCATTTTGCCTAATATTAATAAAGACTTTAATCAGCTGATCGGCAATTTTCTAAACTTTTCGGAGAAGATTATTGGAATCAATTGAAATCTCACAGCAAAATACGCTGGAATAGTGGAAGATCATGTTTCAGTTAACTTACGAACAAAGAAGTAAAAATCTGATAAATCCTACACTCTCTTTAAACTTTCTCTACACTTTTTACACCAAGTGTGTATATATTGGTAACTAAATCAATTTAAAACCAGAGAGAAAAATTATCAACATTAATTTAATATTGAAATTATTATTCTAATAATAAATGAAACAATTTTTGCAATTAAAATTAAATTTATAAACCATCATAATTTTTTTTTTAATGCCAGAAAACATTTCAAACAATTTTGGTTTGCAAAAATGAAAATCTCTACGCTACAAGAGTGCAAACAAATATTTCACAGCAGAAAACCACAAATAAGGACACTAGCAATTTGGTAATAAAATATAAGAAGACTGAGCAGCAGTTAATGCGTAAATGAATTTTGTTTTGTTTTATTGATACTTTTTTTTTTTTTTTATTTTCAAGTGGTTTTTAAATAATACGCTTCTAAGCAAAAACTATTGGAAAATTAATAGACAGCTGTTCTTTTTTTTTTTTTTTAGTTTCAAGTGGTTTTTATGTATATGATGTGGCTAAATGCAACTAATATTTTCCAAGTATAATCAAATAAAACTTTCCTAATTGGGAACTATTATGAAAATTTTGGTGATAATTTATTTTGAACGCAATAGCAGAAACCAAAAAATGAAAATTTGATTAAACGGAAAATACAAGAGAGAATAGGAGGAAGTGAGGCTGATACAAAAAAAAAAAAAAGTAGAGCTAGAAGGAAGGGCTAAAAAATGTGTAATTGACTGTATAACTGACAATTTAATTTAATGTTTTTTTCGTTTTTTTTTGTGTTCTTGGTTAAGTAAAAAGTGTTGCAGTCGTCATTTGTAATGGCAGAGGGTTTTGCGTAATGATAAAACATCAAGTTTTTTTTCGCCTCTTACTCTCACTTAACCCTAATGCAAATGCTTAGAAGTTTTACAATTTGCAGTTTAGTGTAGTGTCGTTTATTTCGTCGTCTGTGTTATTCTACAAAAAGGACGGCTTGAGAAAATACTGTCGCTTTTGACGTTAAATAAAACTGTGATCTTTATACGCCTCGCTGTCTGGCTTTAAAAAGGGGGATTGGCAAGGCAAGACATTGTGCTTAGTAGTCGTAGTTTTAATATTACGACAAATGATTTAATTGGCCGCACAAAACTAAAAAAAAAAAACGGCAACTAAGGAAGAGCAATCGTTTGTTTAAGGACTTTCTGTAAAAATTTGCAAAGTTCTTGAACTTTTTTGTTCTGCTTCGCTTAGTAATTCCCGAGAAAAGTATATTAATTTATTCATTTCATTTGCAATATACGGAAATATTTATATTGGCATCTTCTAAATCTACTAAAGTTACTTATGCTTTAAATGGTTTAGTGCTATTAAACTTACGCATCTCTAGAGTCATATAATGGGAAAGACGCCACGAACTTTTGCCTTGAACTATTATTTATACTCTACGCAGCTGTTTTTTACAAAATTGCATCTGACATTCCAAAAAAACTATTATGTTAACAACTAAAGGGAATTTGTATCCAACATTCGGGTTTTTGTGAGTTACAGGCGGACTTATGGACTACGATTTATCTGATTTTAAATTCCTTTTTAAGGAGACTAACATATGAGTTAAAAAAGCTAAAGTTCTCCCACGAAAATAAGCAAAAACTTCAAACAGTTGTCATAAACAATTTAAAGGCAAGAAATGGGACAATGCCAGGAAATGTCAATCCCAACTAATTAAAAGTCAAAGGGTCTTCATGTATTTATAGGGAGTTTATTATTTCAATGGTATCTTGAAATGTATTTCCACAACCCTTCTTTTCACTGCATTTCGGAGGAAATCATTTTTCTTCAGAATCCTACAGATTAATCGCAAGTATGTACTGTTAATAAAATTAAGCGTGTATAATAAGAGTATTCTCTACAATTTTAGAAGACTTGTTATTGTTATAATGAAAATACACCTCAGCACATAACCTCAAATGAAGTAAGTGAGGATCCTGTTCTTGTGCTTGTAGTTGGGGGAATGTCTATCAAGTAAGTATTTTTTATTGAATTTACGAATGGAACCAAACCACAATTTAATACAATTATTGTTCAATACTGATAATGATTACTAAAGTTTAAAAGGAATAATAATCAATAACGATAAACTGAGAAACACGACAAATGCGTTGGTATATAGTAAACGACATCTAGAGAAGCTAAAAAGAATTTTTCTCTTTTTATCTTTATGTCACAGGCCAAAAAGTATATTAGGTGTACAGCTTTACCTCTGCAAGCTTTTTTTCGACATTCGAGGTTTTGTGGTAAAAACATGACTATACATTTAGTATTCAAGATATCGTCCATTTCCCATCTTTAGGATAGCGTATGAGTCCAACATCGAAATAAGTGGTCATCTTTTGAAGTGATTCACCGGATTTTTGACTTCTCTATAAGAACGATAGTGCTGGTCAAGTGGACCGTGTGCTGTTGATCGAAATAAGTGATAATCAGAGCTTGGATAATATGTCGGATTTGTTTAGAGCTTTCCATTTCAACTTTGCATGGTCATACTTCAAAATTATTTTTTGTGTGATTTATTGCTGACGTTTATCTTTCACTTTCTTTCGGCTTAAATGCATTAATTGCCTTTGGCACAGATCACCTGTGATTGTCTAAGGCGGCTTTAGCAGCTTATAATACAAATGTGGGAATGGGTGGTTAAGTCACTTCCATTCATTCTGGCAATTCTTCTTTCACTTGAGACAAATCTTCAAGAAGCAATACCTCAAACCTAGGAATCACTAATGACATGTTCCTTCACTAATAGCGGTCTGGCGAGGAGTATTTAAGAGAATTCGATGAGTTCGATGAGTTGAAAAAGAAAATTAAAACCTTTCGCAAATGATGAGAATTTGGCTCGAGAATGCAGGCACAAATCAACTAATGTTTCGATGAGGGTTATATAGAAAATCTATTAAATTTGCTTATATTCCAATGAAGTCAAGCAAAATTTCGCTAAAGTCAAAGTGAACTTTTACTTTCGAACGTGGTTGTAGAATTTTGCGATAAATTTTACAATCTTCGGCTTTTTGTTGATTGCGACGGCAGTTCATGAATTCAAGCTTACAACCTCGAAGAGGAAACATATGAGAGCCGGTCTGTCCATATTGATATAGACAAGATTTCGTATGTGTACTTGTAAGCTTTACATGTATTTAATAAATCCAACATGTTCCCTCAAATAAGGATAAGGCATTAAAATTAATTCGAAGACTTTGTATTAGTGTCATGAACGACCTGGAATGGAATCAATAATCAATTACTAGCCTTTTTCTTAACTACACTGACTCCATGGTCAGCAAGACTCTTTAAAGTAAATTTTGCTAAAAGATTTCCATAGTTTGCGAATGTTAACTGTAAACTTTGACAAACTGATGACGCAACAACAATAAATACATTTCAATTTGACCAAAAAACAAATTTCGTACAAACATATATCTTGATAGGCAGCGAAGATTCGCTCCGTTTTCAAGTATTCTTAGTCTTTTTTTTAACTTAAGAGCTGCGCTATGAAATATTTAACAAATACTTGAAAGTAATGTTACATTATGTGTAAAGTGCCAAAGTAAATTGAGTTTAAAATAACTTTTTAATCCTTTTTCTCTCTACGGCTTAATTTTCAAATCTTTCAAGGAGATAAGAAAATTGTTTACTTAATGCTTAGTTACTGTTTGCAATAGGAAAGCTTCCGTTAAAAATTTATCTAATGCCTAGAAGTATGTATAATGTGTACTTATAGATTTAAAGTAATTCACTTAATCTACAGAGATTTTTTCAAGTAAATTTTATAATTAACATCCACCTATACATGCATTCATATCCTTATATAGATATATATAGATGTGAATATTTGCATTTTCCAATCGAGTTTTTCAAACTGGCAATAAATGTTTGTGTACGTGCGTGCATGTGTATGTGTATTTGTATGTGTGTGAGCTGGTATATGCAGGCTACAAAAAAGTCGATTTTACTTTTAGTTTTTCCTATTTTGTTTTTTTTTTGTGTCATTTTTTTTATCATCCTTTCGCAGTTGATTGTTGCTAACGTCCGGTGCGATAACGTTTTAATCCGTTTAAAAGCTTCCATTAAGTATTTTTTATAACTTTTTTGTTTTATTTTGTTTGCTTTTTGTTTTCCTCAAAATCTTTTCCTCTTGTTATCATTGTTACCTTTTCTCCGGTTTGTTCTTTGCACTTTTCACTGTACGGACGACAGTACTTGTCACACTGGACTCAACGTTTCGGGTATAATTTAAAAATTATTTTCTATCTTATAAATATGTTATAGTACAGTCGAGTGTCCTAGAAATTTGATATACATACATATATATATATGTAAGCATGTATGCATCTTTGTGTGCGTGTATATACATATATCTTGCTTTTGTTTATAACATTCTTTATATAATGCAAGTGACAACTGAAATTCAATTACATTAATTAAACAACAAACAGCGTATAAGAGAAGAAATACAAACTAAACTAAACTAAGCTGTAAACCGAGAATAAACTTTGGGAGATACTTTTTGCGAAAGTTATTACAATTCAAAAGGTTTTTAGGTGTCATTTTTCAATTAATGTACGAAATGCGTTTCATGAATGAGTTCCAGTTTTCTTCGCATATTATACGATAACTTGCTACGTTTTCTTCCCTTACTAACTTACTTTCTTCTCTCTCTCTCTCTCACTCTCTTTTATCTTATCTTATTTATGATAAATCCATTTAAGTTGATGAAAATCTTTCCGATAAAACTATTAAGCAAATGTAAATGTATTAGATCAACTTTTTGTAACCTTCAGAATGTACATACAAAGGAAAGCTTTTACGGTACTCACCTTCATACTTTCATATGTAAATGCATACTTTGTATAAATTTTCATGCCTCGTTCAACGGGTTGCGAGATATGGCTAAGTGTACGTGTGCGTTAATCATTTAAAAGATAAACGTTAAGTGTATAAGTTTTCTATAAGAGAGACATTTTTAATTTCTTACTATATCACGTTAATGTGTATGTGTTTATAAGCGAATGTCAACAAGAAGCTGTCTTTATGTTTGCTTATACACATTGTACACACATTTCTTATATATACCTAAGCCTGTATGTGCGTACAAAATGCAAAGATGGTAGAATACTGTATGTTTGAACAATTTATGAGTACAAGGTGAACATTTGCGTAAACGAATAAAGTAGTGCGACAAGTCTTAATGAATTACTTAAGTAAATCAGTATTTTGGAAACATGACCGAGATTTGAAATGCCTTAGATTTTGAAAAGTACGGAAAAGATTAGATGGAAATAAAGAAGATGCGTAAGAGACAGATTTCATTAAAAAAAATATTTGCAGTCAAAACAGCCAAAAAGTAAATGTGTTTTCAGCTAATTTGATACTGTCGGGATAACCTGCATTCGATTTGGCCCATTTTCAATAGCAGCGCTTGTGAAAGAACTCCCAAGGTTTTTGCGGCAAGGAGAACGTTTTGTATAGCCATTGCACAGACGGACGGACGGACGGACGGCCGGACGGACAGACAGGCAGACAGACATGCTTAATAAGTAAAAACGGGTGAAAACATTATAGTCAGCGAAGATCGACCACTTAACATCCTATACCACTTTGCCTAAAAAAATTCCTCACTTATTTTCATGAGAAAAAATGAAAAATTATAAATGTAATAAGGTGTTGCTCCAAAAGTTGACCTATTTGATGCAAATCTAGTACATTTAATTTTTATTTCAGATTACTATTGGGGATTTGTTTTCATCATAAATTTTAATAACTGGACGTTTTTATAGTATAAATATTCCTTTCCAGAAGAACACTTATGCGATGTGATTTCCGAAAAACAGACTTAAGCAGTCCAAATTCGGTACAATTAATTTTTATGTTAAGTAACTATTACGCACAAATTTATATCATGAAATATTAAAAAGATTAGAGATTTTTCTTTCATAAGGGCTTACCTTTCATTGGTATCCAAAAAATAGACTTACGTACTCCAAATCTGCTTAATTTTTATGGTCCATTGAAAAAATTTATGAAATATTAAAGATCATATCTCATTATCATACAAACGTTTACTTTTTATATGAACGGTTATGTGAGAGATGGTTCAAACAATGGTCCAATCCGATACAAATTTTTCGCGTTTATATTATATACATTATTTTACCGATTTTTCTCGAAAAATGTTAAAAATTGCAATTTTTTCATATAAAAACTCCTCCCAAATGGGGTTTATATGGGGAGTGATCGTATAAATGATCTGATGTGATATGATATGATTGAATTCATTTCAATAGTGTTTGTCCTTGAGCCAAAGGATATTATACCAAATTTCCTTAAAATATCTCAAAAACTGTGATCAGTGGGTTGAATGCAAAAATATATAGTCAACTACCATACGGATAGATAGAGTTAAATTGATTCGGAAAATGATCGGTATAATGAAAAATGGATCTATCTTATCCCCTTCTGGGTGCTACATACATCTGATTGAACTTAAAATACGCTGTAACGCGAGTAACGTAGGGTATAAAAATTACAGGAGGGAGTAGGTAAATCTTAATATTTTAGATATAAAAATTAAGAATTTAAAAAAATTAAAAATCCTTGCACGGAAACCTCTATTAACTTTGTTCCAGAAAAAAAAAAAACTATAGAACATTTTGTATTAAACAAATGTCAAGAATTTTACATATGCATCTCGACACGATCAGATGAAAACGTAACAAATATTTGACAGATAAAATAAACCATTATTTAAACGTACACACGCTTGACACAAAATAGTGACATCCGAGTTAGATTAGAAAAATGGTTTTAACTTAAATGAAATTCTAAATACAGGTAGAAGCCATTGGACATCATGAAAACTCTTCATGATAATCCTTATACGTAATGGGGTCCAAAAAATAGACAAATTACTATTATGGATCAGTTTTCACCATGAAATATTGAAAAGCAGTGCTTTTTGTTATACAACCACTTACGCTGCATGAGAGCTCTTCCTTGGGATGAGTTTCAAAAAATAGATCTATGTAATTTAGATCTAGCGCATTTAATTTTTATGTTAAATTACTGTTACGGACTAATTTTCATCATAAAATATTAAAAATTATATCTTTCTACATTACAAGGTTAATTTTTCATAAGAAAGGTTATACGAAACGCTGTTCAAAAATTGGTCCTACGCAATTCAAATTTTTCACATTTATTTTATTTTTTATTACATAAAAATTTTGTTCTAATGCGGCAGTATATGGAGAATAGTTTTAAGAACGATCCGATAGAATTCAGTTTTAATAGCGTTAGTGTTTGGGCCAAGACAAGTCAGTAGACTATGTTTCGTCAAAATATGTCGAAAAATGTTGACCTGTAGGTTAAACACAGAACGCATGAATGGAGATCAGATAGACGGACAGGCAGACTTAAATCGACTAAGAAAATGATTCTGTAACGATCGGTATAATAAAAGACGGACCTATATAAAACTTTTCTAGATGTTGCATACGTCCGCACAAATTTACGATACGATAAGAAGGTGTACACAACAAAATTGATGAACGTTTGTTCAGCCGACAATCATGAAAGTGTACCATTAGATCGGCACAAAAATAAAAAGTTTGGCGATCAACTATAGGAAAACTAAAGAATTAGGAACAGATGCTATTATCATTTAATTCCTATTCCGAAATTAAATTACAAATGTTATTAAAGTTGCTGCAGAGAATGTGAATAGTTTATAATTATGCCGACTTAAGGGATAACATCACCTTACTTGTATTAAAAATTGGATTATTTTTCTTAAATTTATATAAAAAAAAGAAATGATTTATTAATAATGTTTTTTTTTTAAATATGAAGACATAATTTTTTCCCTTGCTTCTCTGCATATAATCCTTCGTGAACAACAACGCGCATACTTATACGTATTGGAGATATCCCATAAGTACCTTCTAAAATTGTTTTCGAAAACAACTCTTTTTTGAATAGTGGAATACCGCTACAGGTCACTATTTTACACCTAGAACAACAAATTAAAAATGCCTTGGAAAGATGCCTCAAAATATAGTGAACGTCATAGAATTTTGTGTGAAGAGTTGTATAAAAAACGTGTGGCGACCGTTTGGTTTTCTTTTTAGAGTTAAAATCGAAAATTCGCCTACAGAATCGCTAAATTTTAATTTTTCCGAAAAGTTACACATAGCTCGCCAAAAACTGTTATTTTCAAGCTACATTTCAAGCTAATGGGAAAATATAGATTGATCCATCCGTGCTCGAACCTCGAAAGATTTTATTTTGAGAAAAACACATATAAGTTTCGTTTGTTAAGAAATTTTTCTTCTGCCTCTAACCTGCGATGCCTGAAGAATATTATTAGTGTAATGGTTTTGTTGAATTTTGATCTTTGAATTTAACGTCTTTTGATCGGGTTCCCTCGTTCAGCTGTTTTAGTGGTTGCCAATTTAACGACAACCATTACAGTTTCATTATGTCAATCAATACATCTCTCCGTCTTTTTATCTTTCCGTCTTCTCGTCATTCCATCTTTCCGTCTTAGCATCTTTCCATTTTACATCTTTAAATCCTCCCATCTTTCCGCCTTTCCATCTTTCCAATTGTATAACAATCTCGTAGTGAAATTCCAGAAAAGATTGTTCGCATCTGGTTTTCCCTTCACATATCCGTGAATATGTAGAAAGATGTATATTATGTTTAAAATAATACAAATCGTGATCGACTTGTGCGTCTGTAAATATTTGTTAATTCGATTTTCAACAGCGAACAAGAACAACAGCCTTCCGGTTTGAAAAAGTGATAATGAATTTCTTACTAGGTTAAATAAAATATGTTGACTGCAAGAGTGACTGCGTAGTATTGTTTAAGTAATTTTTATATAGCAAGATATCCTTTGCTCTGCCGCACTACGTTTCTTTTGTCTTGGGTGTTTATCCCGACAAACAGTGTAATTGTATTCTGGTTGCATGTATCATGTACCATACGGGTTAAGAGAAAAAACGGAAGTACTCAAACACTGGGACAGACGGAAAAAAATGTTTCGCACTTTGGCATTCTGTTGGCAAATTTTATATATTTTCAAATTAGTTTTAACACTTTGGTACTTTAAAAATCAAATTCATTATGCAGATCCTTTCTTCAACGTTCCTTAAGAGTGCGTGCCTTTAATCCCCTTTCTTTAGCAGATACGATTCCTTTTGTTTTGTAATTTATATCGGAGAAAATTATTTTGCTAGAAAATATGTTACAGCAGCATTTTTAAAGATCTACTTGAAGGTAACAGGAGTTAGGTATTAAGTTGGTGTAATGAAATAAACAATAATTCCCCTAATATACGTGAAAGGCCGATAACGCGCAAGTAGCAAGATAGAAATTAGGTGATGGGATTAAATATGCGATTGTTAAATTTTAAATGGTCCTTAGTTTAGGCCAAAGAGATCAGTGAGAGGCCAGCATGAAAATCGTCTCTTTTGTGAACTAATAATTGGTTTCAGTCGCTCGCCTTCGCTCAGTTCGGCGAATTGAATAACGAATTCAGCCTTGCTGCGTTTCTCCCTACTTTCTGTTCAATGAGGTGTTTTAAGTTTAAATTTATTCAATTTTCGTCCAAAATACATGGGGACATTAAATGTTTATATCGCGCCGTGCAGTTGATAAGCAGTCATTAAATCAAAAGGAATCTTCAATACAGTACACCTATAATTCGGGTTGGTTTTCAGTTTTCACGTACTTTTATTTAATTCGCATTTTTGCTTTCAACATTTCGTCAAAAGTGAACAACGTTGATAATCAATAAGTGTGAAATTCCTTTAATTCACTTTCTTTCTTACTTTTAACTACACGTTTGAAAGAAAAATTTTATTTTCTTTTTTCTTCTTTATCTTAGAAGAAAGAAATGGTGCCTTACAAAGTACAACGAAAAATTTTTTTTTTTTTTTTGTTTTATTTAACCCACCTGAAGATTTTCTACACAAGAGATATACGTATTTTTCATATTTTCCGGCGTTGAGCTCTATTTGCCTACAAAAAAGAAAAACTACATTTTAATTAAAATAATGTAGTATGTGTGAAAAAATGTTCCTTTCTCTCTCTATTCCTAGAGTGAATCATGTAATATTCGTTGCTACCGTCGTTATCTGTGACGTTTGTTTCAGATTTCATCAAATTTTATAATATATGAAGTCGAGCTTTACTGCATACGCATACATGTGATGATGTTGATTTTTTTCCTTTTCTTTTTTCTTTGTTGTTGTCATTTTATCTCGGCTTTCTATTTTTCATGATTTCATTAAAAAAGTGAACAAAACTATATTTATATATATATATATATATATATATGCACGTATGTAGTACAAGGACGGTCGTGCATTTCTCTTTAATGTGGTTTTTTAGTTTGTTTGCTTTTTGTGTTTAACTCTCTTTAATTATGGTTTCATATTTTATTATCATTGTCAACGCCAAAGCTACTACTGTCAACATCAACATCATTATCACACTTGTCTTTCATTATTGTTTAATTTTTTCATAAATTTAAGGTAATTTTACGGAGTTTCATTCAAGATGTCATTATAGTATTAAAAGCAATTTTTTCAAATTCTTTGATTAAAAATAATATTAAAATTTCTATGAATGAAAAAAACAAAAACAAAAAAAGGAAAAGAAAATAAGAAAATATTTAAATTAAAATTAAAATTTAATTTCAATTTTTTAAATTTTGCATCTGCTTAATACTGAGTGCTTGTTTGTTAATGTCGCATGTTTGGGAACATCTATCTACTTTGTTATGAATTCATTTGCACGCTTAACGTTCAGACCTTGCAAATTGTATTTCGCATCATACAGTGATACGTATATGCGTATAGCGATAGTTATGCATATGGATTTTGAGCACAAGACCAACTATTTAATATTCATTGCATTCAACTGACCGCAGACGCATATGCATACAAAAGTATGAACGCATTCATTTATGCATTTGTACCCACCTACCTACCTAGCTACCTAAATAGAGTGGTTATTAGTTACGGCTAATATGCATATGGATGCGTAAGTAAGCACCAGCCTGTTGATTTCAAACTACGACGCACTTCATGCCTCTTCGTTTATTGTTTCTATCAAAGTCTAATACCATAAAAAAAAAAAAATTCATTCATTTCAATTTTATTGTTAATTATTGAATGATACTCCGAATTAAAATTGCTTATCGAACTTGAGAAGAGCTAATTAGTTAGGGCATCTGAAACCAATTCCATAGGATTTCAAATGTTTAATTTTTATTACATGTGACATCTCTCTTATCATATGATGACAATTTAATTTGATTAATGCTTTTATATTATTTTCATTAACCTTTTGTTCTTAATGGACGCCATTACCATTTCCATCCTCGTTAGCAAATGTAATGTTCTGATTGCAGGAGGAATTTTTAAATTTTGAGCTTACTTCATTAGACTAAGCCTTGTGCAAAAAGTAACCGGAAAGATTTTCGATTCATATCGTTCGAGCTAGTTTTCTTGTAGGTATGCCAACGATTGACTTACTAAAACGGAGCCTAAAACATTTAAGCTTCAGTTGGTCTCAGAGTGATGTCCACAAAGTAAGGAATTCGCGATAGGAATACGGTACGTACTTGTTGAATCACTTTGCTCAAACTAATCTTACGTCTCATATTTCCAGTCCAAGATTTTCATCTTATAAATGGTTTTAAAGGTTACATTAATATTTCATAAGTCCACCCTCTTTTAAATGAAAAAACTTTCTCATTTTGCGAAGTTGAATAGTACGAGATATTTTTCAGTTTTCTTCGAATACTTCACCCAATTTGTGTTATTTACGCTTGCATACCATTCGAAATATGAAACTGTATCTAAGAAATTTTTGCGAATGGAACTTTACCAATGTGATTAAAAACAACCGAAATTTCAAGCCCACTAAGCAACAGGCTCCGCTCATAGTATAGCGCGTCAAAATTAAAAGAAAAAAATATTATGACATTTTCAATTCCCGTCCTTAAGATAAAAACTTCGTATACCTCCCAAAAGTATAAACATTTTTGATATTCGAAATAAAGACATTGAAATTTCATAAAATTGTATCTTAAATTTCCAAGCGAGAAATCAAAATATTGGAAAACATTTCTCTACAGGTAGAAAATTTGTCATTCCGCTAAATCTTATAATGGTTTTAATTAACTTTATTTTCAAATTCATATCTTTTATACAATTTTTAAATTCTAATAAGCTTTCGGCTATTGATTGCTTCGGCACACGTACGCAGTTAACAATGAAGAGAGCGGAAGTAGTTATGATATTAACGACATTTCCGCGATACACTAAATTATTGGTTTATCAAATACTGCAATATATTAGAAATACTTGTTAATGTATTGCTATGTATAATAAAAATAAATTGTAATTCAACGATTTAAAAAAATTTATTATTTCTGAGGGCTACAAACCAGCTGTACTTTCATAAACAAAAGCTTGTAGTTTTGCTGTTTTACTTTCTGAAGCACAAGCAATTAAACAAAGTTTTTCGGAAAAGATGGACTTTTCCTTTATTCGCGTTTATTTCGTTCACATGAGGTTTAACTTCGCATTTGTAAAATATATTCTCAAAAATATATAAAGAGCAAAAATTGATTTTGAATCATATGCTAAAACTTAACTCTTTTAGTTCCTTCCAGTTTAATGTTGGGAGCCCTATATTGTTGCTTTGGCTTTTTATGCATTATGCATAAAATTACCTAACATTTCTAGATCAAGGTTGCTAAAATGTGTTCTCTAATTATTTACGTTGAAATTGGCATTATTAAGCTATAGCCAGTTTAGTTCAACGTAAGGACATTGCCTTGCCTTGTATATATCACTCAATACCATCTACATGTAAACCTTTATTAAACTTGATTAATGAAAAGAATTATTTGATAATTAAGTCGAATTTAACTTTCTTAAAATTCATTATAAATTATACCAAAATATATTGAATAAATGGATATTTTATCCTGTTAACAAAGCATAAAACGTACAGAGCGTTAGGAAAAATAACAGGTATTGCAACATACTATCATAAAACATTTTTTGCAATTTTAAATCTATTTTATTAAGAATCGTTTCAACGAAACGTGTTATATTAAGACTAAGAAAAAAAATTGTTCTTCTCCTAAATCAAATGGCGACACAATTTCATCATCCAATAGTGAGAAATATCTTGGTGTCCAGATCGATATCGAAGACTAACCTGAAAAAAGCAACAACTAAATACGATAATCATGTATGTACTGTCATTTAGGACGAAAATCCAAACTAAATCTAAAGAACAAAGTTATGCTCAACAAAACCATTCAAAAGTTAGTACGGGCGTATGGAATCCACCTATGAGGAACATCCTAACGTGGAAATATTACGTAGATATCAGTCTACAACTTTAAGACTAATCACTAATGCTTCTTGGTTTGTGGATAATAACATTTTATATACCATGTTTGATGATGCGAAAGTGAAGGATGAAATGAAACGTTTTAGTAGTAATTCCTTAAATGGATTAAACAAGCACCATAACATTTTAACTGTAAACCAGTTAGATGATAGTTATGATGTAAGAAGAAACCATATAATGTTCTAAGAACTAAGAACTTAGAAAATTTTCTGCTTGCACCAGAACTTGAAAAATTTTGTGCTTTTATCAGACACGTCTACGAACAATTTTGTTTAATGTTGTGGTGTGAGTGTAAAAAGATGAAAGTCAGTTAAGTTGTTCCATCTAAAATATAAAATATTTAACAAAAGCTACATTAATTCTAAACTTGAATCGATACCACGGATGGAATGGTAAAGATAGTGATAGTCTTCAGTAGTGTCAAAGTAATATTTTTTAATTCTTAGTGTTCCATTTGATCTCAAAATAGTAAGTATAGTTTTGAAAAGAAACGACACTGATTATGATTGAGTGATTTTTTTTGTGAAGACAAATGATTTATTTATTTAACAATTGCTAAAGTTTTCATTAATATCTGGTCCATCGGCTGCGGCGTACTGATTATTAAATGGTATATGATTATATAATAATTTCTTAATATTATTACGAAAATCAGAAACAAATAAAAGGCAACTGCAATAAATTTGATAAATCTATGGGAAGGAAATTGCTTTGAATGCGATACCTACCGCGGTCATAAAAAGACATATTTGCAGCTGGCAGTAAAAGCAAAGATTGGCAAAGAATTCCGCGAAATCTGACATGAATGGAATTAGTGAAACTACGTATTCGCAGGTTTCGCAGAAAGAGACGCAGAATTTGTGATTTTCGTAGGGTTTGTAAGCAGATCATTTTGCTTAAAACAGTCAGTCGATAAATAATATTTGAGAAATAACTAAGTGTTGAAGAAAATAATTCTTTTGTAATAAATTGTAAAATAATTGAGTTTGTAAATATTACATCGTAAATAAAGCTAACCAAAATCTAAGCTTTTCGCCATCTAACGATACGAACAGAGCCTTAAAGGTACGACACGAAAGGGCAAATTTTCGTAACGACATATTAAATGTTCAGGAGTAAAATTTTCAGAATTCTTACAGGAAAGTTGTTGTCATATTCATGGTTAAGATAATTCCGAACGATAATTGCTTCTCAACATTGCTAAATAAGATATCTTTTAACGTAGTATCATCATTACGGAAGATACTTTTTAACGTAGTAGCATCATTTGGGCGTCATATTATCACAATGCCAGACAAACTATAATACGCTGTGTCAAGTATTCAGTACTAACTATAATTTGTTCGATGAGGTTAACGATTCTTAGGATTTTGTTAAAAATTGAATGTTAGGAAACTAATCAAGACATTTTTTGATTCCGTGCTATTCATTATTATATAAGTGAATAAAATATCTACGAATTCGTAACGTCATGTTTTTTTCGCAAGTATACTCGATAATAACATTTAATTAACCGATAACATTTACAATCCAACTAATTATTAAAAAGTTCATTATGGTTTACTTGTATCTTTAAAATTTTAATTGCAATTATTTTCTTTAGATTTATATGATGCTAGTAAGTACTACATGCGTTGTCAACATTAAAAAAACTAAACAAATAAATAAAAAACAAAGCCAAAAAAAAACAACAAAAATAGATAAAATTGTAATTGTTTTTGTTTAAATTCACTCAAAACTATTTTACTTGTCACAATTTATTAAATTTTCCATTCAACTTTTACTTTAATATACCAGAAGAGACGTCAAAGTCAATGACCATTCGTTATAAATAATTTATCCTGGAATTTTTACACACCTACCTAGGTATGCATGTTGTCTATACAATTACACATGTTGCAAATAGTTGATGATTGAGCAGAAAAAAAAAGATTTAGTATTTTAAAATCATTTTTTTTTTTTTTTTGCTAAAACTAAGTTATGTAATAAAAAAAATTCATATAAATTATAGCGAAAACCTTCGCAATCTGCATACATTCTCCTCCCATACGCTTATGTAAGCCACTACGGATATGTACATATGTATACGATAGAGCAGTGTGTGAAGAGTGATTGTGCAGCCCTTCACCCAGTGGAGACATCAGATGCAAATCATTAGAAAACAACCCATGAACGAGAAAGCGAAAAAGAGAAAATAGTTATACAGACACAGATTTAAAAAAAAATGAAGAAAGAAAAAACATGTATTTTATTTCTGAATAGATTGAATATACAAAAAAAATTTTTTTATGAAATTTAAAAAAAAAAAGAGGAAATTATTTGAGGAGGAAACTTTAAATGACTAGACCTAAAACAAAGGTCGATTGAATTATTGCTTTTAAAACGCAAAATAGATTTTTTTAAGACATATTTTTAAAAAAAAATTATAAATGTATAAAAAATATATAAAAAATTTTGAAATATCTTCAAGACTTAAAAATCATTCGGTAAATGGGATTAATATTTAAATAGTAGCGACTGGACGGGTAATCGATTTGGTCATGTTTATCTATCCCGTATGCAAAGGCTTACACATTTCCATCTTTGTTTTAAGATGTGGTCATGATCCTCTCCCTCTTAGTTAGATTATATCGATTTCTAATTGCGTTCAAAGCTTAAAATTTACTGAATCATACTGGAGCAATGAGTGTTTTTTTCTGCGTTTGTTTTATTTTTTGCTGCTACCCACTATGTACCAGATGCGCAATTAAGTTTCAAGTGTCTTTTTTTTTTTTTTTTTTTTTTTTTTTTTTTTTTTTTTTTTTTTTTTTTTTTTAGGAATGAAAAGTTGAAAATTTTTATGAAACATAGAAAAATGGTTCATGTGAAGTATTGTTCTTCATTAGGTAAACATTTTTGGCATCTGTGTGGGCACTACTTTGCACACCAATGGACGAATTCGGTAAATAAACGAATCTCTAGATCGAAAATATTTATCCCAAAAATTTCCATTTTCTCGAAAGAGGTCAAATGTCGCTTAGGCAAACGATACGTCATCGACCGAAACAATTGATTACGGAAACGGCCCAGTTTAACAAATACAACAGTTGCGGTAACAAAGCCAGCATAGTTGTTTTTTTTGAAGCCACGTCGTAACAGAATTATTGAATTATCATGGGTATCAAGTCGTGAAAACCTGGACCCCACTCAAGCGCTAGACTATTTTTCAGCGAACGAAACTCGGCGGCATTCGAAGAAATAAACAATGTTCCAATAGATATAAAACTTATATCTACAACGTAGGGCTTCCCCTATTCCCAAAGAGTCAAAATCAAGCATAGTCCAAATATTTACTCTCTGATGACACTTTTTTCCATTTAGGATCTTACAACCACCACTATACCCCCGATCTACCCACCAGCCACGCAGCAGAGCAGATTTGAAGTTCGTTGAACATAGCAACGTAGTAAAACAAGTCTGCTTTTTTGGGTCTGAATTTTGGCCTTTGAATGTTCTATACATGTTACATTCCGGAACTGCCAATCTTATTGTCTTATCTTAAGGGTACTTTGTCCTGGCGAAGTCATCGACAAATTTCGGCTATGTCCATGGTACTGTCAGCCTAATTACTGTATAACACTGATCTAAAAGTAGCGAATTATCGAGAAGTGAAGTATCTTTCATAAAAGAAAGGCATCTTCCCCGATGCTTTTCTTGTAATTCTTTAAGCTACCCGCGGTTGAGTGTTAAAACCTTCTGAGCCGCTCGGTGTTTCCTCTTAAACATTCAACGTTTCTACCCGGGACCACGTAGTAACAGTCTAGGGATGGGGTAATTCGACATTTTAGCGCAAATTCGCGAAATTGAAACATTTCAAGAAAATAACGAAATTGTAACGACCCGAAGCGCATGCTTGTTTCGACCCACACGTTCTCATGTCGCGTTCTATATTCTTTAGAATTAGATTACATATATAAGTTAAATGTTAGCAACCTCACTGATTATTAAAGAAATTAATTTGTCGGGATATGGGGATGTGTTCTTATTCGAAGTTGTCCTAGCTGACTTCAAATAAATATCGGACTGATTGGCAACGCTAATCGAACTTGAGTGGAGATCAGGTGGAAGAAGAGGACAACTTCCTCTTCGCCTTTGGTGAACAATCATCAAGAAGTCAAGACATTGGATGAGATTTTGAATCCAAGATCATTCTTGTAAGGAATAGCAACAAGAACCGTCGATAAATTGGTGTTTAAACCTAAATATGAGTTATTGTAGCAATTAATTATAAAAACTAATGTTCAATAAACACCTCATTGGAATTAGATGTCGACACTTAAAGGAGTAGTTCGTTTGTTGTTGGAAGATTTATTCGACCCCTGGACGTGACTGGCGGGACTGCACAGGACATAGATAAATGGAATTACAGAATTCTTCCGTAGAGGAAAATATCACACAATCAGTGAATGGTTCAATTTGTTGAAAATGAAAAAAGTGAAGGGCGCTTCTTACAAAAAATTTAATATTTATTATTATATTATTAAATTAAAATAAAAGAAATTATATACCTGCCTGAGGTTACAAATATTCGCGATTCTTAAAATGTATCATTTTATTAATTTCTCCTACATGAGTTCAGCTTTATATCGATGTAAGCGTATACATCAATTGTGGCAGTTTTCATATATGACCGCATCCAATTCCAAATAATTATTTGGAAATTTAATCACAATAAATGCACGGAGTAATAAAAACATAGGGTATAAATATCATGTATACGTAAATGTTAGCAAACACAATAATGGAGAATTTTATTACACATAAATGAATTGGACATCTTGCTCTTTATAATTCTTTCTCTTTTTTTCCAACTTAAGGTATCAATAACGAGCAATAAATTTGCAAAGTGTTGTGGAATTTGTGCAATAAAAATATCCTAAATTGCCGATATCTCATGCAGATGAGAGAGAGGTAACGCATACCTGTTAAATGCTTTTATTGGTTTTTTTTTATTATATATATATATATATATATATATATATTAATACTTTTTATATAAAAAAAAAAAAATAATATTTACAAATAAAAGTTTCAATTTTAGTCTCAATCATTTTAATGCAAATGAATGTATTGCGTATGAATACGATTTTAGAGGTTTAATTCAACAATTACCTTAATTTACATTTCGTGAATAATTTCTATAGCAACTGAGAAGTTTCAGAGCGACACATATGGAACAATAAGGGAAGAGAGTTGGCGTCTTCTACATAGAATCCGTGTAAGGATTCGGCAAAAACACTGTAGAACTTATACAAAATTATCGTTTCTAAATTAATTTCAAGAAAATTCTACTTTTCTTATTTAAAAAAAAAAAAATTAAACAACTTATTAATAAAAATATTTATTTCTGAATTTTTTTTACTAAGCAAAGTTTTTTCACCTTTTTGTTCTAGTTTTCTTTGAATTTGTGCCGGGTATTTTCCATAGAGAGCGACAAAGACAATAATAATATTTATTCTATTATTATTCGAACTGACAGAATTCCGATTCAAAATTTTAAATCGTTTATAAGCTGTTATAAGCTGTTGACTTGCATCTACTCTCATATCTGAACAAAATTTTTACTCAGCAACCTAGTTTGAACTCAAATAAACAGGTTACAGCAGACCCAACTAAGGTTATTGAGGTGCATACTGAAAAGTAGTACAAAGTCCGAGTAAATGTATTCGGGATTTGTTACAAAATAGATTGAGTTTCAAAGAAAATTTATTAAATTTTTATTTTATAGTTTCCTGTTTTCTTAGCTTTCACTTAACGTCTACTAGCTGCATATCTGATTGTTCCGTTTCAATATCAACTTATACGTAGACATAAGGTACTATTTAGTTTTAATAAGGTTTTGACTGAATTCGATTCAACCTTCACAGCAATTACATTAGATATGTGAAATTTTTAAGGCGAGACATATATCTTTAGTTTACCCCACAAAATATACATTTTCTGACTAAAGGTAAACAGCAGACTCAATGTGTCTATCAGTACAATTCCGTCTTGCAATCATGGCAGCGAGCACAAAAATTCCTCATGAGAAACAAACCTGATTGATCTTAAGATTTATTTTATCACGAGCCCAATCAAAATTACATCACATTTATAAATAATTAGGACAAAGTAGGTAAATATGATCTTCAATTTGTAAAAAAAACGTATATTCCCAAATTGCATAAAAATGCGAACTATATATAATATGGCTTCTTAGACGATATAATATATACGATACGATATACGGTTAATATAGCGAATGAGAGGCTCTCCGCTGATGAGATATCGCATTGAGATATCGCATACAATGCTACGTAGGTAGTAAAAGATACGGCACATACCAGATGCAATTGCGTTGTTTCGCGCGAAAAGAAAATATGTAGGATAGATAGAAAACCAAGCTACAAGTCAAAACGAAATTGGACTTGGTCCGGCCGCAATTGTTGAAGAACCTCAATAATCCTATATATATTTTCATCAGTAACTTTTAGGTGAGATCTAAAACTTAACAGCGATATATACATAAGCAAGCAAAATAAGGAAGAAAACATTCCAATATCCCGCAAGGCAAGCCTGTGACTAGCGAAGAACTTTTTGAAAAATTCGCTTTAAGACGAATACATTTCTTTCACTTTTCACTACCAAAAGAGGAGGTGTAAAATGTTGTGTTCTCAGGAGGAGATTAAAAGTCTCATATTAATTTGAAGCTGACTAACTAAACTTTTTCCTATTAGTAAAGTCACTGACACCCAGATTACTTGATAAATGTACAAACGGAAGAAAGAACGTTGAAGCATTAAATGAAACGTTGTGTATATTATAAAAAAATATTTTCAGAATTAATTAATTAATAAATAATAAATTATTAATTAATTATTAAACATTTGATTATTAATTAACAAATAATAAATTATTAAGTAATTATTAAACATTTAATTATTAATTAACAAATAATAAATTATTAATTAATTACTAAACATTTAATTATTGATTAACAAATAATAAATTATTAATTAGTTACTAAACATTTAATTATTAATTTACAAATAATAAATTATTAATTATTTATTAAACATTTGATTATTAATTAACAAATAATAAATTATTAATTAATTATTAAACATTTGATTATTAATTAACAAATAATAAATTATTAATTAATTACTAAACATTTAATTGTTAATTAACAAATAATAAATTATTAATTAATTACTAAATATTTAATTATTAATTAATAAACAATTAATTCTGCATTAAACGATTTATGAATTCATGACATTATTTATGAAGTATTTTCTATAAACTGTTTGATATTTTATTTCTACTCCAGGAAAATAGTCTTTGAGTTTGGGATTTCATATTTTAATGCGCAAACTCACCTCAAGACTGTGGAATGAAAGTGACTAGCATGCTAGGGTATATTCTATATGGACGATAAATATATATTTAATAAACAGAGTTTAAATTGAGACAAATCAACGTTAAAAATGTTTAGTCTGGTTACGGTTATGCAAAAGTTACATCTTCTAAACGGATAACGCAAGGCAAGACCGTAACGAAGAAAATAAAACGTAAAAAGAAAAGTGAAAGTTTAAAATAAACAAACAAAAAAAAAAAAAGAAAAAAAAAGCAAATAAATAAAAAGTTTTTTTTTTATTTTGTTAAATTATTAAATTTAAAAAAAAGTTTCCTTTTTTAAAGTTTTTTACACGAAGAAGATTTAAGAGTTTATCCTTTTTGTTTCTATGTATGATTCCATTATTTACCGGTTCAAGTGTTTGTCAAGTGCTTTTCATGTGCTTCAATAAGGGGTTTGAGAGTACCCTTCCGTGAGAGTCAAGGTCGTTTAAATTCTATGCTTGACAGTGAAAATTTCATCTTTACCATAAACACTGATTATATTGTTGCTCGGGATTATTGTACTCGTGTGTGAGAATTTTAAAGCATTTCTTGCTTTCCTGTTTTCTTTTTTTTTTGTTTCTTTTTTGCCTTGTTCTTTTGTTTTGTTGTGGACTCCTTTTTCTTCATCTGCAACCGGAGCCGCATTTGTGTTAATTGCTACTATTGTTGTATTGTTGCAATTTAAAGCCATTGCAGCGTAGAGATTTTAATTGTGCTTCTACACTTGCAACAGCTGAGACTCAGTAAACAACGGGAGCATATATATGTATAAATAAATATATACATGCATAGATATATAAATACACACATATATATATACACACACACAAATATATATATACATATATATGCACAAATATATATGTATATATACATGTATTGTTTCTTTTGACGTTAAGTTTTCGTATGCTTGTTATTATTATACTTGAGCTCTTTTGCTAATGAAAAAATATCGTGAAAATATAAAAAATAAAAACAGAATAGCAAAAAAAAAGAAAAAAAACAAAACTACTCGAGCAATAAATAGGGGTAATGAAAAAAAAAAAAATGCTTGAAAATATGTACGCGATTATTGTACTATAAGTTCAACTACAACTAGAGACCACTACAAAGCTTTAAACGTTAACAACTTTGAGCAACAAACAACAACCATAGTGAACACTGAAGGTTAGTAAAGTGTGCAGTAGAAATGAATGGATTTTAAATACCGAGCATCGAATAGATGAGAAGATAGATATACTTTAAGAATTATTTCATTGTTTGTATTTTGCCAGTATGTGCGTATGAGCGTACGCCTGTGTGTGACTATTTGTGTTGATTCCCATAACAAATGTACTCACAATTAAGAATACGGTGTTAAACATTTTTCTAGTGTAAGTGTAAGAACGAGGGGAGACAATCGTCACGTGCCCTTGTTTACCTTTTCTCCTTAAACCAGTACAGTGCAAGTAGAGGTGAAAAACACTCGTTATAAATGAAAGCAAATAAAAATTAAGTTTGTGTTGTTCTTTTCTTTTTTTCCCTCCTTTCGTCTCTTCATTTACCGCTTTATTAAGTGATGTGAAATTACAATCTTCAACCACTTAGTAAAGCAAAAGGTTGGTATTTTTCATATTAACAGCGAACTCTGCTCTTCTGTAGTGCTTTCCATTTCCTTGTTAATGAACTAATTGCCAACGCTAGTGATAATTATCTCAACCGTTGAGGAAATCCATATGATTTGTTTTTATGCGTGTTTCCGCATATGTGCGTGTTTCTCAATGAAAACATTGCATTCGTATGTAGGAGAGTTCTCACGCTTTCCCATTAAGCGATGTTAAGTGCTCTATATGGCATTTAGTTATTTTTTTATTTATATACTTTTACGTTAACTCACACATGTTGCCCACATTTTGTTTTCTTTTTAATTTTTTTTTTTTGTTATTTTTCTTTTTTAAATCATCTGTTATAAAATATCACAAGAGTAACATTTACGCTAATTTATTGCAGCAAAATGCGCGTTGCATAAAAGCGTTTAAAATATTATGAACTTTTTTTTTAATTTAAAAAAGTCATCTCTTTGCAAGTTTATGGAAAAGGGAAACAAAGTAAAACGCTTTGCTTTGTCGCTATGGCAAGCTATCAGTAGCAAGCGTTAGTTTGAAATTAAAAGAAAAATTTTCATAGCTGAACCTAACTTCGCAGCAGAATGCGCATTTGCTGCCTGACGACACTTTACGCCTTAACTATTATGAAAGTTTGAAACTATAACAGCTTATTAGGATGTGTACAGCATCGAAGAAAAAGTTCTAGTGGCAGAGCTGAATTTTAATTGAGGGGAAATATACCATTTTAGAGACCTTTTTTCCTTTTCTATTTTCCTTACAAGTTTTTAGATTGATTATTGCGTTTAAAACTTACTCAGTGTCATTATCTACTTATACTTATTATCTCTCTCTCTCTCTCTCTACCCATACTTGTTATCAACCTATGCCTATTAAAAAACTATACAAGGTTGCCTTAAATTTGGTCATTTTGACTTCAAATTGCCCCGATTCACTTGAAACCTATCGACATTTTGCATCATGTACCTTTCATTCGGCAGCCTTATAGGGGCCTTTGAATCTTGAAACAATCTTTCTACAAGCCTAAGGTTCACTCACGAAACTGATAACTACCACATAATCGCCAAATCGCCTTTTCGTAAGTTATGCTTTTTAGAATTTCTAATCTTTTCTAAAATCATAGCGTATGGCATAGAGTCATCAGAGCGTAGAACGTATTTATGAGGAGGAACGCCAAAATATTGTTTAGCAATATAGATAGAAATTAAAAAAATCTTAGCGTAAGATGAAAAAGAGCCTTTGTATGGATTTGCCGGAATATTGCGAAATTCCTAAATTCGTAAATTGGGGGTGAACTATGGTGTAGCGGTTATTGTATACATTAACAGGTACCGTTATATACTATGTTTGTTCTTTACTATAAGTTTAATTGCTTTATTTTTCGATTATTTTTATATCCGCTACCAATGGTCATTTTGTCATTTTGTTTCTAATGCCAAGAAAGAAATTTTAGAGACCCGATAAAGCTTGTATACTCTTGATCAGCACCAAATATAGAATCGATTTAAGCATGTCTGTCTGTCCAACTATGTAATTTTTGTGACAAACATTCCTCTAGCCGCGAAAATGAAGATATCAAATTCAAGTTTCGGGGAAAGAGAGGAAATTCTTGCATACAGATTCATATTGAAAATGCGCCAAAGCGGTCCAAGGACACGCCCACAGTACAACGCAAACTGAGAACACCTCTGCTTTTATGAAAAAAAAGTTGAGTTTTTAGTTTATTACTGATAAATCATAGCAGGAAGAGATTTTCACTTTTATTGAGGTACCTATCTTCTAATATTGGTATATCGCGGCCATTTGAAATAATAGAGTAATGGGGCTTAATTTTGTTGTGAAAACGTTTGTAGCGTTAAGAATATATATTCTTGATCAGTATGAAATTCGTATTGCACATAGAAATATCCATCCGTCCGTCTGTCCACCTATCTGTCTGTTTACCTGTACTACGTCTGCGATAACCATTTCCTCGATCGCAAAGATTAAGCTATCTGGATGAAATATGAAAAAAACAATGAAAGTTCTTTCATACACTTTAGTATTGAAAATGGACCAAATCGGTCACAGGGCACGCCCACAGTATAAAATAAGCTGAAAATATCTTTTTTTTCTGGATGTTTTACTCATTACTCAGACTATTCTCGTGGTATTTTCTGAAAATAGAAAAAATCTGCTACACCCACCTAATAAAATGTATTTTTCTTAACCCCTTTTTCTAAGTTAAGAGTGACGGGTATAAAATATAAAAATATAATTTTCGTACATGTTTCTTTTTCTCTATTTTATGGTTTATGTGACAAAAATAAGATGAATTAATTTCACTATAGTTTTTAGTTAATATTTGATGTTTTCTTATTACACTTCTGATTTGTAGAAACGTTACTTTTTTTACTTTTTTCTGCTTTGCTTGTATACACGTTCTTACTGCGATTATTGAGCTTAATCTAAAAGTTACCTTATCTTATTACCTTTAACTTTATCTTATATTTACTTACTTGTACTTATTATCTAACAATATAGGGTCGACACTAATTTACTTTTTTTGTACCGTTTTAAATCGAGTTTAGTAGAATTTTTATTATAATTTCTAAAATAATACCATGGTTTACGCGTATTGCGACTAAAAGACTTAAGCCTATCTGCTGAAAACTTTCTCGCTTTATATCCTTTTAATAGCAGTAAATAATTCTGTTGATGTTTTATTTATTTTTTTTTATTTTCATCGTCAATTTTACTTATACTAACCACCAATCGGTTAAAATCCGTTTACGTTTCAATTTAAAACACAATAGGTAAGTTTATAACTTGATTTAAAAAACTTCGTAGGTTTGTCCATCGGTCTGTATTTATCTTCATCCGCTTCATATATAACTTGAAGACAAAGTTGAAAATTAACGTAAACGCTTTTAGTTTAAAATAAAACATAATTCCTCCGCCTACTATAACTTATAATCGATAAGAGATATTGGCTTAATATAAATATAAATACGATCAAAAATGCCTGAACGCCCTTTAGTAATAGAATATTAGCAGCTTCATTAATTTTCCGCATTTTGTTTTTTAGCAGAACTGAAATAATAAAAGATGTTTTGTTTAAAACATTGTCCATCGCTAGCCATCTTTAGGGAATATGTACAAATTTCATGCGAAAAGACAACAGATGTTTTGATGTTATCCAAATTCATTTTACCATCATCATGGTAAAAATGAAGCTCAGCTCGAAAAAACATAAAATCATCGATTGAAATCACTATTGACCGATAGGATTAATGTCTAATGAAAAAAGCGGGAAAGGTAGTACATTGCAATTCAGTACTGCTACCGTTTTTTGGGTAAGTTTACTATCCATTGAAAATTTCTCTTTTAATGAGGTATTAATAAGATTTCATTGCAATGATTTTTGAAACAGAGGGTTAACAAACATAAAATAAAACGATTAATCAAATTAAATCGTCATTATACGATAGTTTGTAATGAGGTGACATTTTACCTGCCCTTTCTTCCACAAAACTTCATATAATTTCCCTTGTTTAAGACAAAAGCTGAATTCAGTGCAAGAGCAGAACAACTCGACTTTGTTAGGGCTATCTACGTATTAGCTTTTAACTATCATCATAAGAACCGAAGTCTGACTCCAACGGACGTTAAGTCATAGATCGAAACCAACGGGCAGGTTAATACATTCCAACTAATGGCTGATATAGATTTCTGTTCGAGTTTTCGAATATGAGGCTAAATACAATGAAAAATGACGATATCATGTCTTACGTCTATTTTTCCACTTAATTCCGTCTGATGTTGTTCCCAAAGCGCTCACTCCTATTCCCTAGAATCTTCCGAGTTTCATGGCAGATACTTTCTGTGTATAATCGTATAAATAAAGTCGCGTTAACAAAGAGTGAACTCTAGTTACGATGATTGCTTATGTAGCAAAATATGTTTTTAGGTTTTCATTGGATTTTAGTGATTTTCTTACAAGATTTTACGTTCGGATATAACTTTGACTACAGATAGCTAAAAGTACAGATAAATTTAAGGAGATTGGTTTTAAAGAGAGAGAAAATATTGTATCGGATGTGAAATTAAACATTCCGGTCTTTAAACTGCTTTAGAGTAATATACTGTCAAGATAGTTTTTAGTATAAGCGTTTAGCAAAGCACTTAATATTATGGAATTTAAGCGAATAAATAGAAAAGTGACTGTTTGTAAGAAAAGCAGAAAAAAGTGAAAAATTGATTGAGACTCTGGTTTTCAGATTTTTGCAATATCGCGTAAGATTGAGTCTAACGTTCTTTGTCAAAACATATTTTAAGACACTTAACATCGTTCTATAAAATAATGAGTTCTTTACAACGTTAGTTTATTGGCAAGAAATAGATGTCTGAATAAAACTTTGCTTTTTTCAGCACAACATAATTCAATCATTACATTTCTGTTCGTCCAATACATGCCTTAGATTTAATCCTCTATTTACGCAATTACACTAATAAACTATCCGCTAATCCTGACTACGGCGATTGTTGAGTTCCTATGAAATCCTTGAGGCATACAGTTTCAAATGCTACGAAAGGAATGTTGGAATTAATATACCCTACATTGAACCAAAATTTGTGAACCTTATATATTGTTTTAAAACAAGGTAATATTATTAGGTTTTATCCTCCAAATACGACCTAAAAAAAGTTGCTCTACACAATCTAGTTATATTTATTATTGCTCAGGACGACTTGAAGTTGGAAATGTTTCAAAATTTAAATCTTTTTCGTTAACTGAATGATTTACTTTTTTTTGTAGACGCATTCGTTCATATTCTTTTATTTCAAAGTTAAATTGTTCTGCCTTTCAATGTAGTCTCTATGTAGACAGACAAAAAAACACATGCACGAATTTTATGTTATTTCCAGAAAAGTCCTAATTCTGTCTCTTATGTACTCCTTGCCATTCTCTTCAGTTGTGTTTTCATTGTTATCACAAACACGTAAAATGAAATGATTTGTTAGGCCTTCAGCGATAACACGTCATTCTGTGTTGATTCTATTTTCTACAACATTTTTTTTTCATTCTGCTTTCTTTTTGGAAAACATCTGCATGCTCTCTGCGTTAGAAATGTAATAAAAATAAATTTCTTTTTTATTTTTTTTTTTCGCAGAACAAAACAATGCAAAGAAAGGAAACTTTTGCTCTGTAAATTGTAAAACTTTAAGAAAATTTAAGAATTTATCATTAAAAAGCGAACTTTAAAGTTATTCTACGTATTGTTTTACCTTTTCAGTTAATTTATAATACAATTGAACAGAAATTATGGCAGCTGTCGTAAGAATTTGAAGTAAATTTGTTTTTGAAATGTTTGAATTTTCTAAGCAAATATTTCAATTTGATCGACAAAATGGCCGGCGAAAGATCAACACATCATCAGCGGCGCCCACCTGACGTTGAAGAAGCACTTTCCTCAATGCTTTGGACACCTTACGAGCGTAGTTCTACTGATAACTCTTCAGAAGATGAAGACGAACGTCTTCTTCAAAGGGATTTGAAATCATCTTTTACTAGTTTCTGTACAGATTATGCAACAAATACTGCTTATGCAACATTAGATACTGAATATGTGACTTTTATACCGACATCAATGGCCGCTTCAACTACTGTCAATGCACTTCAGTTGTCCGATTTAACGTCAACCGCAGCAACTACATGTTACTTTGCGGCTGCTGCTGAAACATTCTATGAACCGTTGGAAAATGTTGCAACGCCTTTAGTGCCTTTATCATCCTCCGCTCTTGTGCTGAATACACGCACACAAGCCATTACTAATTACTCTAATGACGATAGTACATTAAAGATGAATACAGAACATTATCCAGAAAACCGATATTATCATAAACTGTCTGGCACAACTAACGACAACATTACGTACCCCCGCACGTCGCCTAATGTTGGTACTGCTGCTACTAGACAGTCAAATAAACGTTCTTTACATTCACGCTATGCAGCGATATCATCATTAACAAAATGGTGGTCTCCCATGGCTAACGCTGCTACCAACAGTAGTACTGACAATAGATCGGCAGTAACAATTGCAGAGACGTCGTCGATGACAGCACCAATATCTTCGTTAACTTCATCATCAGCTGCTATTGTTAAACAACCGCCGTCTTATGAGTCGCTGTATGCAACAACGAAGTCATCACATCATAATAAACATCAACATTTGCATCTTTTTAAACCGATGTCGAATACATTAAAAGCAAACGTTACCTCAATTACTCAGACTCGCTCATTAACAGAGACAACGGCGGAGATGATAATGCAACAACAGCAACCAGGCGAGCAACAGCATCAGCAGCACCTAACAAACACATCCACTAATGCCTATTACGATGCCGAAAGTCATTTCGTGCGCTCGTTTACCGATGATTTTATAGTTGAGGTAAGAAGACACATCACATCCTTACTATTTCTTTCCATCCTACGGTCTGACTTTCTTTATCGCTTGCGCGCTCTGCCCCTCTCTCTCTATCTCTCTCCTTCTATCTCTCTGTTTAGTTTACTAAATTTTCGTAACAAATAATTATCACAAGTTTTGCTTAAGTTTAAAGCACAGCATCCACATATGCCTATGGATGCATTATCTATTGTGTTTCATACATTAATGAGTACAGTTAGTAACTTTAATTATGTTTTGTTTACATATAATTAAATATTTATATGCATTTAAATTCTCTTTGTTCTAAAATTGGTAAATAAATTCAAATTTCAAATGATTTATTTATTAGGCCTACACAGGCAGACATTTACATATGCGTAAATACATATGCACTTATTCGCATCTACATACGGATACGTATATAGCATAATAAGTAAACTCTTATCTAAATTTATTTTTACGGCATCAACGTATTTTAATATGTTTTCATGATGTTCAATGACTTCTATCTGCATTTAGAATTTCATTTATGTTAAAACCATTTTTCTTATCTAACTCGGATGTCAGTATTTTGGGTCAAGTGAATGTCAATGTCTGACTACGTATGTTTATTTAAATAATGCTTTATTTTATCTGTCAAATATTTGTTATGTTTACATCTGATTGTGTCGAGATGCATATAGTTGATGCATTATTTAAAGTTCTTGACATTTGTTTAATATAGAATTTTCTACGATTATTTTTGGAATAATGTTAATAGAAGTGTCCGTGCAAGGATTTTTAATTTGTTTAAACTTTTAATTTTTATATCTAAAACATTAAAATTTAACTACTCCTCCTGGGATTAAGATACACCCATATTTCGTTATACCGATCATTTTCCGAATTGATTTGCGCTAATCTGTCCGTGTGGTGTTGACCATGTATTATTGCGTTCAACTCGCAGACCGTAGTTTTTGCGATACTTTAAGGAAGTTTGTTATAATATCCCTTAGCCCAAGGACGAACGCTATTGAAAATGAATTCAATCGAATGATTTATATGAACACTTCCCATATAAACCCTATTAGGGAGAAGCCTTTGTGTGAAAAAGATTGATATTTTTAGCATTTTTCAAAAAAAATGGGTAGAATAATATATAATATATATAAAATAAATATTAAAAATTTGCTCGAATGGGACCATTTTTTGAACCATTTCTCGGATAACCTTTCATATAAAAAGTAAGTGTTTGTTTGACAAAGAGGTATGATCTTTAATATTCCGTAAATTTTTTCAATATATCATAAAAATTAACTAGACATGGACCAGATAAGTCTATTTTTTGGACGTCAATGTCAGCCTCTACGTGAGAAAAAAATCGGTTCTTTTATATATCATGTTGGAAACTGGTCCCTAATAGTAATTTGATACAAAATTTTACCGCTCCAAATTAGGACTACGCAAATCTATCTTTTGGATCAGTACATGCGAGAATTCTGATGAAAAATAACTTTTTAGACGGCAAAAAATTCTACTTTTTAATACATCATGAAAAAAATAATTGAAGAATAAGAACATCTTTAACAGAAAAGTTAAATTTGTTAAATTTACACCAGGTGAATTCATTGTTTAGGCTCTCTTCCCTATTAGGCTTGTTTAGAAAACATGCCTTAATATGTAAACAAAGCATATTATGTGCTATATTTTCATGAAAGTAAGTGAAGCATTCCATTAGCGAAAGTGATGTAGCTTGTGTAGAGGCAGGCTTTGCCCGACCATGGGGATTTGACATGTTTCAGTTCAATTTACCTAAGCAAATACAAAAACTCTCTACGCCTTGGAATCAATTTTGAATAGCTATTATTGCATTAATTGCAAAGCTTCCTTATTACTTAAAGCTATTCTAATCAAGAAGCAAGTTAAATGTCTTTGCATTGCTCCGCAGCAAATGTGAGTCAACTTGCTAAAAAAAAATGAACGTGGTTTACCATCCGAAGTCTTCGAAAAAGTTTGATTACACAAACAATTGAAAACAATTTATTAATCAATTAAAAATTTAGTTTGACGAACACCACCTAACGATAAGCCAGGTAGTGTAAAATTAAAATTTTTAAACGAAGAGTTTCAAATGGGTCCCTTCCGGCGTACAAAACCGACTAACACAATGTTCCACTTTGAAGCAGTTTCGCAATTTCGCTGCAGATACAAGTGCATTAAAACTGTCCTTGAGTAATACAGTAAACTGATAATCACGTTAACACGTACGTGGATATTTTCTGGCAGACATAGCTATGTCGCCTTTAAATCTTACACTGTCTTTGATGCATTTTTCTCAGTGCTACAAACCCGAAAAACAAACTTCAGAATTGGATTTAGAAAAATCTTGAGTCTTCAAGGTAAGCAGTTCTTGTAATACTCCGAAGCAACGGAAAAAGACGGGCTCATTAAAAAAATATTTAATTCAAAATTTTTATTTCCACCACCGAAGTATGGGGGTGCAATCAATTTGTCATTTTGTTTGCGGCATTCAGAAGGAAGTTTCACAGATGCCAAAAAATATATATATTGTAGAGCAACATCAAGTTTAGAATCGATCTAAGCATGTCCGTCCGCCCGTCTGTCCTTGTATATCATGTCCATGGTAAACATTCTCCTGGCCGCAAAAAGGAATATACTGGCTTCAAATTTGCCACAAACATTAGAATTTCTTGCAGTTCGCCAAATCGATCGTAAGTTACGCCAACAGTACATAATAAGTCAAGTTGTTTTTCTCAGTTCTATTAGATTGCAAAGTAAAGATTTCTGCGGTATTCCATAAGAATAGAGAAATCTGCCACGCCTACTTACTAAAATTTAATTTATTTTCCTCTTTTTTAAGATAAAGTTGGTGGGTGTAAAAGATTCGGCACAGCCGAATATAATTCTCTTGCTTGTTCATTTCTGTCAAAGACAGAACCGAGCATTTAACATTTTGCGTATTGCGAAATGACAGAGAGAACGGCAAGAAATTTTACATGTTAATGCCCGAATTCTTAATTAACATCAAAAATTTTATTCTAAGCTTTTAATTTCGTGGTGGAAGCGCTGACAGCAATTGAAACGCTCTTAACCTCATATCCATTCAAAGTTGTCTTCATGAAGTTCTATTCAACGTTTTTGTTTGGAAATGCATTTAAATAAATATAAACACTTTCTAAAGGCATTATGAAATGTTTTAGAGAAGTTACTAAGGAGCAGGTAAAATGTTCGGGTATAAGTTCTAAGCTGGAATTTTTTTGAATAAAGTAAGTACTTCTGCCAGCTTGCCTTAAAATTTCAGAAAAAAAAATTTCTGGCGAATAAATCATTTTTTGCACGTATTCTAGATGAGGTAAAGAATCTATTAAACGAATAAAAAGGCAAAATCTGATTAATATATTCCATATAATGGCTACAAAAAATTAAAACACTATCGAAAGTCTCGAAATGTTACGACATGAAGGTGATCCCAAGGCAGTTGAAAGAGATAATCTGATCCGTTCATAATCAAACATAATTTCAAAGAAGTTCAGACATTCAAAAGCTTGTCCCTAATATTAGGGACGTCCCTCACTGGGCTTAATTCTTCACGGTGAGACCCATCTATAGAATCTGTCGTGTTGAAATAAGGTAATGACGTTCTTAACTATTCATCACCCTTTAATTACATGATAGGATTTGAAAAATTGAACAAAAGTAAATTTTAAGATTAACACGAACACTTATAGTCCGTAAAAACTGCGTACAAATAATTTTAAAAACTTACGATGTAAACAGGGAAGCTCTTACTTACGTTGAATAACTATCCAGACGCATTTTCGACATTGATTTCTAAAATAGCTTTTAAGGACTTCGAAATTTCAATAATGGAGGAAGCTAGGCTGCTAGTCGGATAAATAGCTGCTTACGCTATAATTGCAAGTTTAACTATTTCTTTACAAAAACGGTAATGTACTATTATACTGCAAGTAAGAAAATTACATTGGGCTATGATCGAATCTTTTATACCCATCACCTTTTTCTTAAAAATAGAAAAAAAACTCGAAAAAAATAATTTCGATAGTCTGGGCACAGCAGACTTTCTCCATTTCTATCAGCTGCAATGGTGGGTACCAAGTTTATTTAAAAAAAAAATCGTAAATAATTAATTTTAATACAATATTTTAGGGTAAGCGTCACACATGCAAGTGCATATTTTTATAAGATTTTGTTGTGTTGAACAAAAAAACCCAGAAGAAAAAAGTGGTGTTTATGCTGAATAACAGGCTGTGGTCCCTTTTTCAATACCATCCTGCTTGCAATCTAATATTTTCTTTCTTTGAAAACAAAGGTGTTCTCTACCTATTTTATACTGTAGGTGCACCCTTTAAACTATTTGCCTCATATTCAGTAAAAACCTGTTTGTAAGAACTTTCAATTCAATGCAAAGTTGGAGAGGATATCTTGATTTTTGCGACCGGTAGAATGTTCATGAGATACAGGCAGACGGACTGACAAATTTAGATTAAATTCAAAATTTAATATGCATCAAGAGTACACACATTTTATGGTGACTAAAATATTCTATTGGGCGCCGCAAACTTTTTGACAAATTGAACATACCTCTAGGCCTCGCTGCTATCGTTAGATCATTGCTTTAGTAATCAAATAAGATCTTAAAATAAATTATAAGATTTTATTATATGTATCTATATAAATTACAAATAAAAAACAATAACCGTAGCCTAAAACTTATTTTATTTATAGGCCCGTTATAAGCTAGTGACACATCAGTAAAATATAGAATATTGCTAGCATGTCTTACATAGCATGTCTGTGTTCAAATAAATCTAACGTACGACGGGTATATATGGGTGTGGATATAGATAGTTATTGTATACAAAATATACTTACGCCTTACAGATGTTTTAATATCTTTAAATTTGTGAACAACATATGCGGATATGCGTATCATTCGTATCATTCATATGCAATCATTTAGGATTGACATAAGCACATTTATGAATTAGTAAATAATTGTTATTCACGCGTATATATGCATGAGTATTTGAATTTATATAGAGTCAAACAATTCTTCAAAACTCTTATATTCATTTATGGGAGCACATACAAGCAAGTAAAGCTATATTTATTAGTCAGCTCAATATTTTTTAAGCTAACTATAACTTAAACAAAAATACAATTCAAAGAAGTTTTTAATATGCAGTCAACCTGAACGGTCAATTATTTGTCGCATTCGCGTGTACTTCATAAAGAATTTTTGTAGCTTTTTTGTAACTTTTGTTTTTTGTTTTTTTTTTATTTTTTTTTTAAATAAAATATTAAGTTTACGGTCCGTGTAACTTATAAATTGGTTTCAAGAACGTATGTGTGAGAAGTTATATAAACTAATTTATTTTCTACCCTCGCCACAAAATTGATTTATTAGTATTAGTTTATAAGTCTATGTAAATGTGTGTTCTTGCATAAACGAAACGAAAATGTGTATATGTGTGTTGTCTAACTTAAAAAGCGGAAAATTGTAATTGTAGTGTTTAAAAGAGAAAAAAAAAACTAACAATTGTTTTCAAGTCTTTGCTTGTGCGGTTAAAAAGTCTCCTGAGTCCTTACGTAAAACGCTGTGAGCTTTACATTATGCATACGTGTATTTTATTATTAATTTTTTATTCCTTTTTATAACTAACAATTTTCTAAAAGACTCACTGCACCCACCAACTATCTATCACTATATGCAATAATTTAACCGCGAGAAATTTCCTTTTGCAATATAAAAAATTAATACGTCTTTCGTGAGAAGACCACGGGAACGTGTATTATTATAATATTTTATATGCATTGACTTCTAGTAATTTATTCGAAAGTTTAAGGATAGACAAGACATGCAAATTATGGATTTTCCCTACTAACATAAAGGTACACACGATGTACATTCTATCAAAAACGTACCGGGAATTTTGAAAAAACCAAAACAAACGTTTTTATATTATTTCACAGGCGTTTACAATACACTCCTGTATTTCTTCTCTTTTCGCGTCTTTACGATGATAAGAAGGTTTTCATCTTCATGGAATAATTACTGATTAGGCCTACATGGTAATGTAATGTACATTCCCTCAACTAAGTATCGGAAATTTTTATATAAAATAAATTATTCGTCTTTCAATAATAAATAAAGTCTATCTAGTATAAACATGAAACTTAAAATTTAACTTGAAACATCTGAAACTTACGCAACTGCTTATGGTAAATGATGAAGTTCGTTTTATAGTGTAGTCATTTTTTTTTTTTAATGATCAATCAATGATGCCCCCCGTATGAGTAATATGGTGACGGTTAGAAATAAGTGGGAGAGAGAAACAGTCGTTAGGATGGGAACTGTACGTCCGATCGGCAAGTGTTCCGCCTATACTGATCGAGCTTTCACATTTGCTGCCTGAAGCCAGTTCATTTTTGTTAGCGCCACACTCAATAAAAGCAAGTTGAAGATCATCAACAAAGTTTCTTTTTTTTTTAGACCCATCGCGGAATGCTGTCGTTTTCTGTGTAATGCCCAGAATAGACCACAGAAAGTTTACATATTTGTGATCAGCATCAAATTTAGTAATTAAATTTAGTAGTCAAGTATCATATCTGTCCGTCCATCTGTACAATGTCTGTAGTAAACGTCCTCCTGACTGCAAAAGTGAAAATATTAGCTTCAAATTTGGCGAAAGCATTGGAAGGTCTTTCACTCCCATTTATTGAAATTAGTTTGTTTCCTTTTTATTTAAGACAAAGGTGATTGGTGCAAAGATTCGAGACAGCCGAATTTAGTTTTCTTACTTTTTTTTTTTTTTATAACCAACTACTTAGGCTTCACTAGAAGAGTATAAACACAATGTTGGTCAAATAGAAAAAAGTGTGGACAGAGAAAGAACGATGTGACTACATATTGGAAGTTGTGTGCCTGGCCAGCAAGTGTTACGTTCTCATCGATTAGGCCAATCGCAATTAACCTTTGGCCTATCGAATGGGGAATTGAATGCAAATACGCCGACTTGACAGGGTCCCATTTCTTATTTGCTAGGCTAGTCTATAGCCCATTTCAGTGTCAAATTCTAACAGTTTCTAACTCATTTCAACGATTAAATGATACGATGACATTAATCGAGCTTTACGTCCGCAACTTCTGTGCAAATATGAATTTGCAGCCAGATGAACTATGGTTTTTTTTTTCAAATTAAGAGATGTTAGGCTATTAAATCTCGTTTAAGTGTCGTATAACTTTTACTTAGAGATTTGCCTTAGGAAGACATGCAACGGACAATTAATGCCCTCATTTCAATTTTGGCAAATTTGTTGAGAGGTTTTGTAATTTTATAAAAATTTCTAAGCCAAACAATGATAATCAAGATTAAAAATGAATATCAATTTTGGTTTTCAAGGACTTTGCTGTGAAAGTTTCACTATGAGTAGAGCTCGTAGGCTTAGCTTTTACTGCGAGCTATTAAGAGCGTCGTGCATGAACTTAAGTTTCTTTGAACCATAGTCAATTCTCTTAGGCATGTTTTCTGCGATCAACTTCGTTTACCGTTTTTGAAGGGAATTGTGTTCTTGTGTGTCCAAAGCATATGTAAATAGATCTGTGAAACACGTTTCAAAGTCTTTACTATGATGGGCGATCAACTACTTTAGGTTTGCTTTTCACAATCCTCTTTAAATAAAGTCATAACATTTCCCATGATTTCATATATTCAACTTATTCTAGTTCAATATTTTTATCTGATATTAATGGTAATTAAAAATAATAATAATTTAAAATTTATAGACTGTCTTGAGGTAAAAAAAATCAAACTAAATGCCGTATTTTGGCTGTACAGATATATAAGTAAATAAATGATTTCCTGAGCTCTTGAACCGGTCGAATATAAAGACGAGGAAAGGGAAGGAGTTAAAGAAACTTTACACTTTTAATACCCAGATTGTATCCGTTTTTTTTAAACTAACAATGCTTTTGCAAAACACATGCTTCGCGTTGTATTTTTTTACATATTTACGTTTACTATAATCCCCTCCATTTTCAATTACGTCTTCTTTTGAGAATGCGATAACAAATCTCAATAATTTTATATCTTCTGGAAAAGATTACATTTCAACAGAGCCGTTATCAGTATAGTCAGGCGTCTGGCAAATTTAGAAAACTTATGCAACGACGGGAGTCATCATCGCATGGTGTAAAAGCGTTGTACTTTTGTCTTCTGAGTTAGTTGAAAAGGGAGCACAATTCAATATTTTAAAACGGAAATTCGAAATCAATTCGAAAAACATTTTTGTTCAAAAAAAGAGGGTTTAAAGAAATAGTTGTCGTCATCTAAATTAATCATTTCTGTTTTTTTTTCATTGCATATGTTTGTGTTTCACACTAAATCGCAATTCATAAACAAATGAACCAGTTTGCATTTTCGGTAATAGTGATTAAGTAGGATTCTTGTAATTTCGATTCCCGGTACTATTCTGATAGAATGAGTATAGATAACGTAAGAAAAGCAATATGCTTGCTGCGAATAAAATATTAATTTCAGTACACTTTCTGTAGGCTGTTGGCTCCCGCATTTTAGCCGGCTGTTTTGCCAGTGATATTTTTTTAATATTTACATTTTATTTATATAATGTTTAAAACTAAATTTTTAAACTAAATTTCATATATTTTTTTTTTTTTTTTTTGATATGTAACTAAATGAAAATTGTATCTTTTATTGTATACATAGCATTGTGCAGCTGAATCACGTGTTGCGGCCACAAATGTTGATAAACAACATATCATAAATCTACACAGTGCAGTCAGCGATCAAATCAACGGCTACAACAAAAGTAACAATACACAACGAAATCATTGTGAAATTTCCACAACGCAAAGTCTAACTAACGTTGAAACAGTAACGATGAGTCATCGTATGGATACGAATGTCGGATCACAACAAAACCGAGAAAATGAAATGTATAACCAGACAATGGAAAAAAGTACTGGAGAGCTACAAGAACAGGTCACTCAACTACGAATGCAAACAGAAACAAGAGAAATGAATGCATCAACTTGGACGAGAGACAATAACGACAAAGAAGAGAAACAACAAAATGAACACGAAACAGATCAGCGTTATACAAACCTAACGTTTGATTATGCGATCAGTCCAACGCGTTCATTCAATGGTGAAGCATTAGCAACGGGTTACGCGAGAGATACGTACGATATTTTAAAGACGTCAGACGGGTTAATTAACGTGTTTACGGATAATCCAGTAAATTTGACACCGAACAATAAATGTTTAGCCGAACTGGAACGTTTGTACGCGGAATTTCGTGCTAGCGAGAAGCTAATCGAGCAAAAGCTTAAAGCGAAAGCTTACGACTCTAATTCTAATTCGAAAAGTCTTGATACGGATTACGAAAATATGCGTTTAAATGTGCCGGCCTCCACGGAGGCGCTTAATCGTAATGACGTCGATTTAACAATGAAACCTCATAATAGCTCGAATAGTGTCATTTTAACCACAACAAATAGTGTGACTGCTTTAACGACAAACGGATGTCAACATTCTCCTAGTTTGACGATACAAGTAAATCAAAATAATGATAAAAACATAAATAACAACCAGATAAGTAGTAGTGGTAGTGATATAAATATTAAGTTATTGCGAAATCAAAATCAAAGCGATACAAATCTTTTATTAAATCAATCTACTGTAAATACAATAGCAATGACAACAACATCAACACCAACAAAAACAACAACAAATGGTGTTAGTGTAGTGAATTGTAATTATGGTAATATTAGCAGCAATAACAAAAACAACAATAATAATTACAGCAAATATGTTAGCAGTAATAATAGTAATAATAATAACAATAATAGTAATAATCATAATAATCAAAGCATAACAAGTTTATCGATAAATGCATTTAAATACATACAACAACAAAAACAACAACAACAAGAGCAACAACATAATACAAGTATTCACGTAATAAATGGCCATAATTCAGCGACAGCAACTACAAAAAATCTAATAAATAGTTCCGAAAATAATCAAAATTCCGTTATTAGTTACTATCATAGCAACGACAGTAACGATAGTAATAACAACAAAAACAATAGTAACAGCATTAACGACAATAGTATTAGTCTCAGTTTAGTGCCTAATTTAAGCAGTAATAGTTGTGTGGCAGTGAACGATATTAAAAATGAAAATCGAGCTACAAATGATGAAAGTTTTATCAGCGGCAGCAGCACCAGCAACACCATCAGCACCAACAGCAACAACAACGACAACAAAGGTAACAATAGCGTTAATAATGACAAAGTGAATATAATACAAGTGAATGCAACCACAACTACAGCAGCAGTTTCCATAGCAGCCACAACAAATGCAACAACAACAACAACAACAACAACATCAACAACTGCAATTCCTAAACGCACTTTTACCTCAACTGAATGTCAAACAGATGATATATCAACGGTACAGTTACGTTCAACCGCAACATATGCTGCTGCTAATGCTTCAACGATTACCCCCCATTCCAACCATCGTGACCAAAGACGTCGCGAAAGACGCGAACGTCGTTATTTAGCACACACTAGTTCATTATTGGGCCAAACTCCAACGGCCCTGACACCCGGCCATTTCAGGCATACACCAACGCATCCTCATCATCATCATCCTCAGCATAATCATCATCGTTTATTAGAACGCCATTCAATACCCACTCCTCATTTGACTGCATTATTACATCCGGCCCATATGCATGCTGCCATGACTGGTAATCATTTAACTTCCTTGTCTCACCAGTCGACGCCGTCACCGCCCCCGCCACCACCTCCAGCTACCATGCTACGGCCAATGCTGCCGGATATTTTGCATAATCATTTTCCTCCGCCATATAGCGCTTTACCTTGTGGTGGCAGTCAAATGTCAAATGGCACTACAATAGCTTTAGGACCACCTCCACCGTTACCGTCACCATCACCACACGGTACAACCATATTAGGATCGGCATCACCACCTCCACCTCCTTCAGCAGCCGGTACAACTATGCTAACATCAGTGATATCAACGGTTCCTATGCCGGGCGCAGCTGCAATTGTTAATGATGGACGTTTCACATTACCGCTGCCAATTATAAGAAGGTAAGCTATTATATGTGGCATTGCGAAATTTAAGTGAAATATGGTTATATAGAGTGGATTATATTAAGCGAAAATATTAGTAATTGCGATCCGTTTTTAGAAACAAAAAATAAAACAAAACCACTAACACTTTTGATGTATCATTCACTAATTAGTAAACGCGTTTAATTGGAGAATTTATAACGAGCGTTACATTTCTCACGGTTCACTATAAAACTAGTTTAAATGCGCATAAACTTATCTGGATTACCTTGAACTTCATCTAGTTTAGATGCATCTGGCGTTAATTGAAGCAAAAAAAAAAAAAAAAAAAAAAAATGCTGAGTCTCGATTGTGTGGACCGAAATATGCTTTCAAAAAACATATGCAATAATTTTTCTAATGAATAATGAAACGAAAATGACATCATTTTAATAATAAGCAAGTGAAGTGCAAGGACGGTTTACATTGTGATAATTTATATTAAGCGGAGAAGAGTAAAGTGCAAGTGTAATGCACGGATGATCAGATAAAAGTGACTGAGCGTTCTCTATAAAGCATCTTAATAGCGATTTGTTTGAATTTCCAATGCTTTTTTTGGAATTTTATTCATTATCTTCATATATACATAGGAACACATAGTGTAATATTGTTTTTCATTCTTCATGAACTTTTTTATACGGCACGACTTTTTTGCACGCTTCAAAAAAAAATCCAAAAAAGATTGAAAAGAAAAAAACAAGAAATATAGGTCAGATGAAGGCGCGTCTTATTGAACTTCTATTTTACTTCCGGTGCATTATCAGTTAAGTGTCCTATTATACCATCCAATGTAAGCAATCAAAATATTTCCACAAAAATCTAATCTACTCTGTTGAAAAAAGTTTGGCTACATGGCCTACATCAGCTAAATATTAAATGATATGTTATTTCTCCGCGGTTTTTTGATATATTTGTGAATTTCTTTTTGTAGTCAACTCTTTTCAAATGATTCCAAACTCCGCTATTTCCTGACAGCTTTCGTCCCGATCTTGCTCCACCAGTTGCAAAATGTCGACGACTTTTTCAGTGACTGACCGATCAGAGAGAGACGCATCTTTGACCTTAAAATTTCTGCAACGGAATCGAGCAATCACCCCTGGGGTCCTCCGTTCGCTCACAGTATTTTCCCCGTATACCTCACGATTTTTTTTATCTGTGTCATAGTAAAAAGACCTCACATAGCGTATTTCTTCAAATATTTCAACCATTTTCAAATCAATATAACTTTTTATACGAGCAAAGAATTAAAAAACTATCTTCACAAAAGATGTAAGCTGAAATGTCATCTTTTTAGTAGACGTTCTAATAAGACCATCAGGCGAGTGTTGCCAGATAGATATTCATCTAGTGTCAAAAAATCAAGTAATATTTTGATATGACCTAATATATCTGGAAATAAAATATATTGCAGTTTCATTTAAGATTTTTCGTGCTGTTCGTCTACTATTTTTCTCTCATTGTTCACCCTGATTTCGAAATAGATAAGATTATGGAGGGTACGATGATTTGGTCGACTTCAGTTCTCCATTCGGCATACTCAAGTCCGCGTGTAATTTTAAGCTTGTAAGCAAAATAAGCCCGACGCAACTAAGGGAATAGTTTAGTCTCCGAGAAAAGAATCAAACTTTCTTTAAAATAGTAAGCATTTATACATACACACACTTTTTTTTTTATATTTTAATACAATTTTGTGTTACAAATGAAAAAATTTTATTTAATATCACTCTAGAACCTATTTTCTTCAGCCATGTTCTTCTTGTTTTAAAGTTTCCAAAAAACTTGCTTTCCACTTACTTCCATCTATTGATATACGTAAAATCCGGGCAAAAGAAAATATGTAAAAAGGTAAAAAATAAAAAACGAACTTAAAATTTTTTAAATTAAATATTTTTTTACTACCAGGAGAGAGATGTTTGTGCTTAACTTGCATTTTGAACCTGAGGCGTTATATTGATAACGTGCCATGTGCATAAAACGTTTAATTGCGAAAAGTTTAGTTATTATTAAAAATCAATATTTAATTTAAATTATTAATTATATGTTAATATAAGAAAAAAGTGAACAAATAAAAATAACAAACTACAGGGGGAACTTTGATAAAGCGTCTCTTACTTTGAAAATAACAAACGTAATAAAATTTAGAAACTGCCTGGGATGTGAATAAAGCCAAAGTAAACTTCTTTTTAGTAATTCTTAAAGTAAATTTAAAGTAATTTTAAGTCAGGAATACTTTTCTGAACTTGCTTGTCCTTTGCGCGAATTAAAATGCTTTGGAAAATTTTCATAAAGATCGTGCGACACATTTTATATATACAGCCTTAAGATATATTAATATTTAGCTTTCTCCAAAGTGAAGACCACCAATCTCTGAGCTATTTTAGCTGACTTGTTTTCGTTTTAGCATTTCTTTCCCTAGAGGTATTTATGTTACAATTGTAATATGTAACGAATGGAAATATGCAATAAAATTTGTAAGTGTTATGTAGTGAATAAAAATCAAGTAGGCAAACAGTGTTTTGGACCAAACCAATAAAATAGCAAAGCAAACGAACAAGAGAAATTTTGAAAGACGATCACAAAAGGCTTTGTAAACAGCCAAGATACTATGACTTATTGCTGGCGGGTAAAGCGATCAGAAATGCTTCTAAGTTTACTTCCTTTTTCTTCTTGCATTAACGGTTGACCTGTGCGGACATGCACTTGATCGCCAAATAGATCAAACGTATAGAAGACTACCAACACATCGTCGTACATCGTCGCTATTCGTATCGGCATTGTTTTTTAGTGCCACAGGTGTCACATCTAGGAACCATATAGTATATAAAAATGGGAAAAATAATATAACTCTGCAATCTGATAGTATTCTTGGCAAATTAGGAGCATAAAAAGAAACTTTAGATTGATATGGAAATGAATCAAAGTATTAAATTGCTAGTGAATTAAATAATAAAATTTATTTTAACGAAAGAAAGGAAAGGAACAAAGGAAAATGCGTATTTGTTCACCTGTTCCTGTCTAAGGTGGCTAGTTTATTGTGAGGTAGGGAGAGAGGGAGGTGGAGAGAGAGAGAGGGAAGGTGAGAGAGAGAGGGAAGGTGAGAGAGAGATAGAGAAAGAGACACAGAGAGAGAGAGAGAGAGAGAGGGAGAGAGAGAGAGGGGATATAAAAAAGTATTAAGAAATGGTCATTAATGGAAGCCGCAGAACTTATTCAAGTAAAATCTATTTCTTACAATATCGTCTAGTTACGCGATAAAATCCGTGTTCAAGCTATTTGTGACGTATTGTACTCAACAATATTGCTAATTTCTTAGTTAAACTATCCAAAATAATATTTTCATTAATTAATGTTTCTCACTTATTTTTACAACGTCCACTACTAATAGGTTGAGAAATCAAAAATGATTTATTAGGTAAATGAAAAAAGGAAACGCAGTTTATGCTATTTTTAAAATTTAACAGACGTTGTACGAAGTTCTATTGTTTGCACTTTTAATATGCAGCACCGTATGTTTATATACACTACCAACGAATGAGAGTATATTCATTTTGTCAAAGCCTTTGCAATAATCGCTAGGAAGCTTCAGAGACTCTATAAAGTATACATATACTTAATCAGTATCGATCGATTTAGATATATCCGTGTTTCCGTCTACGCAATGTCTATCGTAGATATTCTTTTGCTCGAAAAAATTAAGGTATTGCTTATAATTTAGCAGGAAAATTAGAGGGCAATGCACGCAGGTTGGTACTGAACATGTATAAGATCGGTCAAAGTCACATCTATAGCGTTACCTACACAGAGGACAAACTTCTACTACGGGATAGCCAGCGCAATATTTTTGGAAATTTTTATAATTCAATATGCTATGCTTTACGAGTAATGATTATAAATCTAATTTTTTTTGCTTCCAAAAGCAGAGATATTCTTAGTCTGCGTCGTACTGTGGGCGTGTTTTTTGATCGATTTGAGCCATTTTCGACACGAACTTGTGTGCAAGAATCTCCAATGTCTCTGCCAAATTTGAAGCCGAGATCTTCATTTTTGCGACCGGGAGAATGTTACAAATAGATCTGATCAAGAATATACATACTTTGTTTTTTTTCTTTTTTTTTCTCTTGATAGTTACAAAGCAAATAACCTTCCTTGGTGGGTATAAGGAATGGAAAAATTCGCTATTTTTTAATATTCAAATTCTCTTTTTATTTCATTTCAAGATAAAGTAGTAGTAGTAGTTGCGTTCCTTGTAATAGTAGTAGTAGTAACAGTAGTAGTGGCAGTTATAGTAGTAGTTGTAGTAGTAGCAGTAGTAGTAGTAGTAGTAGTAGTAATAGTAGTGGAAGTAGTAGTAGATATAAAAGATTCGGTCATAACAGAATATATTTTATTTTTATTTATTTCAGCGTTAACACATATGTTGTCGTATTTGTTCGATGCTACTACTTTAATTACAATATATCGAAAAATTTTAATAATTATAATAATAATAATAATGATAAGCACAGCGAACAGCAAACGCGATGTATGTGACAAACAAAGGCCTCTTGTTTATCCACTAAATGTTAACTAAATGATATAAACAAGTTTGTTCGCTTTAGGGAGAACTTTGTATACCCAGCATATAAGAAAAAGGTATAAAAAGTGTTTGGTTTCTTGTTAATTGTTAATTGTAAGCATGTCTTTAAGGCTCTTTTCACAAGGCTAAGAAAAACATTTGAAGATAATTTCATTTAACAAAATTGTTTCAGTGCTTTGAACTAAACTAACCTCGATCTCTGACCGAAGCAAATTATCGCTAATAAGCTCGCAATTGATATCGAGAAATTTATAATATTGAAGAATGTTTCTTATTTGAGACCTTTATAATGAAAGTTGCTCAAGTCCATTTCCTAATAAACTTGAAAAGACCCTTTTAATGTTATACTCATTTACTTTATATTTGCATTTTGAAGTGATTTGTATCTTCATATAAAAAAAGAAATTATTTTCTTACGAAAAATCTTTATTTGTCTTCATGTTAAAACAAATAGGTGTAACCTAAATTTGTTAAATAAACAACTTGATTGGATATAAAACAGAGAAATTCATTAAATGCAAAGTGTGAATGCTCCATTGCCGAAAACTGATTATAAATTTTACAAAATTCATAATCAAGGCAATCAAGATTATCGCTCAAACTGGCTGCTCACATTGCAAATAATGTTGAAGAAGAACTATTTTCTTTAGCAAGAATTGATTTCAAATTGCTTTGCATGTGACTTTTTGACGAAAATAAAAACATTAATCTGCAGCATAAGTGTCTAACAATGAAAAAATTTCAAAAGAATTCTAAGCTTCATTAGGGCAATGTATCATATCATTTCATGTTTCCTTGATTACTTAATAGAAACCATGGAAATTGCCTGAATGCTTTACATCCTCAATAGGTTTCATAAAATCACTGCTGTGCTTATTTTGTGTATTTTCTGAGAATTCATTCATTTCAAAGGGAATGATGAGAACGTACTTAAAAAAAGGTTTATTGAAAAACTGTTAGAGTCTCGTTATGAAAATGCCTGAGAAATATGAATTATTACTGAAAGAAGTCGTAAATTTGAGACCTTTTTATTTCAGAAATGTTCTATGTAAAGTAATTAAATCTTGATTTATTCATAATAAATCGAAAGAACTCTTTTAAAGGTACTCCAACAAAAGGTTGCAATTTTCTGCTACTGATTGAAAATGTGATGCCTGCAGTCTATATTTTCGGATGTATATTACAAACAATATGACAAAGTTGATATACTGCCATGTTCCGGTAATGGTTGAATAAAGGACGAATAGAAAGAGAAGAATGGAGATGGCGGCGTGGCGGCTTGGTAGACACAGAAAGAGTGGGAATAAATACTGCAAAATTCCACAATTATTGTCTTTATAATTTAATTAAATTAATAAAAGTTTTGTAATTGTTCTGGCTGTTGCGTTATAGCTTTTATTACTGTTGCTATTGTTTATGATCAATTTGCATATAAATAGAAGTTTAAACACTTAAACTACATGAAATGGTTATGAATGCATTTCAGCTGTATAAGCAGTAATTGCGTGTGTTTGTTTATGATATAAATTGAAATTTATTACACAAATCGAATCCAATTAATTAATTATACATGATTAATTTGCTTATGACTTTTTCAATATTAACAGATGCTTTGGCGCTGGGGACCAAATTAAAGCTCACACATCTATTAATTGAACTCTTGACATTTGTATTTCGTAATTTTGTGCCGCTAACCGGTTGTTGGCAAATGCAAATCGCTTTTAATTAAATATTCATAAAAGATTATTTTAAATATAGAAAAGGATTTTTATAAATCTTTTTATAAAAACCATGATTCAGTTTTTGCTATAAATAGCATTAAAGAAAAGAAAATTCATAAAAACGCAATAACGTAAAGAGAGTGTAGGTGAAGCGTGCTTTAAGCTCATGATTTTAAATGTACTTTAGTTTACTAAACCAAGTCGGATTATTTAAAAGAAAGAAAAAAATGATTACAAAAGCATTTAACTTAAGCTCTTGTTTATGTGGAATACCTATTTAACTTTGTTTTCATTACCTGACGATAAAAGTGTAATAAGTTCGTTTTTTCATTTGTAACGACTATTCGCGTTCTTACTCGGAGTCCAGTCTCTTGTATGTTTCTAACCATATTCGTCTTGCACGTTTATCACTTAATCTACTTGTCTTCTTCTACCTCAAATCTTGCTATCTTTCCGGACCCTATTCCTCTATTATAATTCGGTTGATTAGTCATTTCCACACATAATTTTCCAACTCAAGTATATTCCTATCCACCTACACCGTTGTTTCCAAGTCGTTTTAGTTTTATATCCACCACCGAAGGCGAGAGATGTACTCATTTTGTCATTTTGTTTGTAATGCCCAGAAGGAAACTTCAGAGACCTCAGAAAGTATATATATTCTTGGTAGGCATCAAATTTAGACTCGATTCGAATCGATCATGTCGATCGATCATCACCGTCTGTCCGTCTGTGTAATGTCTGTGGTAAACATTGGAAGTTTTTGCATGCAAGTTGGTAATGCAAATGTGTCAAATAGGTCGAAGGATACGTCCACAGTACACCGTAAGTAGAGAGCACCTTTGCTTTTTTTAAAAGAAAGTTGGGTTTTTTGTTTGCTACTCATAACCCATAGCAGACAGATGTATAAAAATTTCCACTTTTATTGAAAAAATCGACCACGCCCATTCGATATGATAGAGCATTGGGGTTAAATTCTTTTGCAAAAACTTTTGTAACATCATGGAAGCAACTTCAGAAAATCCATAAATATAAATGTATATATATATTCTTGATCAGTATCAAATTCGCAGCCCACCTACACGTATCAGTCCGACCGTCTGTCCGTCTATTTGTCTGATTATTTGTGTAATCTTTGCGATAACCATTGGAAGTGTAATGTTATCACATACGTTGGTATTGAAAATTCGTCAAGTCCGTCACAGGCCACGACCACAGCGTAGCGTAGACTAAAGATACTTCTGTTTTCGAAAGCAAAAAAAAAATTGTGTTTCTGCTCATTACTTATAAACCATAGCAGAGATTGGGCTGGCTGTCCTGTAGTGGAAGAAGCCTCAGAGACCCTTTAAAGTGTATAATCTCTTGGTTAGTATGAAATTCACAATCCACCTAGACGTGTGCGTCCTTCCGTCTGACCATCCATGTTTACTTATTTGTGGAATGGTTCAGTAACCATTTTTCCTTTCGCAACAATTAAAATCTGTGCATCAAATTTCGGAGAGGCATACCTTGGTAAAGAAAATGAGCCAAATCGGTCAAAGGACACGCCTATACGCTCTGCTTTTGGCGTGTTTTGCTCATTACTTATATATACTCCCACTCAATATTACAGAGTAATTGAAGATTAAGGTGGTGGGTATAAAATATTCGATACAGCCAAATTTAGCTTTCTTCCTTGTTTCAATTAACTGCATTCAATCATGTGCCTATTGTCTTGCAACTTCAACGCACTCACAGATTGGCATTAGCTATCATTGCCAAATATTTCAATGGATTTCGAAACAAAAATAGCCTAATGAGATTGAGAGTGATTCGAGCGAATGCGAGTGTTTCAAGAAATTAAAAGCTTATAATGAAATTTTTACAGTTAATCTTGAATTGGTCTACAGAATTTTATCTTTCCTTGATAATTTCTTTGTCATCCGTTTAACATAAAGTACGTGTAACAAAGGACTCACTTTCGAGCATGAAGGCTTCAAAAAAAGGGAGAGTACTCGAAATTAATTTTTATGACGCTGCTAAGAGAAGAAATAATAAAGAAAATTATTGTGATAAGAGAAGATAAGTGCAACACAATGCAAAATTCTAGACGCGTTTCCCTCGAAACACGATTTCTCAAAACCGTCCGCAATATTACTCGTTTCTTTCGAATTGTTCAAAATGTCTGTAAAACAAAATTATCTATAGAAAGGATGCAGAGTAGGATTTATTCGATGATGTAATTTAAACATTACTTATAAAGAAAAGAATGCCATTTTTTGATCGAAAATTGAGCTTTGTCATTCAAATATATGGCAGTCGCACAAAAGTCAATATATCGAAAATAATCTTATAGTTTCTCAAGCTAAAGGAAGCCGTAGCTATAGATTAAAATTACATTTAATCTTTTTTTTAGATTCATATTTGCACCAGTTTTGCTCTGAGCTGTGGTCCTCCTCAAACTACATATTTCTCGCAAAAATGGCTTCGGTGTTGCCATTTTTTGTTATTTTCGAAAAGTAATTTTTTTTAATACTCAAATGTATACTTAATAACCTCCTCACATATTATTATCCTGTTAGCTTTCTTCCCTCTTATTTTTAGGCTGTCACGGCTTATACGTTTACAAATTCTTCTAATTAATATTAACACTTCCATGGTCCCAGTAAATAATGAAAGCAATTTACTTTACAAAATTTCCTCCCCAACAAGTTCGTACAAAATTTACGTGACTCTAATGGAAGTTTAAAGCTTTGAAGTTTGGGAGTAAACAGGAGAAAAGTTCTATAGGATACTTGGTTGGTTGCATTTTATTATTATTGTTCTTCCACGTTATTAAAAATTGAATTTTATTTAATTTAATTATTTCGTTTAATTGAGGGAAGTATGACACCCTTTCGGATTTAGATAAATTTTTTGATAATCAATCAATGTTAGAAACGCATTAATAAGCAAACTTGGCAAAGTCATCTGTAAAATGCCTCTGCACATGAAACATATGTGTGTAGACGTGTGCATCTAATCAAAAGTTATCATTCAATCATTTTTTAACATTTAATGAACTTATTTATACGATTGACTTGCTGCTAAATCTGTTTCTGCTTTTCTTTTTGTGTCTCCTTTGTTTTTTTTTTTTTTTTTTTTTTGGTTTGTTTATGAATTTATTACAACAATTGTGCAAACGAAGGAAAAAAGTTGAAGTTTATTTTTGTACACTTTTTTTCTGGTACTGTTTACAATGCAAACTCGTTTCCATTTCGTTAAACTTTTTGCATATAAAAATACAAAAACGAAAAAAAAAAGCCATAAGGTATATGCGATTGTGAAAGTGAAAGTATACGAAACGATACTCTTGAACCCCGAAACCAAACAGAAGACAAGAAAGCGACAGAAGAAAATGAATCCGATGCTGCTCAACCTCAGTTTATTTCGCTGACAATGAATGAATGAGGGTACAACCGTAAATAAATACGTAAGTGTGTGAATAAATTCGCTTATACATATATATTCAAATATATATATATGTACGAATAGGTTTCATTTAGTGTATGTAGGTATGTGAGCATGCTCTCTCCTTATCTATGTATTTGGTTGAATGAGTATAAGTAAAGATGGATGTAAAAGTGTTTATGTACACATATTTGGATTTATCTTTGTTTGGTTGCTAATGTTGCTTATAGAGAGGGTGTACCAAAATGACCGTAAATTTTAATTTCTTGTTATACATTTTCTTTTCTTTTCTTTTGATTAATAGATAACAACTTTTTTCCGTTAAAAATTAATGACTTGGACAATATGCCACATTACGATGTTAAAAAGGCCGCTACTTTTACTCCTTAGAATAGATATCTTTTGTTGGAAAGACGAGTTAGCTGTAGTTTTGGTGTGAAATCTCGAAATATCTTTCGATTGCAAATTTCTAAACGCTTCTCTATTTTGCTACATTGAAAGTGGACTTGACCTACTCCCGAAAGTATACATGAATTTTTTGTCCAGAAATATCACTTTTTGTTTAACTAATTGGACCCGATTTTATCTGTATAATAAGTAAAATTAATTTCTCAAAACTATGATAAAAAATATTAGTTTAGAAAAAGTGTAATTAATTTTGTTAACATTTACAGAAACCTTCACAAAATGGAAATTTTTATCTCTCTTGCACGGTAAAAAATTCATCAAGTGAAATGTAGTAACGGTTAACGAAGAGACGTCCCTTAAAGTTAAATCCAAATTTAATACAAATCTGATAGTTATCGTCATCTTATTGCTGAGTAAGATTTTTGCCTTTTGAGATAAAACTGCTTCCACCATTCTTTTATTATTTTTCCTATGTACCTTTAAAAATAATTTTACCTCTATCCAAAGTAATAGTCAGATTTTTTCACCTAAAATCTAACAGTTTTCGACATAAGCCATTTTTCGCACTTTTAGCTTTTATGCTTAAAGTCTAGAACTCCATTATATTGCTAATTATATTGATAATTATGATGCCTAGAAAAATGTTTTGACGTACGACGCGGTATGCGAGAAATACTACGATCTTCAGGGTATCTTATGATCCAATATCATACATAAAGTTATTGAAAATTTCCTCCAAAGGCGATAAATTTTTTCCTATTAATATAAATTTTAAAGTATACCACCATTGTGCTCATTGTTATCTTTTTTTTTCTTTAATTAAAATTCGATCAAAATTTTTTGTTCTATTACAAGAGTAAGAAGTGATTCCCTTGATTCCTGTATTAAGCCATGTTTTTTAAAACAAGTTTGTTTCATATATCCGAAATAACAAAAACGAAACTACTATTAACTAAAAACTATACTACCAACCAGTTTTTATTCCCACCACCGAAGGTAAGGGGTGTATTCATTTCGTCATTTTGTTTGCAATGCCAAGAAGAAAATTTCAGTGAACTCATAAAGTATATACGCTTGATCAGCATAACATTTAGAATCGATTTAAGCATGTTCGCACGTCCATCTGTCCATCAGTCCGGCTGTGGTAAATTTTCTTCTAGCAGCAAAAATGAAAATATCGTCTTTAAATTTGACAGAAACATTGGAAGTTCTCCAAGTTGGCATTGAAAATGTACCACATCGATCAAAGGACAAGCCCACAGCATAAAGTAAACTGCAAACACATCCGGTTTTAAAAAAAAAAGGTTGGATTTTTCGCTTGCTATTTGTCACTCGTAGCAAACAATTTTATGAAAATTTCCGCTTTTATTGAGCTAACTATTCTCTAATATCGGCACAAAAATGGCAAGAATCGAATATGCCCTTTTGACATAAATGCTGTAACTCACATACTAATAGTGCAACAGCTGTCAAATTTATAAACGTGTCTTTTGAAAGTTAGGGCCAACTTAAAATAATATGGATTTAATACCAGTAGCGCCGTCTATGTGTCAGCCTACGAACTATTCAACCCACTTGTTATGTCATCAATATAAGGGAAGAAAAATTTTGAAATCACTATTCGTTGTCTGAAATCAATTTAGAATATAATTTTGTATTGTGACACCTTCTTTTATTCTCTACATCTACATATAATTTACTTTTATTTGCATACGCGTATATAAATGTGTGCCTTTCCCAGTCACCGGTTGTTTAGGTCTTTAAGTGTAAGTTTTATGAAAACAATTGCAATAATTTTTGTCTTTTACGAAATTTACTCAAACAATAGCGTAATTTTTGCGCAAAATCGAATCAGCAACAATTACCATCGCCTGCTACGACATGAGAATATGTTAACTTTCTGATGCTTTGTGTTGCGTAAACATAAACTTTGGACATTTACGTAAGCATAAGATTATCAGGCTTAGATGCTACCATATGCGGCTCTTTGATAGATGACTAAAGTAGCAAAAAGAAAAAACACAAAAACAAAAAAAAAGATTTGCTAAGAAAAAAGCCTGTGGGCTAATTTTTTGCATGAGCCAGAACTACTGTGTTGATGTAAAAGTAAGGAGTTGCCTTTATTTTTATCTAAACCAATTTAATGCTTTAGGTCTCTATTTCCCGTGTATCTGTCTTATGTTTTACGAATTTACTGACTACGAAGACACTAACTATCTAACTAAGTGGCTGTTGGGTATCAAAAATTCAAACTGAATCGCATAAAATATTTTGCTTGTTTCACTTTTACAATGTAAAGTTGAAAATGAAAAAAAAAAAAAAAAAAAAAAAAAAAAAAAAAAACTAAAAATAAATTAAAGAAAGAAAAAATGAAATAAGTTATGGATTACAAGAAATAAAAGTGAAACAAAGGAAAACACGTTTGTTTGGTGGGTTATACCGTAGAAAAAAGCAACAAACAAGAAACGAACGTAACTTCCTCTAAATTTGATATTTTGATATTTATTTCGTTTGTAGTATTCATTAAAAATGAAATGTTTATGTATTTTTAGTTTTAATTGGAAAACTTTTTGAAAAACGCATCTCCTATATAAACTGCAAGTGAAGGTTAACAAGTCGTCACTGTTTGTTGCCATTCTTTGTAATAATTTTCAACGGAGAAAGAGTTCATTTCATCATCATACAAACATATATATATATATATATATATATATATATATATATATTAACTGAGATAGTTATTCATCGGATTATTATTGTTTCTTTTTCCCTTCTTTTCTTTTTTTATTACCATTACGGTGTATAGTGGTAGCTGTCGTTTAATCTGCTGCTTTAATAAAATGTCAGCAAACAAACCATTTTAATCACGTTTTCAGTAATGAAATCTCTTGCTTACCGCGAATCTGAAAGGGTATAAACATAAGGCCGCTTATGCTTAAATATACGTGAATCTAAACGTATGCGAGGTTAATTTCATACACCCATTGTGCAGTTATCTACCGTTACCTTACGTCACGGTAATGATGAAGAGTGAATTAAAAGTTGATTTCATATACAGCTTACGAAAACAAAAAAAAAACGCGTCATTTGTTTAACAAAAAATTTTTTTTATTTTCTTATACAATTTTCTTTTTATTGTTAAGTAAATATATCAAAAAAAAACTTTCATTTTATTTTCTTTTTTCTCTTAATTTGCATTTTCATTTCAAGTTTTCCTTTGCAATTCGTTTTTGCGTGTAACTGTTAAAATTCCATTCTGCTGAGCTCGGCTGCTGTTTAATGAAGTGTAATTTCTTCAATCAATATTAGGCTATGAACGGTTAAAAGAGCAAATGATATAAAAATTAAAAGTAGATCGAACGTTTTTGTGAAAATTGTTGATGACAAAATGCGTTCTATTACTAGACATAGTGAAATATACAAATCTTCGAAGCATATCTTTCACTTTTGGCAGCCAATGAATACGCCTTAAAACATCAATCTAACCAATAGCTCTTTGTTCAGACTCATCGTAAGATATTTCTTTCTCCCTATTCAAAGTTTTACGCAAGCGATTTAAAGAATATTTTCATGGCTTTCTTATCTAGTCTCACGCTTGTCACGAAATTAACGATTATTCCGTAATGAATTTTCCATATCCATTTCCATTTCAGAGTATCAGATCTAAGACATTAGTAAGCAGCCAGTACTTTCGTTTTTTTTTAATTCCGATCCTCAAACTTTTCTTTCTATTCAGGTTTTTATACATAAGTAGAACTCTCTACTTCTAGCACTCTCTGCTTCTGCTCTGGCAAATCTTAGTAAAATTTGCAATCTTCCTTGTTTATAGGGAAAAGTTACGATACTCGAAAATGACAGATTCCTCTCATGGATTTAACGTGAGCATCTGCTTTGTAGCTTAAGCTCGCGGTTCATCTACGCACCGGATTATTTTTTAGGGAGCGATAATCGGCATCCCTCAAGCAGTGGAACAACCCCCATCGAATTGGGCTGCACAAATTCTCGAGGTTTCAGAACAAACTTTCACGGGATATAATGCAGGGTCTCCCTCTGGCCAGAGAATGTTCGCATCCAGCTACAACCACAACCTGCCGTACTCTCCAAGAGACTCATCTGATGGCTAGTGAGAACCCAGCCACAGTTGCGTTGCCAAGTAGAACCAAAGTTGCGGTCTCGGCATATTTCACATCCCGGAAACTCCGTTTACTTACTTTTCGAAAATGACACTTAGATTGTAATCAGTACGAAGCGTAACAGAACAAATTCTACGTGTGAAAGCTTTGAAGTTTTCCATCACTGAGGAAAAGGCACGCCGAAAGAAGGGATCAAGATTAATCCATTACTGTGAAGATAAATTCAAATTTAACCAACACCTTGACAGTAATGTGCAACATAGCTTTGTTAAACAATTTTCAATGTCCAAAACTTAGAAAAAATTTTCAAAATTTTAAAAACTTAGAAAAATTTTTCAATGTTCAAAACTTAAAAAAAATTTTCAATGTTCAGAATTATTTAAAAACATTGTAGTTGTGAAAAGAAAAAATTAAAAATCTTTAGTTTATTTAAATAGGGCTTTCATATAAATTTATCTGATATGGGCTAAAATAAGGGACAATTTCAAGCGTTCAAATTTGACTATTTTCGGATACAACCTTTAATATACTAAAACACTAAACTCATTCGAAAGAAATTTTTGTAAGAATTCGCCCGAAAAATGCTAAAATAGATTGTATTTTGCACTTTAATCGGAACGACCTTTCTAAATAGACAGCTTTACGATCGTTCACTACCATTAATGAATACATTCAACAGAGAAGTTCCCGGAGGGTACGCTTTACGTTTCTACATCTTTTTACGGGTAATCTGCGTTATTTATCATTATCAGCAAAACATGCTGAATTTCCTCGTCAAGTTTCTAAATCCAACTCCAACCAGGCATCCCTCAATACGGAGATCTATCAACTGTTTAACAGAGCTACGTCGGGGTGTTTTCGAAGCTACGTTAAGGCACACAATTAAGGTCTTTGTTAGTTAAATAGCTTCGAATTTATCTAATTGTGAAATTTATTCCCCTATTTCTATGAGTCATACACAAATTCGTATGAAAAGTGTTTTATTTCGTTAAATAATATTAATATTTTGAACAGACCATTACAACTCCTTTACTTCTACGTTTAGAGATTTTACGATCTAAATACTGAATACAAAAGATTAACGAAACCAGTCGGACTATAATTGCTATTGATAGTTGACTTTTAAAACTTTTTTTTTTTGCAAACAAAAAATTTAAAGTGAAAAAGCAAACCAACGCTTTGCATTTCAAGTAAATTTGCACACACGCTTAAGCAATTTTCTTTTTACACAGAAACCTGTTTAAAGTGTCAAAATCAGAAGCAAAAAAGTGCGTGCATGCAACAAACTTGATACGAAGTTAAGGCTAAGAGACAACAACAACAAGAAAACTAAACTCCACAGCGTTTTGATTGCAACAATAATGCAAACTTAATGCAAGTAACTGAAAACCAACCAAATTGAGGCGAATACAATAGCAAGCAGACAAGAAGACTTGCATTATAATTTTCTCAATATTTGCATGTCATCATCAGTGTTTTTGGCTTCTCTGATGAAACTGGGCGTTGAAATAAAAATTTATATAAAAAATTTATAAAAGTTAACCAGTTTAGAACGGTAACTAACGAATTGTGTACGCCATTACGCCATTACGAAGTCAATTTAAGTTTTCTAGTTCTACTTACGAGAAAATAGATTTATACATAGATAGCGAGATATAATTACTTTGAGCTTATAAAACACATCCCGTAAAGACGAGCTAAAGAAAAAACGAAAAGTCAAAAAAACGAGTCCCTGAGAATGGCAAATAAAGACTTTTCGAAACTTTTAGTAATGAATAATACTTTAAAAGTAATAAATAATGAATAAAGGATTATGGACAATGGACGATATTTAAACGATAATAGATAATGATTTATGGATATGTGAAATCAAATGATTAATTGGGTAACTTTTCATATCGGTTTACAATTAATGAACTGATTCTCGTATAGCTTACGCGGCATAGAGTGCTCAGAATCTGTATGATGAATATGGGTTTATTATTTATATGATCGTATATTTAACGGTTAATTTTACAAAACCTTCAGGCATTATACAGTAGCTCTTTGAATTAATTTTAAAATATTTTTGTTATATAAAAATCATTTAATCATTACGTTCGACCCCAAGAGTTGCATTATTTGAACTTTTTATGGCACTAAGGCATGTTTCTTAGTAAGGGAGATTGAAAGAAGTATACACTCAGCAACTTGATGAATACTAATAACGCAATGTCTGTTTCTCTGCTAAAATTATAAGCCGGCTATAATTAGAAATAATCTGTTCGAGTTTTCGTTTATATTAACGTACGCCCTCCCAATTGACTTTGAAAAACAAAAACATATTTAAATTTATATAAATATTCTTGATCAAAATATGACATTAAGTCGATTCGGCTGTACCCAGATATTCAGCGTTTATCTTCTACTAGAAGCCTTATGGTATCAAAGAAGGCTCAATGGAAAGCTAAAATTTAATTTTTATGTTACCAAGTTGTTAGCTACAGATCAAATCGCAAAATTAGAGAGAAGTCTTACATAAACACATCTGCAACGGCCAAAAGCTTTAAATTACAACCTATAATAGGTAACTAGTTAAAATTGCATACAGATGTATTTTGAAACCATCTAACAGTTTGTTGTTCAGATATTACAAAACTTGACTCAACATCTATTTTGAATTAGTTCTTATTAATAAAAGTAAATACATAAAAAATTGTATTAATGATATTAAATGATTTAAATAAATTATTCATTAAATCAACTTATTAATTTAAAAGAATTGTTATTTAAATTAAACGTTTAATTTAAATAAGTTATTGGTTTAAATAAATTATAAATTATATTAAATTATTAATTAAATTAAATGATCAATATAAATAAATTAATAATTAAATTAAATTATCATTTTAAATAAATAATTAATTAAATTAAATCTTCAATTTATATAAATTATTAATTAAATTAAATTATTAAATAATTAAATAAATTATTAATTAAATTAAATTATTAAATAATTAAATAATTAAATAAATTATTAATTAAATTAAATTATTACTTCAATTAAATTAGCGAATGAAATTTGCGTAAGCTTCGTACTATAAACGACTTTGATTTGCGCTACGAATTTATGAATTATTCGTACACTAAAAGTTTCAGTACAAATTTTACTGAGATTGTGAGTTACCTAAAAGGAATAACATTATCTTACATCTTTTTAGTTCTTCTATATTTTTTCTAGAGCACTGCTTCTCATTGTAAATCTATATTATATATATATATTATTAGAAGTTTGCGTTAATTTTGGTCAGCAACTTCTAGAACAACTTCGGGGTGAAAATAATAAGGTAATGGAAAATGCTAGTACACATAATGACTAGATACGATGATTTTGATTTTCCTCTTCTTAAAATAACAATTTTCCATTTAATATTACTGAGTTATTCAGTGTATACACACGCTGATCATGGAACGCTCTAAATTACATTTTCAACATAAGTTACTTCTGTTGTTTGATTTGAAGAAATTCGCCGCCGAAGGCCAACGAACATTTCTAGAAGCTTATGGTGATGCTGCTTCATCATATTGCAATTATCGGTTCTGTTTCATTTCCCTTTTTCTATTCATTTCCATTTCATTTAAAACTGATGATTTTGGTGTCAACGGCAAAAGGCGGCCTAGGAAATCAAAATAGCTTGGAGACACTAAGATTTATTAGACGAAAATTATTATATAACTTTCGAACGGCTACCTACTTTTCTCAATAAATCTCTTTTTCGTCTTAAAAAATGACCAAAAATCAACGCAAGCACTTATTATCTTCATGGACTTTGAAATAGTTCTAACATTGTCTATAGTATTAATTTATTCGCAAAAGTAAAATTTTAAGTCTTCTAAACATTATTTAGCAAATTTTTGTATTAACGCTAACGCTTTTTAAGGTGAGAGCCTAAAATTTTGCAAATCAAAATGAAATCAAAAAAGAAAAAAAGTAAAAAAGTGATGAAAGAAAACCACAAAAACAAGAACTTGCATAAAATTGAGTTAAAATGTTGTAAAACAAGTTTAATTCATTCAAATAATAATAAAATATGATCAGCACCAACCAAAATCGCTTACGACAGCTGAAAAGGCAAAAGGCACAAAAGTTGAGTGACTAAGATCGAAATTGTTGATGATCGTAATGATAATGATTTCAAAAATAATAATAAAAGAGAAAAGTAAAATGCACTTAAGCACAAAAAGTTAGGAGATGAAAATTGAAAGACAAGCTTTGAATATCACAATATTACAAGATTTCTCCAAACAAATATTATATCGAATACCTCGTTTTTTTTATTTCAAATGAACAATTTTGTAAAATTGTTTAAAAGCAAAGTATTCAATTCAAAGTAAGGAAAAATGACATTTTGTTTAGATTTTGTAGCTAATCATAGACTGAATTTAATCTTAGCATTTAGTCAAGAGTGAAGTTAAGAACGCCTTCTGTTTAAAGCATTTAAGAGGTTTTAATCGTTTGCTTATTGCGACTGTTGTTGACTGACTCATGTATGTATGAATAACTGACTGCTGTACACAGTTTTCTGTTTAAACAGCAGCATGTATTGCTAACGAAAAAGAATTCGGAGAATGGCAAACAACAAGAAAAAAAGGTGATGTAAAATCGTTCGTACGTTTTGTTTATTTTTTGCTTGTTTGCAAATTTAGTTAAAAACTAGATTGATCTTGTTTGTTACTTTCTTGCGTGTGTATGTGTGTGTGTGTATGTATATTGATACATGTTTAAGTATGTGCGCCTTTGCTGATGCCTTCAGTCGTTGTATAGCAATGACACAGTTAATTTAGAAATACAGTTACCGGTTCAACTCGTCTCTACCGAGATCAGAAAATTTATGTTCATTTTGATTGGGTTGTTATTATTTTTTTTAAATCTAAAAACGAAATGAAAAATACTTTGAAAAATAATTAAAAGCAAGTCTCTTAAATACTAATAGACAAGGTTCGTATTTATGAGTTTTTCATATCTATTTTTTTGTCGCCTCTTTGAACTTGTGAAAGCATATCTTTTGAACACACCATAGGAAATCCGTTGAGCTTTCACATGGTCAATAGCCGATGATATCAAAGTATTGAAACGAAAGACTTGATTTAAGCCTTTTTTATTTTATCACATGCCACTTATTATTTCTCATTCATTACACGACCAAGCATTTTATTATTACTTTGAAAGTTTGCGGCAATTATGCTAGAGCATAAAATTATACTAAGATTGGCAATCAATTCATAATACAAGGAAATAAGAATGAGATTAAGATGTTAAGCCATTTTAGCCAAGCCTCTTTGTCGTTTTATTTTTATATGTTTGCTTAGTTGATATATTAAATCGAAAAATTGTTAAAGGAAAATGAAAAGTTTAATTCCATGGTGCAATTGTGAAACTGAGCATAATCTATTTATTAGTATGTCAACAATGATTGAACAATCGAAAAAGTATTTGAAAGTTAAAAAATGTTTCTATATGAGTCATCTCTGTCTGAATGTAGGTTTTATATCCCGATTCTTCTCATATCGATGTCACAATCTTTGAAATGCTATACCTGTATAACTGGAGTGATCAATCGTCTTCAAAGAAAAAACAAACGATGCACTTATCCAGCCTGTCACTACTTGAGTATGTGGACAAGATAAATGGTTCCTGCAGATTATCCATAAAAGGAACCACCCTCAGGTTATCGTGATAAGAGCGAATGTCCTTTAGATGAAGTAACGTTAGCAAAACACCACAAAACCAGTATGATGTCGAACGTCTTCTATAAACATCAACTGAAAACTCAGGATATCGTAACTTTTGACATATTACGGCCGGTTTTTTGGCTCAGCTACAGGTAGCAGATTTTATTGAAAGCGTTCCCTAGCGTTGGTTGCCCCTCTTAATATGGAATCTCATATTATGTACCATCACCATAAGCTAAGCTCCCAAATTGATATTCACCTGCATAATATTTCGATGTTAATGAAGAGTTTAGTCTCTAAAATTGTTAATTGCCTTTCAAATGTTGTAATATAAAAAATCCGTTAATTCCCGAATTTTAATGAAACGTACTTGAGATGAATAAAGGTTAAAGTGGAGACGGTCTTTTACAATATAAAGTAGAGTATTCTTTTAGGGATCGCTGGCTAAGAATCGTTTTTGAGGAAATATAAATTTCTGTTCTTATATACTTCTCCTCAGACATGAGCTATTGGATCGAACATTTCTTCATTAATATTATTTCTTCTTCAACGTACTTGCAATTGGAGTCAAATATTTAGTATTTTTTAAAGCTTTTTTTTTTATCCCAAAATCAATCAAGTTCAAGTCAAAGTTGCTTTTGCAATTCTGATTAGACTGGATTTCGACTGTCAGGAATTTTTTATTTCATTTTATAAAATTATCATTTATATGGTTTTTATTTTCATCTAACTTGATATCAGTACTTATTCGTTAAGTACTTAAAATTCAAATAAAGCAGAATTAGTTTTTTTTTTTTTATTTGCACTTCATTTCTACTTCAATACTCACTTAGCACCAATAACTTTAGTACTTTATTTCTTTTTATTTTAAATCAAATAAACCGCAGCACATATACATTGAGATGAACTGTAAAGAGACTGTTTGAGAGCAAAAGTCAATAAAGCCAATGAAGCTTATGTGTGCTGCATTCGTTGGTTGGTTGCTCGTAATCTTTACTGAGGCAAGAAATTGAAAAATAAAAAGAAACAAAATCAATAAAAAAAAATATATAAAAATAAAATAAATAAATAAACAAAACGTAAGTTAAGAAATGTGTACCGATATATCTACTTGTCAAAGTGTTTATTTGTTCAAAGAGATGGACAGAGAATACAGTATGTAGTGTCGAGTATAAGGTTCAAAATGAATGTTTCAACACAAATTCGTTTTCCCATGATTTGTTTTTAAAGGAGTTATAAAGTATTATATTAAGATTTGTATAAAATAAATTTTAAATGTAAATGTAAACGATCGATATTTACCTGAAACGTTTACAAAGAGTTTACGAACAATATTTTCGTTTATATTCATTTACATAGGGACTCACTCGGTAGTTTTAACAGCTCAAACAATTAACTAAACACAAAGTTTCACCAAAACCAAAAAAAAATATTCGTTTCAGTGTTAGCCTTAATTTCTTTATTTATCTTATAGGAACCAATCTCTTGCTATATGAAAGATTTTACAGGTATTCGCAGTAATAAGGCGAAAGCAAGTCTTACTTTTCTTAAACGAACGATTTTATCGTACGAAAGACAAGTCAGTTGTGGTGTTATGACCGGCAACTGATCATAAGAGAAAATGTTTTCTTGTCATGGCTTAGTGCCTTTGTATGAAATATCAAATTTGGAGCAATAGTCACAACAAAACCTTCCAATACCAAATTTTCTTTTTAAACAACGAATGTTAAGAAAAAGGATAAATATGAGAAAATACACACTGACTGCCATGTAACTGTTTTAATATGTTTAGCGGCTTTTAAGCGATCCATATTGTAAAATGGCAAACATTGCACTAGGCGTGTGATGGCCTGAATGGCAGTTCTGTTTTCTACTTCTTACGGAACAATGTCGCCAAATCTAGACCAGGAAATGGTTGACCATACGTTAGTTTAACTCTGCTATTCATTCAGCTCGTTAGGAGATTTGGCACGAAAATTTGCGAAAACTGAATAATCGTATCTGCTCGTTGAGCTAACGTTAAATATTATTTATTCAAAAGTATTTTTATGGCTGAATTTTCATAGCTGAGTATTTAGAAAAGTATCCCTTTGATATTTCTTTAATTAGCACCATTTTGATTAGCACTCACTTGTTCTTTTGTAACTCGGCGGATACGCTCGCGTGCTAATGCCTGAGTTAAATTGTCGGTGTGTCCTAAGCTTTCTACATTTATTAAAGGTTACGTTTGCTTTTCCTATCAGAACTCGAACTCCTATCGGAACGCAAATCCTAATGGAAATGATAGAAAATGTTAGAATAAATTGTACGGAATATTTCTATAGATTTAGCTTTTACGGTTTTATTCTACTGCTAACTTCAATAGCAACTCTTGTAACTTATACGGCTCTTACTTACACGTTTGGGCACGCGGGAATTTGGTTCCACGGATTTACATGACAGCGATTAGACCAAACGAAACGGAAGGATTGTCGCGTTCAAAGACATATCGGCTGGCTTCGAATGTGATTATTAAAACCGATTGTTTATCTCACTTAAGTCGATCATAGGTACGAAGAAAATGGCAACGGCAATCGGTTGAAGTTGCCTATCAGTTTTAATAATCACCTTCGAAATCAGCTGAAGCGTTATCGAACGCAACAAACCTCCTATTTCCATGTTGTTTTTTGTAGCTAAAGTAAGTACCTCAATAAGTTTGACAAACTAGTACATGAACCAATAAACTTAAACCTAGAGCTTGAAGCTCAGACCTCATTTATAATTTTAATATTTACTGTTAGTGAGTGGATGTTATGGAATATGATTTTTGTAAAGACTAATCACGATAATTTGAAAGAAATTATGTTCGTCTTAATTGGAATCTCTTAATATTTGATATTAAATTGCATACGATATTTTATTGAAATGGAGAATGAAAATGGATTTATTAATGGATTTATTATTAATAGTAGTGTAGTAGTTTGACGGCGGATGAAATTCTATAGAGAAAGATTCCTGCAATTATAGAAAATGAAGGAAACAATCTACCAATCATCCTACAACTTAAGATAAGACTGCGACTTTGCAGAAAATTTTACGTAACGGTTTACATATAAATTATAAGTGACGTAGTGTATACTTTCCCTAGGTCTTGCTACTAATACATATGTACACATATGTACCTAGTAAGAAGCTTTAATTTTTCCATCATTGCTACGTTTAGCCGTGAACACTAAATGTACTAAACACGTTTATAATTTTTTTGTTGTGCTTAGCATAATAAACACTGACATTTTTGGGATGAAAAAGCTTTCATTTATTACGTATAATGATTTTTCTCAATTAAGTCTAAATATCCATTTATTAATTGCTGAGCTAAGCCAAGTTTGTTTCTTCCTGTAAACGGGAAATATTTTATAAATAATTTTCCGTTAAAGTACAATACGTTAATATTCATAAAATTTCATATTTTTAATGCTGGTTACCGTAAGAAAAATGAAAATGTAAGACTCTATTAGGAGAAAAAAATGTGATCGCTTTTCCTTACACAACTGTTCGGTAGGTTTATGCATTTATACATACAGATATATACAAATAGACACACATAGGCAATGTCAACTGAAACATGCTCACTAATAACGTGATACTCTTTTCGACTCTCTCTTTGTTTATCACGACACTATTCTGTTACATGCAATCATAATGATAATCTTCATACATAAATAATGATGCAAACATTCGCACAAACTCTCTATTCACGCATACAACTCTACGATAAGTAATAAATAAATAAATAAAATTGTGTGACAATTATCCACTTAAACACCTACATATAAACTTGTTTATTCAACTGGTCTGTGCGGCTTTATTTCTTTCTTTCTTCATTTATTTTTTATTTCTTTTTTTTCGCTTTTTCGCTTATATATATATATATATATATTGTGCTTTCCTGTCTTTCTCCACAACTTCAAGTTTCATCCGTATTTGGTGTTCACCAAGTTTTAGAAAAACATATACAATATACTTATGTATACACACCTGTGTGCATGCGTGTGTATTTGTTTACTTGCTCTGCTAACCTGACTCTTTGGAAAAAGTTGCTCTAACTAAAAACAGACAACAAAGACAAGACACACCATCACTAGTCATCATCAGCAACCATAATGCTACAGGAACAGCAACAGCAACATCAACCAATAACAGCAACAAAAATAACAACAACAACAACAACAGCAGCAATAACAAAAACAACCACATCATCAGCAATGAGGTATAATATGTGCAAGAAAAACTAACGGTTTTAAAGACCTGTTCAGACAACAGATGAGCTAAACAACTAAATAAACGGATTTGTTGTCTTTTTTTTCTTTTTTGTTTGCTTTTTATGTTTCTTTTTTCGCTATCTGTGTTTGTACGTGTATTGCAATTATGGTTAAGTGCAGCAAAAAAAAGAAAAATTAAATAAATAAGAGGAATATAATCATCTACGCATATATACACTTATACACACGTAAATATATATATAAATATATATATACATATGTAGCAGAAACTGTTAAGCATTTAGAAGAAAGTTTTAAGTTTAAACATTAAATTAAATAATTCTTTACATGTATGCTATTAAAGAAGAGAGGGGAAAAATAGGGAAAACTCTCTCTCTCTCTATCGCACACACTCTTTCGCTCCTTCTCTTTCTCTCTCTATCGCTCCTTCTCTCTCTTTCCCTACCGGGCCCTCTCTCTCTCTCTCCGTTCCTCTAACAATTCGTTTAAATATCACGTTTTGACATTTTGGAAATGATCGCATTATTGTAGATTACGATTAATTGGCAAAGAAAGTATATCCTTCAGTTGCATTGCCAAAGACTTGATTGTTGTTTCCTTTACCAAACTCAGGCAAAGAAGAATGCAATTTAAATTACAATCCTGTCTAAAGAAAAAATAGAAAAATTATATGAGTCTTGGGAGGAATTTTTGAAGTTTCCTAGCGTGAAGGAATAAACAAAAAAAATAGAAGAATTTGTTTTAACGAGCAATCAGAGAATGTCGCTTTTACGTTGGTCTGTCGGAAAGAAACGGGGAGAGAGAGAAATGAGAAGTATATGTGCGATCGGTAGTTCCATAATTTATCATAATGGTTTACCGATCTGGGTATCGAACCCGCGTATGCTGAATTAATCGGCTATACGGTAGTCCTAACTATATAATATAGTAAAATGTTAAAGACCGAAGGACGAAACTTCTACAAAATTACAAGATAATTGGTCGGAGACGCTGATGAAGTATACGAAAATAGGTAGAAATAGATATAAGGAATGACAATTTCAAAGGACATCGGAAAGAAATATCAAAGAGTGAAAGAATAGTTGGAGAAAAGAAGAAAAAGACTCCAAACAGAGCCCATCCATCACAACAGACTGACAGAGTTAGAAACTCGTTTTGGTTAAAAATGTGTATACATTTGTTTTCAGAACTTTAACAGTGGCACTAAAGGTAAAAAATTCTATCACCACTTACTTATCTTAAAGTTATCTATCGCCTTCATAAGATAATTTTTCAAGTATTTTTCTAAACTTTGACTTTCAATGCGAATATAGCAGTCGTTCCTCTTTCCCGTCAATAGTTCAAACTTCATTCAGTTGCTTGCAGATGTGCAATAAAAACTAATCCGTCACAAACCTAAAAAAAAAAAGAAACAAATTTTTTTTCTCTATTCTGAGTAGCTTTGTTTTGTTTTTGCTGTTTTTCTTTGAAATCTCTTTTTTGTTTTTGTTTCATTTTGTAGTTTTCTCTTTTACAAAACTGTTTCTTAATACAATATTTTGAATGTACCGTAAAGCACCTGTGTTTGCACAATATTACCACTATTTACATTTTACATACGTACGAAATAGAGGAAAAGTTGAAATTTACATATGTATGTGTAGCTAAAATAAATCATGCTTTGAATGCTAGAAATCATAAAAAGAGATTTATGTTTACATTTGCATTTGTATGCATGAAATAGATGAACATACGTATGCAATAGTAGTCGTATGCTTCTGTTTAGCATAATGTACCGGATCAAGTTGATGTACAGTACATGCATATGCATCCATTTGCATATTTTTATGTGATCAGCTTAAATTTCAACAACAATTCATTTGAATTCAAAAATTATATACAATAATAACATTAATGTGTCCAAATTACGGTTTTTGATTTACTATTCGAAAAGCAAAGATATTGATATAGAGAACGTATTAAAGTAAATCCATTTAAATATTTCCTATATATTTGGCATTAAAACGGTGGCGGCTTTATTGTGGCTTTAGTGAAGGAATGGAAAATAGGAATCAACATTAAATTACTAACAAGTTTAATGCTTTGCATGTAGAGAGATCAGTGACATGAGTTTCTCATGTTCTATCACATCACCAATTTGTGTAGAATAAGATGAGTAAATAAAACTTGAACTTACCATGTCGAAGATACTTTAATAAGGCATCAAAACATTGAAGATTGCACTCAGGATTATTTTAATATAACACATCACTCAATAGGTTATAACAAATTTTTGTTTGTTTGTCGTACGTGACTAGTGACACAACGCATTGTCTTGATATACACTCCTATATAATGGGGTATGCTGTTATATACTACCATGTACTGGTATATACCGCGATATACTGCCGTGTATTGTTATGCGCTCCCATGTACTGTTATACACTAACATACACTGTTATATACTGTCGTGTGCTGTTATATAATGTTTCATACTGTCATATGCCGCTTTATACTGCTATGTAATGTTATATGCTGCGATATATTGTTATATACTGCGTGTGCTAGTATATACTGGCATTTACAGTTTTATACTGTGGCATACTGTTATATGCTATGTACAGTTATATACCGCTGTATACAGGTATATATTGCTATATGCTCTTTCCGACTATGTAGTGTTATATACTGCTATATATTGTCATATATTACTATTTACTATTATATATTGCTACGCACTGTTATATACTACTTTGTGCTATTATATACTATTGATCTGTTTTGATATATTCGACTACTATACCATGCGCATCCAAAAATACGGACGCCATAACTTTCCTAATGAACCTTTACGGTTTTGGTTGCTTTGGGCGGTTTTCTATCCATTCAGCTGACTTTCGAATTGAGTCTGTTACCTGTAAATTGAAAAAGGGAAATAAAAATGTGTTATTTTCTTGTTATAACTGAAGTCTAAATAACTTTTGAAAAAATTCATTATTTTTGTCTTTTTTTTTTAACTCCATGGAAATGGTGAATAACAAGAAAGTAAGAGAAGGAGATGATACCAAAAAAAATTTAAAAGAACGTGTTATATATATAATTTGCAAAACGGTAGACAAACTTACAAGGAAAATCCCATGCTTCCATAAATGTCTGGAAAAAGGAAAACAAATGAATGTTATATATAGTTTTATTCATTAATTAGTCATTAGTAAGAAGTAAGAGATTTTCATTTTCTCGAAAAATCGAAAAAAAATTAAAACTAAATTAAACTTTAAACTTAACATCGTCATCTTTTCTCTTGTGTTTCCATAGCATATAAATTTCTTACAAATTTTCAGTTTGCACTGAATAGATATTTCTACATAACATGTATTGTAATATGTAGAAATTCATTAGCACGTTATGAATAAGCTACAAAGTATATATATATTTATAACTTTATTTGCTTTTCTTTCCGAATCTAACATGAATACCTGAAAACAAAACAGCAACCATCATTACAAAAAAAAAACCCGAAAAATTCTTTATTTGCTTTTGTTAAAATACAATAGATTTAAAAGCAACAGAAACAACAACAGCAACAGCAGCGGTAGCAGCAGCAGCAGCAGCACCAGCAAAACTCAACAGAATACGAATAATAAAATGCACACAATGTAAAAAGATTTTTAAATAATAGAGAATTATGCACGCACATGCTTTCGAAATTTATGTTAAAAAAAAAGAAAACAAAACAAAACAAAATAAAATTTAAATAAATAAATAAACAACAACTACAACCATAACCATAATTAAATGAATTCGTAACGCACAGTAGATTAAAGTAACAAACTTGTACATCATTCAAGCACTCGTACGTAAACAGACATTTATGCAAACGTGTCAGTTTTGAGTAGGGATGAATTTATTTTATAAAGTGATCAAATATTTTATGTAAGTGAGAAAGGGTGTAAATAGAAAGAATGAAACTTCAACGTTTTTTCCGGTGAACCCAAAAACAAGGGGTAAAAGGCGAATAAAATAGTTGTACAAAATTCGAGTCAAATCTCGGTTAACCTCTACCTTAATTATTTGTTGGTTAATTATAAGCAAATCAGTAGGCATTTTATAGGAACAGTTCTAATAAATAATGCGGCCAGATTTCGAATAGAAAGATTTTCATATTTGATATGAATGTTAAATTAAAAAGAGAGAATAAGTCGAACGTTTCTTACTTTCCATCCTCATTTTCCACCACGAAATTTATAACAAAAGACTCCCGGACATCTCTAGTGCAAAGTTAATCTCGTTGTTTTACAATATCAAACTGATTAAAAACAAATAGACTCGTTGATGCGCTTTCGTCTTGAAGATTTCGAGCAAGTGTATGGACGGACATTATTAAAACTATTCACGTGACTTAGGAAAATATATTATCTTTATCAGATTACTACCGCTATTTCGTATTATGAGACTGGGGAAAAATGAAAAGACACATCGACAGTCATTATTACATCAATTCGCACTCTCAAGCTCCAAAACAGTATAAACTACGATTATAAAGTTAACAATAATAATTTTTTAGATATTTGGACTAAAGCCAGGTGATAAAGTGATAAGATACACTGGGCGGATGGATTGATATAAATTCCGAGTGACTTAAAGCATCACCCCGATTAATCCATACGACCCTTGTAAGAAGTATTTTTCGACTTTGAAAACTTTAATTTTAATCGGACGGACGAATAGATAAAATCACTTAAATCGCTATGTAACTTCAAACTATCATAACTAAGCTTGATGAGATGCTTAATTCTTGTTCTGCGATTTTAAAACCTAAGAAATGATGTACAATTGATGCCAATTGGCGATTGTATTCATATTTTAGATTTTCAACAAATGACCGATGTCACGTACATGATTGTATCAATTTATCATCTATTACATGCAATTTTTATGAGTTTTCCAAACATTAGTTTGGGGAAAAAGAAATCTATTATTTTTTCGGCAGATGGCTACACTTGTAGATTTCTCGTAAAGTATCGATCAAACAATTTCAGATTTATGCTCGTTGGAAAGGTGACATTGCGTAGTCTTTTGTTGTTTTTTGTTTGGTGCATTCAGTTGTGAGTTACAGCGTGTTAAAAATGGAAGTGAACAAAGAGAAAATTCGGTACATTTTACAGTTTTTCTTTGACAAAGGCGAAAATGCAAGCCAGGCGACTACAATTGTGAATGGTGTTTATGGTTCCGATACTGTAACAGCCAATTATGTGCAATTTTGGAATTTCAATTTGGAAAATCCCAACAGACATTAGAGGAAGATATTAATGTCTAAATGGCTTTGGGAGGCGAAATCAATTAATAGTGCAAAGACTTATTGAGGTGAACGTTATAGAGACGTTTATAGCTTTATAAATAAGTTCTATTATAATCCATTTTGAACAAAATTATTGAAACATAATTGTCTGTCGGTCTGGTCTTCTATTTATCTCCCGGAATCTAGCCATAAACGGCTTCCGCTTCTAATCCCTAAAGGGATTAAATCGAACTCAAAATACTATCCTTACGTCTTGTCTTGTTGACGATAGCTCTCAAAAGTGGAACTTCCCTGTTCTTCTTCCACTTTATTTCAGATTCTTTTTCGATAACATAATCATCAACTTAGAGTAATGAAACTCGGAAATGATTATGACTCTAACGTAGAATAGTTAAGACCGCCACAAGAAAACAAAAAGTTAATCTAAGTAACATACGGCAGAATGTTTTAAACTGCCAAAAAATACGAGCTAATGTAAACTAAATGTGGGCCAAAACGAGCACGCAAATTTGATCCGCTTAACTTTAACTTTTCACTTTAAGGTTTCTAAAGTTTTGCAAATGCGCAGTGGCGCTCGTTAGTATGTTTAGTAAAATCTCATATAGTCTAAGAAATCATACAATCTGCATGGGACCTGTATTGCTTATTATAATCTCATCTTCGGCAAATATCATAAAATAAAATTTGTATTAAGGATGTAAAGTTAACTTTAAGTATTCTACGCGTAGACAATATGAAGATATATATGTTATAGCCGCCAACATAATCGTAAAATTTTTTTAAAATATGTGTTGATTAAAATGCAAAAATTAAATGGAGCGATTTTCAATAAACTTCAAATCGAAATATACAGCAAATAACTACGTGAACTATTTTCTATTGAAATAAATATTACAAAATGGAAATAGGAAAACGTACCTACAATGCAGCATAATTTATTATCATTGTATTCAGTTTTTGTATTCCCCATGCTTAACAATAGCATCACCAGTGGTAACGCAACTTCATTAGTGCGAGTAACATATTTGTTCAAATATTCTAATATTTATTTAAAAAAAAAAAAATTTTTAATCTGCAAAAATCATGCGTATTCACTTCAACTATATATATGACAAACCGGATGTAATTTTATTTGTTACGATGAATTCATTCAAAAGCTTAGAAATGAGTGTAGAAACATGATTGTAGGAGATTTAACTTTTCGAAAACCGTCGCCCTAGTTACTCAAACGGAGTTTGCTTAAGGGAACTTACGTGTACATGTACACGCAGTTAAAAATCGTTGAATGCTTATTTGTTTTGTTGTCATGGTAACAAAAAAATATTGAAAGAGGGGGAAGAAACAAGCTCTCTCTGGGTATTTAACAGTACGTAACATTGTCTTTTGCCATACATTGTCGTTTAGCACTAAGCATTATATAAATATTATTTAATAATACCTCGAAATAAGTTACCGTAAATTGCTTGCTAAGCTCTAACGATTATAGAGGTGAAAAAAAAACGAATGTTTTTTTTTCCCCCATTGAGATGGTATAAAATAGAATAAACGAAATTTGTAATTACGTTTTCAACAAACAGCTACAGAGTCAGAGCTTATTATTAATGGTGTCGGATACTCAAGAGCTTCATTCTGACTAAGCTTATTACAATGGTTCTTATTCATGGAAAAGAAGAAAAATTAATGTCCTTGTTCTGCTTGCTGAAGCTGAAGCAAAGCTTTAAACTGTACTATAATACCGTATCTTTTGTGTCGTCTTACAAACATTAACAACGCAAGTTGTTCCATAATATAAGAAAATTATATTTATTTTTTTTTTTTTTGTATTATTTTCTGTTGTTATTATTATCATAAGCAGACAACAATAAATCATTTGCAAAGAATAGTTTTCTTTGTTAGATTAAGAAACTAATTTGACAAATTAATTGGCCATCATTTCTTAGAACATTAACTATTGTTGCTTTGCGGTCTTTAAAAAAACCAACAGAAAGTAATAATAAGAAGAAAATATACTAAAAGAAAATTCGACTTAAACCCATTCATTCTGATGCTCGCAAATAGATTACGCGTAGTATTTCAAAACCGAAAATACTATGTTTGTATTAAATCCATGATTTTGGTGTTTTTTTTCTTTTTTATTTATTTATTCTCTGGAAAGTATAGCGCAAAACTGAAAATTAGATAAACATAAACATAAAACATAGTACTGTTCAGACTCAGTTACGTGTGTAATGCATGCAATATTTTGGACAATCCGTATCGCGGCCTGACAGGTTTGCAGTTGTCTCCCGTGATTCTGGCACTCTAGGTTTAGGATTCTTATGAATCCCATCACTTTCCTTGGTTTGAAGCACTATTATAAAGGGTTCGCCAAGCTCTTGGTGCCTGACTCTGCAGATGGCTGCGCATTCACACAAGATATGATTGGACGTTTCCTTCGCCCCTTTACAGAATATGCAAGTATCGGTATGTGAGCTACTCACGTTTTTTAAGTGGTTTTATGATTCGTATAGAAGCTAGCGGCCAGACGTAGGCAGCTCCTTCGTATTTCCAGTAGCTAGTGTGCCACGCCTGAAAATTTTATAAACCTTTTTGCTTGAGGTTGTCTTGCAATGGTCTCCTGGTTTTTCTGTACCAATTGCGACCTTTTGACTAAGATCAAATTGTAATATCGTTAATTCGTTATTGAGACGTATTTGCACTAAATTGTCGAATTTGCAAGAGAAACCGACTAATCCATGGTGATCTTTTTGTCTATTAGCAATTACGATCTGACAACTTGGTCTCAAGAGGCTTCTTGCCACTTTTTTTAGGTATGTTCACAATTCCATTAAAGGATACAAAAAAATCCATATGTGTGACATTTCCGTATGTTTGTAGTCATATCTAGATATGACCTTCGGCATGAAAAATTGTGCGAAGTGCTGCCAAATCTTATTAGATTTAAAGTTTCTACAATATAAAAAACGATGTGTGCAGTATGAAATACGATCGATATTTCGGTCAAAGCAAATTGATCATTGTTCTGTTCTGTAATTAAATATGACTCTGACACTGGCTATTAGTGAATGTTATGGGATTTTGATCTTTTTCTTTGAACTTATACTTTGTTTCAATTTAATTTCGCAAAGTGAATAAAATAAATTTAAGACTAATCAATTTAGTCGTTTTGAATATGAAATGCCTTTATATTCTGGAAATAAGTTATCGTGATTCACGCTATATTTTAAAGATTCCGAAATTTATTCGAAATTGTACAGGAAGAAGATTTAAACGAAAATCGATAGTTACTTAATATAATTAGGCATAATATGTGAAGACCTTTAAAATTTTTTTAATTCTTTAAATTTAAAATTTTCAAATTTGTTGCATTATTGGTTGTTTGTAAAAATACAGCATAACAGTGTCGAAGAATACTAGCGATTTTACGGTCAGCCATAAAACTGTTTCTAAGATATAGCACACAATGACAAAGCTATATAGGAAAGTAGAACGTTAACCGAAGCGAAGATAACCCACATTTTTTTATAAGTTTGCGCTCTTGTTGCAAATCACAACTTTGCGTCGTCACTAAATTATGGTTTAACGCCAAACGTAAGCAAAAAAACCCGTCAAAATAATTACAAAAATTAAATAATTTCAGAAGACGTACACATACGTCAAAAGCAAACTAGATTTTATATTATAATCACCAAAACGAATTTATTAGTAGTAACTATCATGCAGCCTGCATAATGCATACACTCTGAAAGAGAGCAATATACAAATTTCTTTATAAAAAATTTTAAAGCAACAAGGCCAGTCCAGATTTCCAATATAATTTAAAGAATTTAAAAAGCTACCAGAAAAAGCTATTTTCACTTACGATATTATATCTATAGCGTTCTCGAAAACCGTCTATGTGTAGTAAACGTAAGACTGAATATTTTTGTTGACTTGAAGCTAACCAGCCCACTGTCTTTAGCCCACATTTGTCTTTTTGCATTATTTTAGTAACTATACAGACACATTGCATTATAGTTAGTAGTAGTAATCATTTTTTTTTTTTTTGTTTCTATGATGATAATACAAGATATACTTTTTTATATGTATACGTTCTCTACTCTTTTGTAATTATTTTGCGGATCTTTTTTACTTTTCTACTGTAAATCATAGCTTAGCCAAGACAAAAAGTTATGATTTTTCTAATAAAGACAAAAAGTTGAAAAAAGTGGCCTGTCTTGTGGTGGGCAATCTTTAATTCGGTCAATTTTTCTATAGTTACATATTGGGTTGGCAAATAAGTAATTGCCGATTTCTTCAAAAAAAATAAAAGGTTTTAGTTTTACTCAGAATGAAGTTTAATCTACAATTATTATTTTCAATTCCCAACCAAGATCCACCAATTTTCGCCGGGTGGTCAAAGAAGTGTGCGGCCTAGCATCGTCCTGGTGGAAAATGACACATTTACAATTGACCAATTCTGGTCGCTTTTCCTTGACCGATGCATTCAATTAGTCCAATTACCGACAGTAGACCTTCGAATTAATGGTTTGGTTCCTTGGAAGCAACTTAAAATACACTGGACCTTTACAATCCCACCAATTTGACAACAAAATCTTCTCTTATTGGATATGTGCCTTTGAACTGGTTTTCGATGACTCATTAGGCACGCACCACGAACGTTTTCGATTGACATTGTTGTACACAATCCACTTTTCGTCTCCAGTGATGATTCGTTTTAAAAACGGATCGAAATCATTGCGTTTAAGCAATAATTCGCAATCGCTAATGCGCTTTATCAGTTGAATTTCTTTCAAATCGTGCGGAACCCAAATATCCGGCTTCTTAACGGGAACGGCAGGTTTTAAATGCTTCTCAATGGCTGTATGTAAAACATTTAACTTCTCTGCAATCTCCCGTGTAGTTACATGACGATCAGCTTCGATAATGGTTTTGATTTCATCCTCATGAAGCTCGACTGGTCGAACTGAACGTTGGTCATCTTTAAGAGAAAATTTTCCAGAACGGAATTTTTCAAACCAACTTCGGCATTGCCTTTCTTTAAGGGCTTCATCACCATATACATCACGGAACTTTTTGGCGGTTTGCACTGCGTTCTTTCCTTTACGAAAATAATAAAGCAAAATATGGTGGAAATTATCGCGCTTGCAATTCATGTTAATGTTGAGGTAAAAAAAAAAACTTTAAGAAAATAGCTACACAATGCACTTGTAAAGCTAGATAGGGATGACAGCTGACGTATATAAGAAGAAAAAGCTCATAGCTCATTTATGGATATCATAAAAATGGTAGTGAGAGACATCTTTCAATGAAATCGGCACTTATTTAGTTGCCAACCCATTGTATACTCGCTCTTCGTGACAAACACACACAGACATAAGAAAAAATATTATCCATCTCTTATAACATCACGCATAATTTCGTCTTTTATTTATCTCTGTTGTTCAACTGTAATGACTACTTTGTTTATTTTCCGCAATACCGCCTGATTATCATATATATATCCAAGAGGCGCCAAGACGCGAAGCAGTACGAAGATATTTTACGTCTTAGTAAAGATAAAATGACAGGCTACGCACGGTGGACTAACCTCATGTCAGTAAACTTTCTGGTTATATTTCATCTGAGGCATAAATAATTTAGATCAAAGGCCTATAATAAAGGTGAAATATGACATGAATAGCGGAGATGATTTAGTTATCAGTGTGCCCCAAAAATGTACCAGCCCTTGATCTGACGCTATGGTAGTCGCAACTTTATTTGCCGAACCTTATTTAAAGAGTAAAAACAACATTACCTTGCACGGTATGTAAGAGTTGCACCCCAAAAATGCTTGTCTTCAAATGTTAAGTGATGTTTAGTTCGGTACCTTGTAATCTAAATGAAAAATTGTTTTTTTTTTGTTTTTTTTTTTGTTTTTATAATAGTAAATACATATCGTTTGAAACTTAAATCAAAATTAATGATAATTAAATTAGATCCATGTGATGATAATACATATATACAAACATATCACAAAATTGTTGTTGTTAAACATGCTCTCAACAGCATTGATTGAAAGGAGAATTTTAATGAGTAAACGTTGTTGTTGTTCTTGTTGTTGTGAGTGAAAGTTGTTTTTTTTCTTCTTTTGTTCTATAAAACAATGCATGTGCTATTGTAATTTCATTAAACTTTGTTTATTTTTCTTTATAGTTTTTTTTTTTTAATTCTTTGTTTTGTTTGCGTTCTTACAAGAGCTAATGTATGTGCGCCGGTATAACAAAACAAAAGTAAATGTTTTGCAAGTGTAAGACGCGTGCATTTGTTATAGAGTAGGAAAAGAAAACAAAACACAAAACTTTCTATATATTTTGCATGTAATTACATATAAAAGAATTTCATAAGCAGACAATGAAATAAAAATAAAATTTTTCATAATTATGATCGATTTGCACAATATGAAAAAAAAAATTATCTTTTTCCTTTTTCTTTTCTTTTTTTCTGCTTTTTTTCCTTTTGTTAATATGCATGAAATTGCAAGCACTAGCGAACACATAGCGTTTCGTAAAAATGTTGTGTTTAGGATTGAAATGAAATGTTTAAAAAAAAAAAAAAAAAAAAAAAATTGTACATATTTTCAGTATATTTCGTGTCTCAATATTGCAGCAATACTTGTGAAATTACTTCAGCAATTTTTAACTACTGCGTTTGTTAATTTTGGCACCATTAGCATCATTATAATTACCAATGATTTATGCCCTCTCGTTTGCTATGCTTAACAATATTTCTCTTGGACATGATAAAGCGCACAAAGTTTTGATAATATATGAGATATAAAACCAGTTTAATAAATTTCTTTTGGTCTGAAGTGTACGAATCGGCCAAAAATCGATGGATGTATCTGGTATTATGATATTATTCACCTCACCTTGACTTTAGCGACAAGCCTTCGGGGAATTTCATAATAATCATATCTAAAGCTACTAATATGATTGGAGCAAAGGGTTAACACACCACTTAATAAGTTCGTGGGATGGCATATACGATTTCTAGATAGTACCAGTTTTGAAACAAAATGTGCCAAAATTTCGTGATATTCCGACTATTAGTTTCCAAGTTATAGTTGTTTTAGCGAGAGTAGTTTTGTAATTTTCAAAACAATGGAAAAATCTGAGTTTCATGTGTTGATAAAGCATTGCTTTTTAATGGGAAAAAATACTATTCAAGCCAAGAATCGGCTTAGAAAGTGTTATGGCAACTCTTCTCCATTGAAAACAAACATTTGTTGGTAGTTTCCTGATTTTAAACGAGATCCTACGGATACGAATGATGCTGATCGCTTTAATCGGCAGCTTTTTGAGAAAGTATTAGAAAAGAGCTCCATGGAAGATCGAATAGTAAAGTTGCATGAGATCGCTGTGAACTCAATAATATCATAGAACGTAGTGTATGAACCTTTGTCCATGAGAAAGTTTTGTTCGAAAGGAGTATCGCATTTCGCTCACTTTTGACCAAAAACAAAAATGATGATTGATGATTCAAATCGCTGTTTGGAGATGTTTAGGCGAAATAGAATGGATTTTTTATGTGATATATGTCAATGACTGAAACATGCATTCAGCACTTCTCTCCAGTATCAACCGGCAGCCAGCCGAATGGATAGCAATCTTTGGGATAAAAGATGAACAGCGTATAAGACTATAAAACAGTGCTTAACAGTATAAAACAGTACTTAACAGTGTAAAGCAGTTTATAACAACAAGACAATGCATCGTGTCGTAATTCGACCACAACAGTAACAAAATGGCACAAAAAACTTACTGATTCTACGAATTGATTGAGTGAAATGTTATATTGCAATTGTGTGACTGCTCCATAGAATAGAGGAAGATGTCGGTCATAATTTCCGTCGTCACTAAGTAGTTCAAAAATGAAGTACATGCACAGACGATTTGCAGATATGCAGATGTCTACGTTTCCATAAAGCTACACCGCAATCAAGTTCCGTCTTCAAGGAAGAGAGGAAGTTTTGAATCGTCTCGTTTTGAAACATGTCTCCAGGTATATGCAAACAGACATTATATTCGGTCTGATATATAAATGATATAATTTCGTGGCACAAGTAGCCTCCATGGGGAAATCTACAAAAGAGAGGCGGGTCAGCTTCAAACCTTGTTTTTTCCCTCTATTAAATAAATATGTATTATATGCCATAAAGCATAATTGTAAAGTTGCCTTGATCACCTCGATAAAACACCTAGTAGTTTTGTAAAATATATTCAAACATAACAACAACTTAGGAATGCCATGTAACTGATAACTCTATCCACCTTTTTGAAAGGAAACTGTAATCGGTTCTTTTTGAACGATGAGGGACATTAGTTCATTCTGTTCACTCAAGAATATGCAGCGGAGGTTTTATTATGATAAATGTAACATTTTGAATTGCCCGTGATTTTCTATTAACCATATTTTTATATCGAACCTCGCAAAGCTGAGATAGAAAATTTATATACGTTCCGAAGTGTGACCATTATTAGCGTTCACACCAGACTTTGACTCAAAATTAGATGTATTTTTCAGAACGAACTTAAAATTCTGTTCTGATTGCTTATCTTTTGCTTGATTGTAAAGTGTCCAAAATTCGATGGAAGGTAAATTCAAATTTTTTACCAGATTTTTATGTACACGTTTTTTTCTATCCACTGAACGTAGACTTAAAAGCGAACTCATATATGTATAAATAATTTAAAGTCCTTTTAACGTCCTTGTTCCATATACATGTTTAATAATATTTTTTTCGCACCTATTTTAATCACCAACACAAAAGAAAAAAAATATGAAAGAAAAATAAGAATCTGGTAACACACCAATAATAACCACAACGCTATTACCATAAAACCACTACAGACGGAATATTTAATCTTTTTTTTTTTTTTTGTGTCTTCCTTTGTCGTGCGAGGTTGTTTTTGCGAAACATTTACAGTATCAAGAGCATCGAGGGTTTCGCTGAAAAAACTAGGCAAGCAAATATGTTAAAAACACATTTTTAAGAGGATGAAAGTTAGTTAAGAGCAAGACATTGAATACAGCGGGAGAAACCTTTTTTACTTAAAATTAAAAAATTAAAATTTATGAATATGTATACCTTCACAAAGTATCGGGAAATATTAGCTGAGTTGAACAAATTTGATAATAAATACTTGAGACAGATTTTATATACCTGGATTTATCACAATCAACGAAGTACATCTGGAATCCTCTCAAGTATCTCCATTAGATTTCCTTGCCTAATATCAATCGCCTTAAAGCGTCTTGGAGCGGTTTGTTTTTAATCAAGCCGACCCTTAATGACCAAAAGACAACATGAAGTGGCACTAACTGCTGGAACCGCTCCTACTAGCTTGACTTTCATAGTCTTTTTTCCTTGTCGTTAAGATCATTGATTCCAATTCCTGTCCGCGACATATTAATTTGAGTTTTGGGAAAAGAAAAAAATGCACGAGAAATTGGTGCTCGGTTGATAAGATCAGTTCACAGAGGTAGAAAATGAGAAACAATGAAGAAAACAAAGAAATAGAGTATTTGTCAAAAAGCAATATACGTAATTACGTAGGTTTTATTAACGAAACCTGTTGCCCTTGACGTTATCCATTTTGCCAATGTCTCCTACATAGAAAAAAATGAACGTTCGACCAAAGTGAACAAAGTTTTGACGCTCCTTGAATGTTTTATACCATGCGTTTGCCAGCGCCTCTAAGAAAGCAGTATCAACCGTTTCACACCCGAAATTCCATGGAATGTAAAGTAAAAACTTTTGTATGATATTTTGTTTAAAACAAACAAAATCGAGTGACACTTACCTAAGGTGTTATTGTTTGCATAATACGTCGAGAATAAAATTTTTCATCGTATAATACATTACGAATTGTGTTATGCGACTTTTATCGTCAAAGCAATTCACACTTTAGCAACTGCTTTTAGCAACATTTTTGAAGACAACATTTCTGGCGATACAGGGCGTATGTATTTTAAACCGTCAAGATTAATTATCTATTTATGTAATTTTGTATCCGTAATTAAGATTTTCGGGATAGTTACGTTAAATAAAGGTTCTTGTTCATCAATTATATCGCAATTATTATATAAAATATCTTGGTTTCCCCATTGGTCAAAGACTAACATGGAAAGATCATATAAGAGCCAAACGTCAACAATTTGATTTAAAAACCAAAATTCTCTACTGATTAATTTGTCAAGAATCTTAACTTAACCTAAAGAATGAATGTATTTTATATACAAAAGTATCTTCCAACCCATTTGGATCTATGGCATACAATTATGTGGAACAGCTGGTAACTTTAATACAGAAATACTCCAAAAATATCAACCTAAGACATTACGCCTTACATGGTCAATTTGCAATAAATATATTCATGATGAGACTACGTCTAAGTATGGTCGTTTGCCACAGTGATGTTTGAACCCGCGAGCACCAACTTGGTATTCGCGGCTTTTATCTACTCAGACAACAAAGTCTACTTTTTAAGATGTTATAACGACAATAATATATAATAATATAGATAGTGCTGAACATTGTCCAACCATAAAGCCATAGGTCAGTTTGCTTTTGAATAAACATTTCTCCCGATACTTTCTTGATAATTTTGTTTGAAAAGAAAATTTTAAGGACAAAGATGTTTTTGTTTAAAAAAACTTTAGTTGATATTATTACTTCCTTCTATTGATTGAATTTTTTCGTTACAAACTTTTATAATATCTAAACACAAAAAATATACGACAGTTCGAGATTGTTTGTAAACTAAACATTAAGTTCCTATTATTAAGAGTTATTAAAACGGTTATTCTAAGCTTTTTAAAATGTTTTATGTTTTCTGTTGATTGGTGTTGAAAGTTACGAGGAGTCAAAGTAAGTAAGATCGCTCAATCGGTAAAAGCATAATATTTACCAATCGGGTCCTGACCTATTAATCTGTAGTCGCCCTCTATCTCTCTCTTTGCACCCACTTCTTCTTGAACAAGATCATGCACACCGTGCACAGGGGGACAATTCCCGGGTGAATGATCATATTAACAAAAAAAAAAAAAATAATAATTTAATCGCAAAGTTGTGTGATCCTGCCGTCAATGCTTAATTTTAAGAATATTTCTAAAGATTTCTGCCAATTTCAGAAGTACTGCTAATATAATAATGTTTGCTGCAATTGTATTAGACAAATGTACATTCTTCGAGTTAACCTAACTGTTTTGCTATAATTCAACTGACGGTTATCTAAGACTATAATTTTCTCTGTTCTTTTTGCGGTTTCCTATAAAGGTATCAGTAACTGTGGCTAAGACATGTAACTGAGTATTGAATAGAACGCAAAAGTAAAAAAAAAAAAAAAAGAAAAAGAAAAAATGAAGAAAGAGTGCAAACAAAATAAAATATTGTTCGGTTTCGAAAAACGTCAATAGCATTAAAAGTAACAATACTAGCAGAATACACTGGGAAACGTTGTATCTGTTGAATTAAGCTACTTATTCATATAGACGGATAGACACGAACTTAAAGTAAGACAGAGTAAAGTTCTGTGTGGAGAGAGAGAGAGAGAGAGAGAGAGAGAGAGGGAGAGAGAGAGAGAGAGAGAGAGAGAGCGATAAGAACCACAGTTTTTTATTAACATTTTTTTGTATTTTTCCGTGAAAACCGTGTAAAAATATTCATAAAATTTTATTCAAAAAATTCAGTACAGATTGATAGTTAAACAAATTTTCTGTTCAAATATTTTATCTACGACAACATGATAAGCGTACTTTCCATTGTTAAATGCTCATAAATACAAGCGTGTAATAAAATAATTTCTTTGTCATTAAAATTTGAGGTTATGTTTGTATGTATATATTTTGCAATCATGTTTATCTCTATCCATCGTGTCAAATTCCATTTATGGAAAACTTTTTTCTCAATGCACATCCACATAATAATACATAAAAGTCATGAAATCGTGCCATGATTAAAACACACACACACACACACAACAAAATATTCGTGAGTAGGTGGGTAGGTGAGATGAGATGTGAAAGTCTTTTTCTTTCATAATCAGATATATCGGACAAATGATTTATGCAAAACAACAACACAAACACAACGCCTATATATTGCGTTTATTCACGTTTATCAAGTAGGCGGCTTTTCATATTATGAATGCATGTAAATAAATAAAATTTTTGATGTCTGTATATAAACTATATATGCGTGTGGACTCACTTATTTTTTTTAATATAATTTATTATGTAAATAAGTGACCGAAAATAACCACAACAACAACCCTTGCATACCGAGTGAAAAAAATTTATTTATTTTTTATATATAAACGGATATATACGCACATTATGGTCAACGTGATGATGTTAATCCTGTTGTTGTAGTACTCGTTGCTATCGCTACAGATTCGCTTAAAATCGTTTCTGTAAAGTAATGTATGCATGTGTTTGTGTGTGTGTATATGCGTTTATATATAAATGCATATTTCCGTATAAAAAATATTTTCTCTAACCAAAGTTGGCCAATCCACATCATGAAGCACCACGGAATTTTAAATTACATTCTTTCTTCGTTAAGCTTTTAAATTAAAGTGTCATTTCATCCGCGAATATTAAGTTTTTTCTGTTCTTTGTGTTCCCATAATTGGTAAAAATTTTGCAAAATATCTGAAAAAGTTGAAAAGTTTCAAGTCCACTAAGGACGCCCGCCAACCTTAATTAATTTTTTACCGTTAATTTTTTAATCTCTTTCTCGAGGACATTTTTTTTTTAAATGGACAACCAATAAATTGCAATCTTATCCGCTATTTACAATTGAAGCCTGCGTTCACAATTGTGAACAATTTCCTTATTCACGCAAACCTATTCTTCGCTGAAAATGTGTTTAAGATCTACGTTATGAAATCAGATCAGATGTCACACAGTGGCGTCCTATTTGCTTCTTAAATGTAGAGTATCTTATGCATAATTAGATTGAAGTGTTTCCCCAAATTGTCTTCCCTACTTGTCCCGCGTTCACAATTACTGGGAAAAGCTTTCTCTTAGTGAACGTTTACGAACGTCTACTTGTAAGTAAGCTTCTATTCCTTAGATTTATAGTCCTTTTATAGGCGCGGGGCTATTATGAAACTCTTTCTCAAGATAAGCTCGTCTTCGCTTATTGGGATTAAGACAGGTCTACATTTGCGTTGATGTATGTAGAGTCGATTCTACAGGAAAGCTTGTACAAATTAGGCTTTATGGCGTTTCCTTTTTCCACTTTATATATGGGAAAAGATTTTTTAAAAATTTTCATTTCAATTGATTAATATTCGGCCAAGTTCAACTAAAGAAATAAGACACTTTTTTACAATCAAATGTTAAAACTGCTACGCAATAATTTCACGAATGGGAGAGGTCATCCTGTCGGTCTTCTTTTTTAAAAGGAACCTCAACTTATGTAACAAGAACATTTATATGATTTCGATGGAAACAAATTTCGAAGTTATTTGAAACATTTCTAAATAAGACAAAAACTCTTGTTATATTGCGTTACATAGGTTATCACTACATCTCTTACTCGCTTTGTTGTTGTCACAAGGAAAATAAAATTGTTTTGTTTGTCTATAAATATGATGACATAAGGAACGTTATGCTTCGTTTCGTTTCTTTATATTTAAATAATGTTTAATGTGCTTTTTGGTAATTATTTAACATTTACCCGATACTCATTTTATTAGTATGCTTAATATTTAACATGATAAGCCGAGAAGAGGAGAGGAAACAGAAATAGAAACAAAACACATTTAGTGTTTCAAAGTTTTATTAATAATATAAATTTATATTTATTCTTCAGGAAAGCATTTGATCGCGTTTCTATTATAGATTCAATGTAAGCTTTGATGTCTGCGGTGTGTCTGTGTGTGTGCTATAAATTTGTCGATTTAATGCGAAGCCATTAAAAAATTGTATAAAATATTAAAAGGGAAGAAAAAAAATTATTTATTTATTTGTGTGTACGACGCTGTACATCTATTTACATTATCATGATTAGCTTTCTCTATTCTGATAAATGTTAAAAGCATATTATATGCGATACATAGAGCTTATGTCGACTTATGAATAAAAACCATCACCTTTGTTGATTCCTGTTTATATGGGTGCTTAATCTAAAAGAAAAAAAAATAGTCTATATAATAAAAGCACTGAAAACTGAATTTATTAATATTTCATTATTACGATATGATGCTATTTTTCATTTCTTACATTCAACGCAAATGATACTGCGAAGTACAAAAACAAATTTATGTTCATGTTAATACGAAAAGTATATTTGAGTTTTCATGAATTCTTTCTTTCGAAGAATCAACTTCTACAAAAATTATCCATTTCTGGGAAAATCAAATAATTATAACCAGATTCGATGTAAATGTAGTTCATAGCGACAGGTTTGTTTCTTCAAATTACTAACTATATATGCTAGACTATTAACTTAAGTAGAGATTAATAATAATAAATCTATTTTTAAAGCAAATTTCATCTGAAATTTTTTTTTATTTTTTTTTTTAAATATATAAATTATAAAATTTAACATTAAATTCTAATAAGTTCAGCGGAAAGTAAACACAAAGCTTAATAGAAATCCAATCGATTATCTATAAAAGTATGTGAAAAGGTTGCAGAGGATTAAGGTCGACTTTAATGTAACCTTTACGGATCTTGTAGCTTGATACGGTTATTGCTTATTTTCATTATAAAATATCAAGTAAGTGCTTTCAAGAGAAGTCAAGTAAGCATTTTTATGGAACGTGTCCGAGAACTAGACTTATAAACTTATATAGTAAATCACACAATTTTATATTATCGCCTTATAAAAGCTTAGTTTTTGTAAGCACTTTTACATGGAAGGACATACGAAAAATGGTGCCATCACATACAAATTTTTCACTTTCGCAAACTTTTTTTAAATCAATTTTTATTAAAAAAATCATCACATGACGGACTAACGAACAAGTGGACATGGTTTTTGATAGATATAACAAAAGGTGTGTCTACCTTAAGTTCTTCTGGGCGCTGTGCCTATACCCGCACAAAATATAATGTAATCTTCTCATAAGTTGTATATTGTAACAAATTTTTTGTGTTTTAAGATTTCGTTTATTTAACATACATTGCAGGAAGTACTAAAGAAACACAATTCGATTTTAATTTCAGACCGGAGGATTCAATTTTATATTTAATGCCAATTTTGTTATTGCGATTTTATGTTAAAAAGTTAAACAAATATGTTTATATCTTTCTTTAGCATAACATAGACCCGATTATGTAGTTATACTGGACCACTTGATCTTTCATCTTGAATTTACTAAGTAACAAAACATTATAAAATAAATTAAAATTTGATACAAGAGGTAATCCTAGTTGACTAAGTTGCAGCCATTGCTACGCAATTGAGGGCAATCGTTTGCCGCTCGGGTTATTGAACTTTCAAAGTAGAGAGATTTTATATGAAAAATGCAACACACACACACATTTAAACTTTGAAAACAGATCTGAAAGCGGTCACCCGCCTAAGAAAACTGAAAAGATATAAGCTACCTGTCTATCACAAGAATGCAGAAAAGATAAGAGAGTTACAAAGAATTTCGTCCAAAATCCTTGTAGAAATGTTTTCAATTAGCCAACTGATATACATCTAATTATTTAAGAAGAGAAGAGCTTTTGAATAATTAATATTGGGTGTTAGATATACGAGAGTTTTATTCGAACGCACACGAAAAATGTTCATGCTTGTTATTTTTCCAAATATTTACTGCAACTACAAACTTGAGAGCTGACTTTTAGTATTTGCACAAACCGTACAAATTTTGTGCGGTTACACTTATCATAATTTTTACCGCAAACTCAGAGATATTAAAATTGTTTGCTTTATTTTGAGTTTAATTTAATTTTAGTCTAGTAGTATGTATTGCAAAATATTTGCATATGCACAGTGCTAAACAAAAGTGTTCGCATACTTTCTAACATCAGTAGACTGCAAAATTATTTACATTGTGCTTTTTAATATTTATCGGTCGCTTTCAATCGACTACCGTTTTAGACGAAAGAATAATGATCAATCAAATGCGTATATCATATATATGCATATGAAGCTTCAAGGAAGGTAATACTTACCTTTAGGTCGTTTACAAATCTTCTGATCTTGATCCTTAAATTTATATCCATATGTGAACATCTTTAACGGTTTATTCTTGCTAGGAAATCACTATCTCTACTGCTTGACGAGCAGTATAGACTTATGGGTCCACTTTCCCAGACCAATTGTTATGCTCAGGGCAAGTTTAGTAAACGATGCAATTATAATTCTCAACTTAATGTTAAAAATACACGGCCTATGACACAAGCAAAAAGATGAGTAAATCACTAAGTGGATAACCCCCTTACATTTACAAAATCGGTGATGGTAAGAGAGAAAAATATGTAGTCGCAGGCAGTGGGACTTGTATGCTTGATCGTTAAGTGCTACATCGTCATGAATCTAGTATTCGAAGTAGAGGACGCACGTACTGACAACAACAATTAATGGCGCCACAGATGAGTTTAGCTCAAGCAATTTGATTATTGACGTTATACCCCTACGAATATGCATTCGATGAATACTACACAAACTTTTTGAAAAATTAAATATAACATTAATGCTGAAAACGAAGACTAACATAACGCACTGTAATCATAAAAATGTAGACCATATATTAAGCAAATTGAAAAATAATATATGTACGATTGTACAAAAGAGAAAGTCGATTTAAGTACACATATTAGTCGACCCATGAAAAAGATGATTAAATCACTGAAGGAATATCCCCCGTGTATATACAAAATCGGTGATGGTAGGAGAGAAAAACAGCTGGTCGCAGGCAATAGGAGCTGTATGCTTGATCGGCAAGTGCAGTACCTTCATCAGTCGAGTATTCGAACTTTTAAGTAGCAATCACGTTTTCTAAAGAACAGACGGACGAACGATAACAATCAATGCATCCACAGATTAACTTCGCACAGTCGATTCCAGTATTGACGTTATACGTCTACGAATGCGTATGCCAAGAATACCACACAAACTTTTCGAAAAATTTAATATAACACTAGTGTTGAGAACAAACACTAACATAGCACACTGTAATCATAAAAATGTAGACCATATATTAAGCAAATTGAAAAATAATATATATGTACGATTGTATAAAAGATAAGGTTGATTTAAGTACACGTATTAGTCTATCCATGAAAATATTTCACGTTCGAAATTAAAACTAGTGACCTCAATTAATTTTTCCTACTCACCAATGGATGATTATTTTCGTACGAATAAAATTGATATTGTGCCGGTTAGAATCATAAATCAAAGATTAAATTTTCATCGGAAATGTAAGTCAGCTTTTCGCAATTTGGTTCATGATTTAGGCACGATAATTAACTATGATAACCTACAAATGGGATAATAAGCCTAACATGTTCGTTAATATCCCTTTAAGCCATGAATTTAACATGAAAGGCAACTTAAATCAAAAGTTCTAGAGAGGAAAGTTTGCTTTCAGTAAAGTAAAAGCATTTTGTAGAAGTTTAATTATTAAGTGAACTTAAATTTTTATTCTTGTGCTTTTCATGACGTGGAATAATCAGTTGAGTGTTTTAGCTACAAAACACAGCTGAACGCTACAAAAACTTTTGAATGTTTCTTTTAAAGCTTAATTGTCCCTTTTACCAAATAGTTATTGCGTAGCTAATCAAAGTCATCGGTGAATTCATTTTAAGGTGCATGCTGATTGAAGTAATTGAAAATTATTTTAGATCTCCAGCAGAATAGCGTAGCGTATTGATCTGTTGATGATCTATTTTTCTAGATACTTTTATTAACTTCTAAAAACATCAAATACAGACGACAATGCTTCGGTGTCGTATTATTATATCCACCACCGAAGGTGAAGGTTATATTTCATTTTGTCATTTGGTTTGTAACTACCGAAAGGAAACTTCGGAGGCCCCACAAAGCATATGTATTCTTGATCAGCATGAAATTTAAAATCGATTTAAGCATGCCCATGTGTCCGTCTGTTTTAGTAATGTCTGTCGTAAACATTCTCCTGATCACAAAAATGAAGGTATCGTGTTCAAATTTGGCAGAAACATTGGAAATTCTTTCGTTGCCACACCTATGAAAATTTAGTTTTCACTCTTTTTTAAGATAATGGTGGTGGATACAAAAGCTTCGGCACAACCGAATATAACTTTTTTACTTGTTTCATTATTAAAAATGCTGACTGTCTACTTAAAAGTTATATAGCGAATCTCTGTTACCGTTCTTTTTCTTGCGAGTTTAAAGAAAAACATAGAGAAAAAGAATTAAAAGAAGCGATGTGAAATTTCATTCCACTGCTTTCTCTATCGAACTGGGCTTCTTTCTGTGTAACTCTATTCACAATGATAAGAGTGACGGGAGCAATTGAATGTCCATCGTGGTTGTTAGATTTTTGTGATCTTAAGTTCTTCTGGTAAAGTTATCAAAGTACAGACATATCTGCTAACCCGGGAAGACTTAAAGTAGCATATAGTCCTAGAATGCATTTTTAGATAAAACGTTTGAAATTTAAAATACATTCAGTTTGCAATGATAAAATAAAAACTGTTTCCGCAATGGTTTATCGTTTTTTATTTACTTTATTAGAAAATAGAAGAAGAAAATTCCTATCCATTCAATTATAAAATGTATGAATACCGAGTCTATGGAACGCAGCAAATTTGCATTGATACTATTTATTTAATAAATGTAGTTTGCTTTCTGTTTTCTTTTTTGCTGTTTTCATACAAAAGAAAAATGTACGGAAATAATATGCATCTTAAGGAGAATTTCAAATACTCGACATGTATATATTAAAAATACTTTCTTTTTCTTTAACTAAATGATAATTTTTTCCATAGAAATGAATAAAGACCTCGTACTCGCATAGGAACGATCATGCTGTTTGGACATGGACTTGGATGGATAGGACATAGGTGTGGATGTATGCGTAGGCAGAGACATAGGCGTAAGAAAGGGCATAAGGGTACCCTTAGAAAAAGGAACGAGAATAATTTTAGATAATACAGTATAATTATGAAATAAAATTAAATTTAATGAATTTTCTTCCGTTACTTCCTCACTTTTTAAAACTATTTAGATAAGGCAGACATCGAAAATTTGTTTGGTCCAAAATGATGTCGAGTTTTCAGATCATTTAAAAATATTTCCGATTGTGTTTTAAATCAAAAGGCAAAGCGACTTTACCGATAATTGTTAAAAAAACACTTCGCAATACAAAGAATCTTTCGAATAAAAGTACAAATAAAAAGAAGGAAAAACTTTCCTCATTCGTTCTTGGCTTTTTCCTTTACCTCGCGTTCCTTTGCTGTTGTTCAAAAAATTTGAAATGTTCAAATGTTGTCATCCTTGTTATTCTGTTATTCTGTTGTCTGAAAGAGAGAAATCCTTAACGCGTTTTATATTCAATATTATTGAATAAATTACATTACTATTCAAGTTGAGCTAAACTATTACAAATTCAATTTATTATTATTTTTTTCTTTTTTTTTTTGCAAATTCTTCTCTTTTTTTTGTCGTAATCGCTGTAATGCGCTACTAGTGACATTATTGGTAAATTTAAAAAAAATCGAATAAATAATTTGAATGTAAGCTCCATTACATTAAAAGAGAAAAACGACAAATGGATTTAAAGTATTCCACTTGGTTGGCTAAACTAAAAATAATTTCTCGTTCGACGGATGATTTAGGTGGACAAAGAAAATCCCATAAACAAATTGCTTTATCAGAACTATTTTGTAATAGCTTGCTCGTATTTAAAATCGAGAAATAGGAAAGGAGAAATTGTTTTTGGAGAAATTTTTCGGAGCGATTAGCTCTAAGTATTGACTAATAAATGGCTATAAAAGGTGATTTATTGCAAATATTCCAAAAGCAAACTTTTATCGTAGGCACGAAGCCATTATTTGCGTTACGGAAATTATTGGATATTGATAAGCTTTATTCATTCTAAAATAAAAATATATATTTTGATGACTGGGCCGGTATCGAGAAAGTGTAGACGGACTTACAAAAATGACTAAAATCACTTAGAGCCTAATACTGCTTAAGAAATAATATCGTCTTTTGATTTTTCTGTTTTTGTTCGTTCGCAACACTTGGAATGAAGCTTTAAAAACTATATAAAGTAAATATATTCTTGATTAGTACCTGAACCGATTTAGGCACATCCACCTTCCCGCCTGTGGTGAACATTTTCCCGCTTGCAAATATTAAGATATCCGCTTCAAATTAGACGAAAATATTCGAACTTGTACGTGGCTTGGCGTTAAAAACGGATCAAATCCATTAAAGGATACTACTGCAGTATTACAGGTCAAGATTTCAAACAAATTTGGTTTTCTTGCTCATAAATGTGAAAATTTTCGAATACATTCTATGCGTAATTCCAGAAATTCAGTGCAAAAAATTGAAACAACTCGAGCACAACCACCCAATAGGGTATTAAAATTTAACTTTTTCGTTTTTATATACACCTAGAGGTTTATTCGCTTTGTCATGTCAATGCTTAGAACGAAGCTTCATATCCATAAGGTCTTGATCAATATCAAATTCCACCTAGACATATACCTCGATCCTTCCGTGATGACCACTTTTCTGGTCGCAAATGTTAAGGTATCGGGATCAAATTTGTGCAAATAAAAATGGAATAAATCTGCCACGCCTACTTAATATTACAAAAACATCGGTATTTACTTTTTTGGACTTTTTCTAAGACATACGAGGCGGGTATAAAGGTTCAGCACAACTGAATATAATTTTCTTACTTTTTTTTTGTTTTTTTATTCTGCCGTAAACAAATACAATTTTCTGCTTCCTTTATATGTATATTTAAAACGTGTCTCGATATTTAAATTTATATTTAAATCACAAAAGGTGATTTTTCCTCTTAGGAGCTAATATACTCTAATGCAAACACCATACGTGTTTCAAATTACATTAAAAAGTTATTAAAATAAATGCTATAATATTTAGTTTAATCTTTAATGGAAGATATTCGTCTGTTTCGGTCAATCAGGTTATGTTACGGTCTTCTTATCTTTGCAACATATCACATAAACAACAGACCATTTGCAATACGACGAAAATGTCTATCTTTCTAAGACTTCAGTAAAGAAATATTGTTAAATGTTTTTTTCAATTTCTTTTGTTTTGTTTTTTTAATTTTAACGTACTTTTGCATATCAGTCATTGATGTCCGCATGCATACGTATGTGCATTTTTGACCTACTCTGCCATTTGTAACGACACTTTCATTTGTTCTCTTTGGATAACATTGATCTTAATCGATATGGCAACAAATCGACGGCCGTATGTGCAAAAAGAAAAAGAAGAAGAAAAACGAAAGCGAAATTCAAGTTTCTTTTTTACAAACGCTTTGTTGACATACTTGGGTTTTCTAATAACTTTCTTAATACTTTTTGTTAAACTGTATGCATATACATATATGTTATAAGCTGTGTATGTATTAATAAATGTAAACATATATATATATATATATATATATACATATTTATATTTATATTTATAAGTGTGTATATAGTGTAGTTATATAGAATGCTACTTGAAAACAACGAAAACCTTGCTGAGCAAATTGACTGTGTGTTGTGCATACAGATGACTATCTTTAAACGAGAAAAAGCTATTAAATATCTGGTTAGCTTGCCTGGCACAGAGAGATGTATATATATATATATATATATATACATATATTTAAATGAAACAATTTAAAATTTCAAAATGTTTAAAATTAGTTTTATTTCTTTTATAGAAAAATTTCAATTAATTTTATACAGAGGCACGTACTCGTTGTACGAAAGTTATCTGTAATGGTATATTTACATACGTTTTCATATACATACGACGGCGTATAAGCGGACAATGTCTTTTATTATGACTATAAAAATAGTCGTTCAAGTAAAGCTTTGTATGCGATAATTATTATTTTTTGGTCTTATATGAGTTCACTTTCATTTTTTTTCTCTTCACAATTCAAAATTTTGCGATAATGTAGTAAACCTGTTATGTTAGTCGTAACATCTGAAAGTGTCAAGAAATTAAATCGATTTTTTCAAATTCATCCGTCTAAACATCTGTCTGTAACCGATCGTACGTTCTGCTATTATCCAAAATCTATAGAAAATGTTTCACGAAATTTTCTTTCGGACATTTCGAACTTGCAGCCGCGAGTCTTTTTGATCTAATTAAAATTTTTATAAACCAATGGAACGTGCTGAATCTTAATATTACTCAATCATAACACTGTCAAGATTTTAAGAACAAAATCGTTTTCAACGCGAGACTAATAAGCATTTAATTAATAATAAATTCTAGATTTTATGTTTTCGCGGTAATAAGCACTTGAGATCCGTTGTAAGGCCTACAGGTATGTCGAAGGTGGTTTGCAATTATATTGTCTTTCCTTTCTATTTATTGCGGTCTTGACATATAAATATAAAAAAAATATAAAAAATTTATGTGCTTATATAACTGTATAATTTGAGTTCGTCAATCAAGATCTTCTGTCTATGCACCGAAAAGTGGAACAAGAAGATTGCTAAATTAAAATTAGTCTTTCAGTCGCCTCTGAGCGCCTCTTTTCCTAATTTAAAAACCATAAAATAAATTAAAATATTATTTGCATCTATATGGTGGGTACTAAAGATTCGTTTTAAAGGAAACATATATTTTATTCGTTTAAAAGCATTATTTGTTGATTTCAATATTATGCAAATGATATGCGAAAGTACGTGCTCATGAATATGTGTGTATACGTACGCTAGCCTAAGCTGAAATATTAATAATAAATATTATAATAATAGAATAGTTTTCATTCATCAAAGTTTCTCATTCAATTGTTCAAATAGATTACTCAACAAATTTTGTAATTTCACATTTGTTTGTTTCCTTTTGGATTTGCTTTTCATGATTACATAACAACAAAGCATCGCTATAGGCGAGAACAAATAGAAAAGTTTTCGAGAGGATTAGAACGAATTCTGTTTGCTATTCATCTTAAAATCACTGAAACGACATATGTTGTTTTACATTTGGATTGAATTGGAATCAATCAATATAATAATATTCTATAAGCATATGCTGGTAATAAGAAATAAATAGAAGAAGACGAATTTTGGATCGTTATGATTTCCAGCGAACATCTAAAAATTACTGAATTCTTAATTAGTTACACCCACACTTAAGTCTTATTATGATAACTAACGCTTAGTGAATTTTAAGACAGATCTGACAAATATTCTAATGAAAATCTCTATGTATACTTGTTAGAAATTAGCGTTATATATAACAAAATTTTATCTTTGATTACTAGTACTTTCTATTTATCTGCTTATTACATTTTATGATTAGATTACAACCATAATCATGACTTTATTTATAGCTGTAGACTAAGAACATCTATGCCAGGTTTGAATTTTCACTTTTCGGCAATTCCAAGTGCTGTCTGATAGGTCTGATAGGTGTACATTTTATTAGACCTTTTATCAGTATTTTTAAGTACCACAGCTGAAACACCTACTCTATATATATATATAATATATTATTATATACTAACTCAATAATAACATTATTTAGTACCGCTAATTACAACTCTGTTACACAATAGATATCAATGGGTAAATTGGCAACACCAATCGAAAGAGAAAAGCTAGAAAAAAACTAGAACTACGAGGAGGAGAGGCTCTCTTTGGTGTTGACTGCGGACATGAGGTCTAGATTATTATTAAAGAAGATGCTCTGATAATAGAAGGCTGAGAAAGAATAAAAATACAATATATTTATATATAAACTATTAAACTCGTACTTGGGTCCGGGATACAAGCACCTTAAATTAAAGCGAAATGAGGTTCTAATGATCCACTCAGTACCAAACTGTGGGAGTGCTGTTTCGGATTTGTTTTAATCCTAAGAGAATCTCTGCATTGATTTAAAGAATTTTACTACCAACCTTCGGAGACCAGACAAAGAACCTGCTTATAGCCCGTTTTAAGGTTACGATCTTGATTATGGTAAACAATTAGGTAAGCAGACCAAAAATGCTTGAACTTCTCTTCATACTAGTCGAAAAACTGTGTTGTTTACGAGACTGTTGATAAAGAATGGATAAGTTTGCTTCTATACTAGTTGAGCGATTGAAGTAAAAGATTTTTCAAATCATTAACGTATTTCGTTTTATTCAGCAACCAATTCGTATTATTTCAGCAACCAATCCTTCATCAACTTTCCAATATTCATTATCTCTGTTATTCGTTATTGCATATTACAAATACGATTTAACTACCTATCACTGCCTAACGCATTGTATTGTGCTTTTTATTATATTTAATATTATCATTCTCTTCCTTGGAGTATATCGTATGATTTTTATTTTTATCGATAACTGGCTTATTTTATCTAGGTGTGCTTACCCAGTCACTTGTTACCTTTCATTCATTTCCCTTTTCTCTTTCTTGTTACTTCAGCCCACTTCTTTTAACAGAAAATAGAAGAAAAATCCGCAACACCCCACACAATTACGATTACAATCCTCTGCAAATATCATATGCATAAGTGCACATATATTAAAAAGTTATGCATGTGTAAGCGTGTAATGAGAAGATAAGAAGCAAGTAAAAATATTCAATTGCAGAAAGAACACTTGTATATTCAAAGATAAGTAATAGTAAACAAGAATACTCGTTTTCAAAGGACGGCTTAAAGCGAACTATTGAAACACTTCATTGTGATATCCGCGAAATGAAGGATAAATAAGAAATAAGTAATAATTTTTTATCACTTCGCTAGTAATAATCATCAAAAGTATTTAAAATTTCGGATAAATAAAAAATAAAAGCAAGAGTATCTATTAATTCATTTCAGTCGAGATGTAGTTAATATTGTTGTCTATTGTTCTTGGAACGATAAAAATTCCAATTAAGTATATGTATGTAATTTGTCCATTTCAAGGTATCAGACTTACATACTATTAATGCCTACAACAAACTTGAAAATTAAATTAATTTTGAAATAAATTTCTAATTTATATACAAAAATAATCGATTGTTGTTTTATACCCACGTGTAGCATTTGCTGAAATAAAAAAAAAACGCAGTTTTACACTTCTAGTAAATAGTTCACAACTATAGCGTATGTTATAACACATCGGTCAATACTTTCCATTATTGACGCACAGGCGTCGTGTGTAACAAAAATTAATTTCATTTTTAGAAAGGCACACTAACCAACCTTCAAAAACCGCCTCTCGAAAGTTCACTTGGTTTCGATTGTTTCTATAGAACTTAGTTCTTAGTTGTAGTGATATTATTTCTTTATTTTAAAAATAATTTTAAAAAACGAGTTTCCGGTTTTGATTAAATGTTGCTTTTTGATGGGTCTCTTCAAACGCAACATTTCCTTGAGAGATGACGCAACTTTTCTGCGATACTGCTGAACACGATGGTCCCACAAGAGAAACAAAAAAATTCCAAAAACCTTGAAAATTTTTCTCGATAATCAGAAAAGTGAAGTTACAAGACATAACTGACATAGTGCATTCAGCAGTTTTTTCGAAACTACTTGTCTCCTAATCGTACAAATGCCTCGTGGCACAAGTCAATGACAGCATTGCTTAGGTCGAGGTTCGAATGGCTAACTCACTCACTATATGTTCGAGATCTAGCTACTAGCTAGACTGCTTGTAAATCTCAATCGTATGTTTTAGAGAAAAGATCTGGATCAAATGAAGCGATCATTGGGAAAATTAAAGTGAAACTTGAAAGCTTTAACGAACTCTTGTATAAAAAAGGCATCACCTTTTAAGGGGGTATATGCTGATAAATAACGTCGTATTTTTCAAAAAAACTAAAACTTTTTTGTTCTTCTTTGGAGTTTTTAATCGTTGTATTAATATATATATATGATATTTGATTTCGAAATTAACTGATGATCGCAGATTATTAAAATAACACTAGTGGTCGTTACCTAATCATATTTTCATATAATTTGTCAGATTTCATATAATTTCTCTGATTTCTCATAATTTCTTGCTTCATTGCAGTGAATTTAATGAATCCTTTTATTTTCTTTATTTGTGACGTTCTTGTGTTAGGGACCTTTCAAGTTGACTTGCGAATCTCCAAAGTAAAAGATAAGACGATAAATCTATAGATCGATTTTACATTTAATTAAAGTTTAAAGTCTTCAACTTGAATTAAATAAAGCTCTCACTATGAACTTCTTATTAAAAAAAAAAAAAAGAAAAACTCAAAATTTTTGATTTATAAGCTTTATTAGTCACTTAGGTGAGATGATTAGAAAAACAATTCCTAAGGAAATGATATAGAGATTCTTGATGATAGTACTCTAACCCATTGAAAATATAAGAAAATTGTTTACATATGAACTCCATACAGCGAATATCTAAAATTTTTGGCGAAACGAGACTAAACTTCTAAAAATAGGACTCAAGTCAATATTTATTAAATTCATAGCATTTCCTAAAGTATGTGATGAACCAAAGTTACGCTTCTGAGAAAAGTTTATTATATGCTTTTACGGTTCAACAATGTCGACAGTATATGTTTACGGATTTTGAGATATATTAATAATATCTGTACGATTATTAAAATAAAAAGAAACAAAAGTAGGATTGAATGAAAGAAATTTATTTATATGTATATAACATAAGCATATATTTGCATACATGAATACAACCATCCATAAATGCCATCTTACCATTGACCATGGATTTTATGGCTTACAAACCATGTATATATCAAATGTGCACAGTAGTTCTCGTTTATAATGTGCATGCATATGTAATGGATTTCTTTTGATTTATCATCTTTGTATGAAATGCTAATGAAAAACGGAAACTTCACAAGAAAAGAAAAAAGAAAACAAGTACTTCAGGCTGCGTTCGCATTAAGACGAATTTCGAATACTCCTCGGATATATTAGTCTTTAGGATATCAAACTTCATTTAGTTATATTTTACGTTTAGCGTGAAGAACATTCAGCCGATTTTTCTTTAAATATAAGCAAAAAAGACGATCATTAATATTTCATATCAAATTTATAAATCCACATCAAAGTCCACATTGTGGCAACAATTTTAAAGTTCGAAAACATTAATGAAACTATTCTGAAATTTGACTGAATAGCTTTACATCTATAAGAGCCTTTTATTCTAAACTTATGAAGATCATCTAAGTTCAAAATTTAAGATTTCTTAGTCTTAGTTAGCTTAGTTTTAGGCTTTCCAAAGATATCGAAATTGATGGGCGTAAACAGCTATTTATCAGAATTTCGCTTTCAATAAAAAGAAGAATCTTTTATGAGATTTGTAATGCAACGTTACAAATAAACGTTCAATAGTTAATATGCCACTATTTTCTGGTAGTAGTTGCAAGTAAAAGAAATGAAAAGTGATTTAAAAGTAAGAGCTTTACAAAAATAAATAAATTATACAGCATTGCAGTATCTGAGGGTTGAGAGTTTTTGCAATAAACGTTAAGCACTGCATTTGAGTATCATTTTATATTTCCACCCATAAAATGAGATCGAAGTGAAAGTACTTTTCTTTTGTTTGCATTGAAAAGCAGTTAAAAATGATTTTAATTAAATTGCAATTTAACATTAAATGAACTAACAATGAATGGTTAAATCAATAAAATTTCTTTAAAAATTGTACACAATTTCAGTAGATAAACGCATTCAAGTCAAGTCTCTTATAAAGTAATATGAAGAAATTTGTGTTTTAATACCCACCACTGAATATGAATGGGAGGGATATACTCGATTAGTACTTCCGTTTATAAATATGTATTCGATACAACATAAAGTCTTGGTCGCCATAAGATTAATAGACGATTTCATCTTGTCTGTCTGTCCGTCTTTCCATTCAAAACGCCCATTTGAATCGTAAATGTGGGAAAACTTACGATCACATAACCATAACGTCCATAATTAATGAAATTATTAATAACTTTTTTGTATTGATGTTAAACGGTGTGTGTGTTTCCAAAGCTATACTTTTTTGTTTCATTTCATTGTGAAATATATGAAATCTCGTTTTCCACAACGGTAACCTTTGGAGAATTATTTTGCGAGATAATGAGAAGTAATAGATGACTACGTCTTTGTGTATAAGTTTGGCTCATTTATTATAGAGAAGACTTCCTCAAAACTCTTAATATTCTTATGTTAATATTTTGAGGTCAGCAGCATAGATATTAAATAAATGGTGCAAGACTTAGCGAGAACCTAACAGTTTATTCAATATATTGTGTTGTTGGGAAACGGAATAATAAAAGTGCGATAAAAAACTTGAAGATAACACCTAACGTAATGCTCGCTTAAAGTTTATTGAAATAAATCAGCAGTTTCTAAGGAGATACTTAACAACTTTAAGAGCTAATAACTTACAAGTAGGAGTTAAATTTAAGTCATGAGCCATCATTAACAGTATGGCTTCTAAGAAATAAACTGAGGGTAAAGCTGAGCTGTAAAAGTTACGATTAATCAATTAAGTTATTTTGGGAAGTTAATGTTATGCTTTCAATTTTTATTAGTTAATTATAATGACACTTCCAATTTAAATGTGAGATGCCTCCTTTTTGGGTATTGATTCATTCCTTTCTGTTACACCCACCACTGTCGGTTAACGATATACGAAATTTGTTACTCGTTTATAATATAATGAAACATAGAAACCAGGTATGCGTGTACGTCTTCTTAATCAGGGTGGGATTTTGAGTTGATTTAATTCTATCCATCTGTAGTCGATTATCGGAGCATTAATATTCGCAAAGATGGTGATAGAGTTCTGAAGCTTACAAGATTTATTTTTAATTCATGATTACAGATCAAGTTTCGAAGATCTGCCTACAATTCCATATTATAGCCGATGTTCATTTGATACTTGACACACATTAGCGGGGATCATGTAAAATTTAAGAGAAAAAAGGCTTCTGAATAAAAAATTTCACAAAAGAGCAAAAATCGTAAATTGCAACCTATGGTCTAGCGGAATCATCGTATGGAATTCTTTTGAATTGGCGATTATCGGTATTCGCAATGGATGCAGACCAACATAATCATACCGTCGCAGAACTAGTTTCAACAGATTTTTGAAATAGCACGACCCGACTATCGAAAGGAGGTGAAATTTGAGGCTCTAGTACGAGCAAACTAGAAAATTGCAACTATATTCACATACATCACGTGATTTTGTATGAAAATAGCTTTCAAACTAGCTAAGAAAATTCAAATTTCGCTTTTAAGAACTAATTTTAACAATTTTTTGAAATTTGGTATCCAGTTATGAAAAAATCGTCAATTTGTGGTGTGAAATAACTGATAAACTCATTTCTTTTAAATTTTGACTTAGAGACTTTCTAATTATGGGGACATATGAAGCTTTCTATTTTCAGAATAACCATTAACCCATTATTTATTTCTTCATTACTCGGCCATCTTAGAAAATAAAACTAAAGCATTTTTCATTACTTCTAATTAATTATGCAATCTAAGCTATATTTTCGGACAAGGTATTTAATTTCTACAGATGAAAAATGCTTCCAAATTTTGCACTCAAATTAATGAAAAAAATAATATCTTACAGCAGTAAAAGTGGCGTTCTTCCTAACTTTTCCGTATTTATTGTGAAACACGTGAAAAGAAAACCGCATTGCTTATGGGAAGTCCTAAGAATAAAAATTTACATTAAATTGTCACATTGACATCCTACTTTTGTTTGATACAAGTTGAATGGGAATTAGTTACTTGTTTGGCTCCGCCTTTATTTTAAAGTAATTAATGTTTTTGATCAGAGCATTTTCTTTTAAATTTATTAAATGTTTACTCATATCCTAAACAAATGAAACAAATATTTCATAGAAGAAATAAATATAATAGAGAGAATGACTGCTTAAAATAAATTAAAAACAAGCGAACAAAGTTGATTTCAATTTCCTTTTGCTATTAAACTAAATGAAAATTTATTGATTATTGGACAAAAGTTAGACTTTGAATTGAATTATAATGCATGCAGGCACGTACTCTCTCTCCTTCTCACTCTCTCTCTTTGTCCCTTTCACTTGTCTATTAGCTTTCAACATTTTTCAGGGGAATTGGAATTTAATGATATCTAAGCACTTTTCTCGACACATTATTAATATTTTAATAACAACTCATACAATTCTTATTCTTTTCCACTCCTTTAATCTTAGAGGGTTAACTTGATAATACATTTTTCTTTCTCCTTTTCTTCTTTTCTTTCTAAATCGTTGTAATCATTCTTGTATGTGTTTGTTTTTCTGACTTTTCTCATCTTGTCTCATCTTGGCTTACGTTTACGTTCTATGATTAAAAACAGTGAATAAAAACTAACATATCGATTTATAATCGTAAATCTCTCTCTCTTAAATTCCTATTTAGTTTCCTTTAGCTTTACTTTCGTTATCATAATATTATTACGATATGAATACGATTCCAGATGAATAAATGGAATTGAAATTAGAGACGAACGGTTCGTCTAATGTTTACGCATAAGTACTCGCTACCCTATATACGTATGTGTGTATGTATGTATCTATATATGTATGTGTGTGTATACATACATATGTTTACAAATGTCAATAACAAATAAAGTAATTACTCAACTCGTGTTGCCATAGACGAGTCACCCTCATAGAAGACCTTCTGTTCCCTACTTCAACAAGAAAAAAACAAAAAAAAAAAGGAAAAAGTAAAAAAGTAAAAAAAGTAAAAAAAAAAAAGAGAAAATTGAAGTGAAAGCAAACAAGAATTTAGTTTGTAATTAAAGAATTACTAACGCCAATAAGATTTTCTCTATCTGCCTCTCTTTCTCTCTGTCTCTCACATACACTCACTCTGTCTCCCTCGCTTTCATTTCCTTTCTGATGGTTTGTTTTCATCTTTCTAATCTTAGTACCTCTGTGCCCAAGCACAGGGATACGCACGCTTTATGCCAGTTTTATTATGGTTGGTAATTAGGTTTTACGTACACGTGACTGTGATTACACTCTGGGACTATATAGCGTGTGAGCGGAAACTCTTGCAGAAATATAAAAATTATTATTGTATTATGGTTATCGTGGTGGTGGTGGTGATGATAGTATTACGATGATGATGTGATAGTGTGATAGTGTTACGGTACAATTATATTTATATTATACCGCTATTATTCCCCGTATGCGTTGAATGATTACTGTCTGTGTATAGAGAAAGATAAAAGTTATTCGAGGAATTGATACGATTGCATGCCTTAATAAGTAGATGTTAAGAATATTATAAGGGTTTTAAGTTGAAAGCTTTTGGAAATTTAATGCTTGCTTGTAATTAATTGTGTTTATCAAGTAAACAACTATTTCTATATAATAACAAAAGCAATAGCCGCTGGGTTAATTTACCATCACTTTACTTACTCTGTCAATAATACGATATATTACCGTAATCGTTTCAATATCTGAATTACTTTAGAAATGCTTTTGTTGATTTAGATTCAGTTTTCCTTATAGCTTTTATTGCATCTATTTCGTTTGTATGTAAGAAACATTAAAGCGTGCTATCTTTGTGGCAGTTGTCATATCATGATTAGTGATTATTTATGAAACTTTAAACTATCCGTCCTTCAATATATTTAACGTTTACTACTTATTGAACCCTTTGCGAAGATGAGTCATGATAATGTTTACGATTGCAATTCTGGTGAGATTTTACACAGACGGATTTCATCACGATTCCTTTTGAGTTCTTCACGCACAAAGTTGATTTTCAAAGTAAAAAAAGAAAAAGAACGAAATAAACAACAAAAGAACGAAATCGAACAGCTAATAAATGCAAGCACCGGGGGGGGAGGATTGGTTTCAGAACAATATTGTACTCGTCATCAGTTTTGATTCTGTTGCAAATGTTTTTTCTCGCCACTCGTTCGCTAACAAGTAGAAGCAAACTGTTCTAAACAAAAGATGGCATCGAAACACATTCCAAGTTTTTAATTCGTTTTTTTTCCATTAACTGCCTTGTACTTTGGAAAACTCCGATTACAAAAAAAGTTTTTTACATTAACAAGAACTTACTTGTTTCGGCAAATATATATTCTGTAGTGATTACATTCTTTGCGCTTCCCAGTGATGTCTTTCTTGCAGAAACCCCGGCAAATACTGGGGTATGTGGCACGTTCTGCAATCTATGCCCTAAAAAAAGTCTGACCAATACTTGACTAAGTCGAATGTTTTACAATCCATGGCCCTCAAAAAACCCGACAAATATTTAAGAGGAACGTTCTGCGGATTATGAATAAAGACAAGTAGCCCTTCCGAAGCCTTTGAAAACTCATTACTGTTTTACACTAAGTTACTAATATCGTGGAAATTTTAGAAAGTGGGACAGAAAAGTAATGGAACGTATTTGGCATCGCTTCTCATTTTTCTTTTCTAGTTAAAACTAGCGGAACAGCTACACCGTTCTTTTTTTTTCTTTGATGATTTCACTAACTTTTCTAAACGTGTGTAATCATAGTGATCGGCCAGGAGAAGGAAGCGGGAGGGACGGAGGGCGATTACAACCTGAACGCGGTTTATGCTTGCTAGGTAAATCGTATGTCTTTACTGATCGACCTATAGACTAGTCGCACTTAAACTAAAGTAGGGTATTTAAGGTAAAGTATGGTGTTTACAGTAAAGTATGGTATTTAAGTAAAGTATGGTATTTAAAGTAAACTGTGGTATTTAAAGTAAACTATGGTATTTAAAGTAAAGTATGGTATTTAAAGTATAATCCACCGCAGTGACTGGCCAGTCTATTCACTAGGCTACGCCGCAAATTGTTGCTTATTAGCTCATGGAAGCACGTGAGGATTTGAATATTTACGCCGCTTACAAGCAATCGCGTGTTTCTAAGAAAAGGCTTAACAAGAAATTTACTACAAAAAAGAACTTTGTTCGTTCTCATTGATTATTAAAAGATAATAGATTAATGATATTTAATAGATAATAGATAATAGATAATAGACTCATAAATCTGAAGCTACAATTTGGATAACTAGCCTAATACCACACAGATTTGCAATGAATAGTTTATTCGGTTTCTATCTTAGAAATTAATGAAAGTTTTCTTATTTACGCTGAAATTTATTATTTGCCACGTTAAGAACGTCAGACAGTGCTTATAAATAAACAGACAGGCCGGTGTTTTTATATCACTCAACTTATGCATCGTTATTAGTCGGTTGTCTGAGCAAGAAACGCGCAAGACAAAAGGAAAGGCAGAAAAAAGACATTTTTTTTTTTTAGAAATGTACGAAACTTAAAAGAAAACATGGATGATGACATTCAATTGCTGTTGTCGTTGCTCGCTGTTATTTGAGAATCATTAAAAAATGAAAGCAATGTATACCTGTGAACATATACAGATGGACGTAAATGAATTTCAGAAAAAAAAACGCATTCTCAACCGCTGCATACCATGCATGCATTATTTATATACGATATATATATGTATATACGAACATGTATATATTTACTGTAATATAAGTAAATGCATTTTCACACACATTACTGACCCACAAATGTTTAGAAACACTATGTTAAAAATGCTGATGCTTTCTCTTTCTTGCTTTCTCGCTTGTTCGTTCTCTTTCCCCCCTCCTGCATTTGCGTAGTCGATGGCTGTTAGTCGATATACATTAAGTTTCTATGAGTGCAGGCATATTGAGTTTGTCATACCGTGAATAAAAACACAAAGTAAATGCGATGAGTTCCCTAAAATGCCATCTAAAGCACTCTCCAATATATTGAACGTAATAATGAAGCTAATGCTAGAGAGAAAAACTCAAATGTTACCATAAAAAAATATAAATTCAATAAATAAATAAACGAAACTTTAAAATTTCTCTTGAATATAAGAAACGCAAAGATATCCAAAATTTTATTAAAAATATCTTCTACGTTTAGTATGATGCTTAGAATAGCTTACAGAAGAATTGAAAATTTTTCGTATTCTTTCATTTATTAATATTGATATAAAGTTTACTACTCACACGTTATATTGTCTGATACAATAATGCCTTAAGTTGAACTTGGCGTACAAATGTCTACCATTAAGAGGATGAGTGCCTAAGAATCGCCTCAAATCATAACTCGATTTGTGACAGGTTTTGCATTTTTTTTTTCAAGCTTTTATAGCATGTTTTTAGAGTAAAATGAACTAAACATACAGATACTCCTGCATATGATACACTCCCCCAGACATGTAAACAAGAATTTGTTGGTAAAATATTAAATGAACACAAAGAAAACACAAAAAAAGCATGAAATCTATTAACAGAACAGCGATAAAAACAAAATGACAGCGGCAGCGGCAACGAGGACGAGAACAACAACGGCACCGCGTACGTTGGAATCAACAACGACGATAACAACCGATAAAAATGACATCTTTCATGGCCACTTGAGTGAAACATTGTTGTAACTCCGCACCATACAGCTGATGCATCATCAAACATTTACTTTATTACACACACAAGCGAACGTATAGCAAACATGTATAAACATGTTTCTATTACTATGTACTGATACTTAGTAACAGAAATGTGGTGTGACTCTAATGCCAAACCTTGGAAGAACATTAAAACCAGCAGAAGAGCTGAAGTAGAAAATAATGATATAACTTCCATACACACATGCAATGTGCAAATAAATATGTGTTTGTTTCTTTGCATTGACATATTGCAAGTTGCTTAAATGTAGCAATTGCAACAAGAGAAACAACAAAGTTTTTTAATGCAACTTTACATAAAGAGAACGTGGACTAAAACAGGAACAGAAATATTCTTTATTGCTTTAGTGTATATAGTTATATATATTTAAGAAAAAAAGAAATCTTTTATATGACATTATTTTTCAAATTTCCTAAAAATAAATTATTATTATAATAATAAGCGGCTTTTCAACTTGGAACATATTTGAAACTTTTCCAAGACAGACTGGTTTTCAGCCTAACTGTTAAAATAATTCAAACTCTTTTTACATGTTCGATGAGGGCATATATTTATATTGTCATTTTCTTTACAAAAAATAAACCTCACAGACTCCATGAAGTACGCATATTTTTATCAACATCAAATTTAGAATTTATTTAAGCATATCTGTCTATCCGTCTGTATGATGTTTGTGATAAACCTGGATGAAGATATCGGCTTCCAGCTTTGGAAAAATATTGGAAGTTCTTGCACTCTGGTTGATATAGGAAAAGGGCCAAATCGATTCAAGTGTACGCTTACGGTGCATTGTAAACCGAGAACACTTCTTTTTTGCAGAGAGAAAAAGTTGAGTTTTTACTCTTTACTCATACACAATAGCAGATAGATCTCAGAAAATTTCCATGTATACTATGTTAGCTATTCTGTAGTATCTGTACACAAGATAAAAAAATCGGCCACGTCCACCTACTATTATAGAGCATTGAAATTTCAGTTTTTTTTTTTTTGAGAACAATTAACATCAAGAAAAAACCATTAAAGATCCTATAAAATCCACATATTCTTGATCAGTATCAAATTCGGAATTAATCTACGCTTGCGCGGTCGTCTTTCTATCTGTCTACTTATCCGTATAAAGTCTGCAGTAAGTATTTTCCCGTTCGCAAAGATTAAGATATTTGGATTCAATTTGACAAAAATTTTGAATGTTTTTTGACGTACCCTTTTTAATAAAAATTGACTAAATTTGTCCGAAGAGCACGTCTAGGGAATGACAGAAGCTAAAAATATATCTGCTTTCTGGGTTTTATGGTTATTACTCATAAACTAAAGCAAATACACAATAGAAATTTTCACGATATTCCCTAAAAGTGGAAAGTTCTGCCACGCCCACTCACCGTTATGGAATGTCAATATTGGGTATAAAAATTTTGGTCAGAGCCGAATATGAATTTTTTATTTGTTTTATAAATAAATTTATTATTTATTGAGTTTTTTTTTTATTTATAAAACGTTGTATCGCAATCCGTCGATATGTTGTGTTCACCTCATATAGGCTACAAGCTCGTGCTTTCTTTTCTCATTGTTAAAATCAACGCATTTTTGATAATCGATAAGAACCGTTAAAAAGAGTTCGCTTTTTCGTCTAAGAACAATTATAAAAGACGCTCTAATCTATGAACTAAAAAATCGAAAAAATGAAATTTCCGTCTATTTTTACCGACAAGTTTAGTAATTTAACAAAGAAGTTTACATTGATTTTCAAAAAGCGGTTACATTTAAAGTGAAAGCTTGATTTATTTTCGAACATTGCACTTTATGGCAGAATAAATATATAAAGGATAAGTGTATACCGCAATTAAAAGTGAGATAATTTAAATAAGTTTTTTTTTATTAAATCTACCTAAATGAAGAATTGTTTAAAACTTTGGAAAACTCTGACATTATTCGTAAACCAAAAAAAAAAAAACTCTAGAAAGCACGTATATAGATAATTGTGCTTAAAGAAAGAGTAAAAAAAATTTCAATAAACTTAACGATGGTAATAACTTAAATACACATACATACGTAAGTGCCCTCTCTATCCTCATTTTATATTTTCATAGATATGTCATGTCATTTAAATCCTTTACTCGTATGTATAAATATATGCTATGTGATTTGTGTTGCTACTTCTGCTGTGCTACTGCTTACTATTCGTATAAAATGATTATCATCACATCATTATATGACGACATCGTAGAAAACTGAATATGAAACATATGTGACACTTGACAACAATGGAAGCATTTATGTATTTATGTATTCCCCAAATATATAACACTTTTCTTGTGCTCAGGCAAGCGAACATTGCTTAATTCCCATCGATGTCACTAAGTCCATAACATATCTCTTGCACATCTCGTTCATCGCCTCGTATTTCAGTAAAGAATCATTATAATAATTTTTGTAATCGTTCTTAGCTGACATTTATAAATACGGTTTCAAATTGACATCCGTGCCAGTTTTATGTAATTTTGTTTATATTGCTACGTATCTATTCTATATATATATAATGTGCCTGTGCCTGCATAAGCGATGATAGGTAGATAGATGTATATAAAATGCTACTATTTAGGGTCGCAATGTTTTGATAAAATTGAAAGAAAAGAACTTTAAATATATTAACTCGAAGCTGTATTCGATTCTCTCTCTACGCTATATGAAGATAATGACATTAAAGTCTGTGTATGAATGTAGGCATGTATAGCGAGCATGTATAGCGAGCATACATATATTTTGCTATTTACTGACAATTTTGGATTAAAACATGTATATAAAACTATATACATATATATATATATATATATATATATATAAAATGCATTTGTTTATATGAACGTATATATATATATACTTGCGCACATATTCCATAATAATGCTAATAGTGATGATACTTTATTCTCTGGCTACTGTTTTCATTGCATTGTTGTCTTTTTAAATTTGGGTCATTTCAATTCATTTGCTCCACATTTTCCCCCAAGAGCTGTTGATGATTTCAATTTTGTTTTCTTTACATTTGTATACACACGAACATGTGCGTGCCTGGATGTATGCTCATACATATATGCCGAGTTATTAAACACGTATGAATACATATTCATATATATATATATATATATATATGTGTGTGTGTGTGTGTAGACATGTACGTTTATATATTTGCTTAGTGTATAACTTTAATTTGCTTGGGGTTTAATACCTATTTTCTACACTTAAACATGTATATGAAAACTTATAGCTAAAGTTATGAATATACCACAAAAGTTTCATATTTCATATTAAATAATGTATCTAAGTATTGCTTACGCCTTCCTAGCTGTGTATGTGCTAAATTCAAAAGATTTAAAATATTTATAATTATACTCAATACTGAAAGCGAGTTTTAGACGCCTTAACGCATTGTAGATTTTAATTTATATTGATTTGGAATTCTCCAAATCAATTATAATTCATTTCACTCAAGTATATTAATATGTATTTGATTCACACTTAAATGAATTTATTTTACATTTATTTAAGCGACTTGTAACAGAGGTCATAACTATATTTGCCCAAAGAACACTATCTTTAGTATTCACATCATAGTGTATGTCAATGATGCGCACAAGTTAGCTGGACCCTAGTTGTGTATAAGTTCCGGGTTTTCGTTGGCAAACAACAAATACCTTTAGAACAACAAACGAATAAATTTTGTTTTTAACAACAAAAATATGAGTCTTCAGAAACCGAACTTTAAAGGCCTATGGTTTCGGCTCAACCTAAAAAAAAACATAATTTTTTTATGAAGTATGCAGCCTTTCTTAATATTTTTAAACTGAAAATGGATAGAATCAACCAAAAAAAAAAAGGAATTTTGTTTTGCACGATAACTGACGATGTATGATGGACGAACTTGAATTAACCGTGAACATCGGCGGCAAAGGGGAACATCCATTTGGAATCGAAACATCACCAATCCACTTCTCAAAAGTGATAAACTTACCAACGATGCCTGATCCGATTGAACCGAAACGAATTAGAAGAAGTAACGCGTAATGTGCAGGATAAGGTCACTTTTAAGAATGACTGCACTCAATCACAATCCTAAAGGAAGCATTAGAAGCACTGAACTAATTTTTACTATCTGCTTGCCAAGCCCATAAACTACCACACCCTTCGATTGTTTATAGTTTTAATCTGTCTGAGCAATACTTCGATTTCTATGATAACATCCAAATACGATTTCTTGTTGGACAGCGGCAAAAGACGAATTGTTCTCTCGACAGGAAATTCATATACATTCGGAGAGAAATAAAAAATACCAAACATAGGGTAAATAATACTATGAATAAAAAAATATCTGGTATCTTTTAGACCAAGAGACAAGACAGTAAATTTTAGACCTTACGTTTTAGATCAAAGATCTTTACATTTTGCCCAGACATTTTTAGGTGACTACATATGAAAATTTTGGGCGTTTAAGATCTCAATGTGTAAGAAATTTGATTTTAGTTCACTTAAATAGAAGTTTATTAAAAAAAATTTTTTTATTATTTCCTTTTTGTCTAATGCAATTCAAAATATCTACATTCTAAAGGCCTAATTCTGTTGAGTTCTGTGAATGTTGCATTATTACAAAGTTTCTTCTATCTTTCTCGACTTAGTGCGACATATGTTTGACCAGCTGTAAATATAATTGGCTTCAGGTATATCTTGCACATCTATCGTATAGCATTGTATCTTGTGAACAGTTGAAGCCGAAGACAGTCCAACAGAACATATATTCTGGAAATTGCCTTGAAATCAGATCTATACTATGCAATCTTTTCCAAACTTTACACTTATTGATGAAATTTGTTTTTCTTGTAACAGATCATGTGTGTAGAGTGGTCATATAGTGACTGTACCAAAGCCGACAATACCATTTATAAATTCCTTCGCTGCATCGATATTAGATCGTAACGTTAATTTGGCTCCTAGAAATATTTCCAAGAAATGGTCTCTCCGGCAAAACCCTCTTCTGATTGATATTAGCTGTCATCAACCTATCTTAAATCAAGTTTATCTGTGTTTAATTTCATATCAATAAGCTGGTCTTGCGAAAATATATATATATTTTGTACATAAGTTACTTCCTTCGATCTGGAGAGATCAAGTACGCTATTTGAGTATAGTTGTTCAGTTGCTCAGTTGTATAGTTGTTAAAAGAAAAAAGAATATTTTTATCTATATCGTTCTGCTTACATGCAATATATTCTTAAGAAAAACATCTGATGAAATTCGTTCTTGAATTCTTGAGCATCTAAGATGAATTTTATGTTCTGTTGAAATTTTAAAATAATATCTTTACCTTTATCGCTTTGCTTGTATACAATATATCCTTAGCAAAAGCAGCTGGTGAAAATCGCTCTGGAGTTTTATGCTCTATTACATCGATATTAAGTTGATTTATAGTTTATTTAATATCATTAAAAAAAATTCAGTTAAAAAGAAACGGAACTGAAATATATCGTATTTTTTTACTCTTTACGACTATTTAGCAATAATTAATTATGAATTATTTAAGTGTTTGCATGTAGTTCAAGGCTAAAATGCAATAATAAATAAAAATAGCAAAAACAAGCAAATAAAAAAGAACTTGAACGCTATATAAACTTCAATTTCAATAAATTGCTTAACCAATAATGAATAAGACAATAAAAACTTTTTGGTTAACAATAGTTGGCAACATTGAACAGTTAGACTTGAGTTCACCGACTACGATCATTATAATATTGAATCCATAAAATGTTCACATTCGTCTGTTATGTTAAACAAAGTCCATCAAATAAATAAATGCCTTTAAGTCTTTATGTGTTCGGACATTTGTGTAAAATATTATTAATTTCAGTTATTAAAAGTAATAGAAAAAAATAAAAAATAAAAAAATATAAATAAAAACTTGCATGCATGTAAGCGAGTGCAAATTATAGGTTGAAAATATTAAATTAGAGGTTGAATACCGGAAAAAACCATAGTTTACCACTGGTTCATGACCATTAGAAAGACTTATGAAAGTTGCACACAAACACATATAAAATATATACGACTATGTACATAATGTACTGATTGTCCGTCCATGTTTTCTATCCATAATGACTGTCATTAAGAAAATTTATAGTATTTTCTCTAATTCAATGTTTGTGTAAAGTTATATACGTATTGGTCTGCATATGTTGATATATGCGTTTTTAAAGGGACCAATAATGCCCCCATGTTTGTCCATGTGTATGAAAATATGTTGCAACAACAATTATAATAGTTGTTGAAGCTTGAAGCGAAATAAATTTGATTGTCGGTTTTCTGTTTTTTTTTTTTTTTTTTAAATAATTTAACGTCTCCGCTTAACACAACTTTCTAACAAACGGAAATGCTGTAAACATAATGTAAAGTAAAAGAGAGAAACGGACAGTCTTACGAAAACTTAACGTAGACTAATGTACATATGTACATATATATTTATACACATAATGCTTGCGCGTAAAACTACAATGACGGTAAAGGCAGCTGAATTTTCGGTAATTGTAAGCATGAATGACTTTAACTTCAGTTGAATGCGCGTCATTTGCTTGGACTGCCCATCATTTTTATGACTTAAAACCATTTGAGTTCGTACAAAACAAACAGTAACAGATCACGCCTCAATAGCGATTTCCAGATGTAATAAATATACTGCCATTAAAAAGATATTAGGTGGTCTCATATAAGTTTTCATTTCTCTGAAGTAGAACTTGGAAGTGATGTAAAGCAAATGGCTGTATCAGCCTGTATCTAATTAAAAATTTACTGTTTTCTTATCCTTTTTGAAACTTGTAAAGTTATAAAATATTTATATTTTTATAATTTTTATGGACATAAACAAAAGAATTTCATGCATTAAACTTGATCTTCTATCTAACGTCCGACGCTAAGCATGAAACATCCAGTACGTACATATTTTTCATCATTGCAAGATTTATGTCTAATTAATCTCGCCTTCTTTCGTTCGTCCTTCTTTAATTTTATTAATTGGTGGTCACATATACGGACAGGGAAAAGCATACATATTCCAAATTGAATGTCAAAGGTCAAACTTGGAAGTAGACATGATGCGCCTACAATCCCTTCCGCAATAAACAAAACCAAAAGAAATATCATAGGACTTATAGGTTCATTAAGTAGAATAAACTAAAATCGACGTAAACCACCACAAACGCATTCACACACAATATGTACAGGATCATAACTTTCAATTAAGTAAGAAGTGGCCATAAAAGTGGTTCTCATCGGCTTACTGGCACTTTCGAAACTAGCAAAATATTTGGCAGTTTTTTTTTGTATTGGTTTGACGTGATGAGTATAAAAGTTTCATGGGGGCTTGTTCGCCATTTTTTATTCTATGGAGTGAATTAAGTGAACGAAGCGAACAAATATCGATATAGGTAACAAAATTTCCAAGTTATAGCCTAGAAGATACGAGGTGTATTATATATGGTGGTAATGTTTATGCGAAAGAAGGTCCAAGAAAGCTTTTGCCGACAAATGTTAATAATATTAAATGATGGGAATGCGTCATAGAAATGGGCCGGCATCGTGAAATCGATTTTGAATAGAACTCGTCCTTAGGTCAAAGTTTGGTGGTGCATTACATTTAATTGAAATGCGTCGAAAATTTGCAATTTATAGTTTGAACATTAAATTAAACACGAGCAGATATAAGAATGATAGACGTACAGACACGATAAAATCGATTCAAAAATTGATTGCACGCTTCCCAATTCATTATGCTTATTCTCATAGGTAGTGTAGGGTACATAATCGATTCATCTCTGAGTTATTTCTAAACTGCGGTTCAGTCAAGTGTGAACAAAAAAAAGGGGAAAAGATAAATCAACTACAACTATTTGGTGTGCTCGTCTATATATGTGCATTAAAAAAAAATCAATGAGTGACTTTTGTCAACAGATGCAGGAAAGTGTAAGAAAAATACTGAAATGGTTCGTTTTTTCTCTTTTTTTCCCCTAAAGCGCTTTAAAGTGAAACGCAAACAAGTTTTTTGCGTTTTGTTTTCTTCTGTAGTTTATAGATGTAAATTAGATTTTTATCTTATTTACGTGCATATAAATATATCTAAGCCATTAAGGCTTCAAAGAACTTTAGATTCTATTTAAAAAAATGTTCAAACAAATGACACTTTATGCCGACTTGATCGTTTGGATCTAATGATTTCAACACATTTTCTTTTAATTCTTTTTATTGCTGCTATTGATGTTAGTTTTTTTGAACTATTATACTAATTCATTCATTCATGTTCGTTTTCATTAACTGAAGCTTGAATAAAACAAAAGTAAGACAAAACAGTGCGCTAAGTTCATTCTTGCGTAATATTATTGCAAAGCGAGTTGAAAAATACGGCACTAATGATTGATTGCCAGGGGAAGTTTAATCATAGAAAAGGAAAACCAAATAAATCTTTTTCAACTTTTTTGCAAAGGCGGCATTTAACGATATTAAATTAAACATAACGTGATGGTTATAAAAATACTGAAGTATTGACTTTTTCCCTACTTTTGCATCATAAGATTTTCCTGCTAAATTATTACCATTTTTTTCTTAAACGTTTTTAAAACAAAATATTTAATATATTTCCGAAAATCTTATCATTATAACATTAATCAAGTTATAAGAAAAATTATTTTCTATATAATCTATAGATTATACGAAATTATGTAAGGTTTTGTAAAGTACAAAAATTTTGAAAACCCTAGTAGGAGTCGCTAAAAGTAGAACATATTTTGTTACTCGTTTTCTTAGTTTATAGGATGTGTTCTTCCATTTAACATCCACTTAAAACGATACATTTATTTTAAGGCTCAGTTTACTCCGTCTTGGGATCATTCACTGAACTTCCTTCCAATTATTAGTCACCTAAAAAAAAGGAAAAGGTCTTCCACAGCGTGGTTTTTTGAGCTCCGGCAAGAAGATATATCTTTCAGCCGCACGACATCCTGGTTAAGAAGAGTTGCAATGCAAATCATAAGCGAAACCTCAGTGAGGACTCATTAAATAAATCAACACTTTGAGATATCCCAGGCAAGCTCATAAGTCGCTTTTTTAATATTCTGCTATATTTCCATTTTCTAATAACATTGAGAACTGCTCGACGAGAAAAAATGTACAAGCTCTTCACACATAGTACTCTTTAATTGCTTTGTATTACTTCATACGACTTAAGGTTCTGAAAACATTTTTGTAACATTTTTAGCGATTTTCACGATTACATTCACTTGAAAACATATAAGCTCATACACATACGCTCAAAAATTTTTCCCAGAACAAAAATAGCACAGTTACCGCAAAAACGTCCAAGCTTAGTATCAGGCTTGGAAACTGGTATCACATTATCATGAAGCTCTAACAACTTAGACTTATTTTTGAAAATGAGAAGAAGGAACTACTGTCAGTGTTGTTACCATAAAGTCTCTGACTAAACATTGTGTAATGCATGAACTCTACAAAATAATTCGTGTAGGAATACTTTGTCTGAGTCCTGAGTAAGTCTCGTCGGTCTTTTCCAGTGGTAGTAACTATTATAATCTTCTATCCTAACTCTCTGAATATTGAAGGAACACACCTTTTCAAATTAAGCAACGAAATACAATTCTAATTTATTTAAACTTTAATCTTCATAGCAAATTACTTCTAATCTTTACATAATTATTTCATTTCTCTAAATATTATAAAAATAAGAACCCATCACCGCAATTTAAAATATCGAACCCTCATAAACATTATCCCTGCTCGGACAAGGACGGATGAGAAAACTGTAGCCACTTCTGTACTCCATGATAGTCACCAAGCGAACGGGAAGAGGAAGTCCTCTTCTTCTTCCTCCTTACCTAGTCCACAAGCAGGTTGGCGTTACCAATCTATATAATCCACATTATAAATCAACTATTGCTACTTCGAAGGCGATAATTCCTATTGAATAATATCATCATAAGCTTCCGGCTATGAAACTCTATGTAGAATAGTCAAAACTACAACGAGTAAAGAATAGGTTAACTTAAGTAACGTAAGGTAGAATGCTTAAAACTACCATAAAATAAAACGTACTATATCACAAAAATGTGGGCCAAAACGTCCATGCGACTCTGGTCATCACCTTTATATGCTACTTCAATCATGCGTTTTATTTGATCGAAAATAGGAATGGTTCCAATTAGTCACTACAATTCACTTAGCATCTACAGGACCAATTTCAATTTCACCAATAAATTTAGAGGATGGGATGATATACTCCATTGAAAAAAAATGACTATGTCCAATGAATTACTTTATTGCGTAACATATCAGTTCATCTCAATTCATTTAACTAATGAATTAAGCGAATGCTCAAAACATTCATTTAATGCAGACATTTGTTAAATTAATGCAATTAATTTAATTCATTTATTAGATTTCCAGACAAGCAAAAACAAACTCCTCTTATGTATATATTTAAGCTATTTTTTTAAATATAATTTTTAGGAGAGACAAGAGAAAAATGTAAGACAAAGTAGCAAAAAAAAACCCAAGTAATTTTATATAAGTATTAAGACATGATTTCCCTTTTAATGTAGAAATTTTATTGAAATTTTTCTTTTCAATTTTTGTTATAAACCTTGTCTTATTGGCGATACTGTGTGCTTTACTTGATGTTCGTCTTACCTGATGGTGCTATTTGCCTTATATGCCCTCTCTGGAAGGCAGTATTTTTAAATTTTATAGCATCAGAACTAGAACTGTATTTTGTAAGACTAGGTATAACTTTCAATATAAATTTAATTGATGCCAACGGACAGTTTTGCTTTTCACTTCATGATCATGCTAAACTTCCATGGTAACTGACAGCATAACCTCTCGGAAAATAATACATAAATTATTAGTATAATATTTTCAAAGCAATTTATTTCCAAAGATAATTTTATGCATATAATGCGAGTAGCAGCTACACCCTAATTAACCGCCGTCATATAAGTTTGCATACATTTTGTATACATTTCGAAGAGAGTATAAATACTTGTATATAAACATATACAAAATGCATTTAACTACATACGTTTTATTCGAACATACGCAATACATATCATTTATTATGCATATTATGCGTAATTAACTAAATTTAATAATTTCACTCTGTCTCAGTAAATATAATATCATGTACAGCCAACTGAGATAGCGTTTGCCAAACTACAATTTTAACATAGAAGATGTCTGTGGTTAAATAATTTTTCGAGGGTACTAAGTGCATCATAGTTTCGAGACTTTCTTGGGAACTTCTGCCAGAAATATTAACAACGTAGAATTTTTCATTTCACTTTAGTGCTTTTCTTATCTTACAACCAGCCAACGAACCATTCGTGTATCGTTAAGTGATGTGAATGCATGCATGCATCCATCACATCCATACATTCAAGCGAACTTGTAACAAATATGTATGAACTGCATATGTCTTTGTACATTCAAGTGATGGATGTCTGTATGACTTTAATTGATATCTGTCATTCAGTTTGTCACTTTATGCCTGAGCTTTCTCATTTGGTGTAGAGCGGCGATGCGGTATGGTAAGGTGTGCTTCGTTGGTATCAAAATCAGTTGCTATAATAGTTTGCAATCGGAAAATTCCTGCGGTTACTTTATGAAAGTTTTTTGTCTTTTTTTTCTCCTTTTTTAATGAAAATGGAAAGCAAAATAGGTCTTAAGCTTAATTAAGAGAAATCGACTTTAGACAATGTTCATTTACTGCTTAAGTTAACCGTTCTACTTGGGTTCGTAGTATTTCGTTTTAAGAGCAGAACAAAACGGAAGCCACATATTCAATAAAATGGCGGCATGAAGATACGCGATATAATAAGTATTTTCACAAAGAAATAATTACAGTTGGAATTCATTAAAAGTTACGTGTAAAATATAGTTTTGACTATGTATACTTCTCATAACGAAAAATGTAGAGAATAATAAAAATGTAGAAAATTAATCATCGCATCAATCAAAGTGAAAAAATCAGAAACAATTGCATTTGCTTTGATTCTAAATGCATCAATGCCCACCATTATTTCCTTTTGTATGAGATATGACTGCAAGATGGAGTGCAAATTTACTCAGTCGATAGATTTATCTTGTATTTGAAATCACTTCTTCGTATTATTTAGACATAATTCGAAGAACTACGTGCCGTAACTACACAGCTGATCTTACTTATAAATGACATTTTGTAATTGCGAGCAAAACCTTTCTTCAGGTTTAGGGAAATATATCAAGAAATAAAGATTCTGCTTAAAATTCCATACTAAAAGCCAAAAAGCATATCCTGACGTAGTCTCGTTAGTGCCTTTACCTGATAAATTTTTCGACACTTCTCGTCCATCTTTGCTTTCATCGACAGCTTCAAATGCACCTTTTTTAAGACTACGCAAGGTAAAGTATAAGAAGGAATTTCCCTCTCATAGATTCCGACAAGTTTGCTGCAGTCGTATTTTACTAGTTTTTGATGTTCCCAACAATAAGTACTGGTTTTTCCGATACTTTTTCATGAGTATAGCAAATATTTGCGAAGTTCTTGTAAATCTCCTATAGCAGCTGTGTTTTTGGATTAAGATTGTTTCTTAATATATATAATAAGAATTGTTACGCAAATTTTATTCCAAAAAAAAAAGAAAAAAATTGAAGTTTATTTTAATCCTGATTGCATAGCAGAGAGATCTCCGCTTGTCTTTTGCATTTACCTTTGAATCGTTATTTTAACTCATTATATTAATAACTTAACTTAAGTACTTAAAGATCAGAGATTTGATTCTTTGTTAAATTTATCAAAACTACTGCTAGTTAATCACTTCAGCTAACCTTTTCAAAAACACTATTATATTAATTTAAATGTATGGTTTTTTTTTTCTCAATCTTTTCCTACCTCTATATACATCTGTACTTATGTGCATATGTTAAAAATTTTATCTAGAATCCACTTACTTTATAACAGACTCTGATAGATATCAGCGGTGCCTAAAGAGTTTGTGTACATTAGAGTTTAGTTGAGAATGTTTATGTATGTGCACCGACACTTGAGAGAGTATAGTTAGCTTAGCCATAACAGCAAATGAAAGTAAAACATTGTTAACTTGATAGTAGTATATGTTAAGTTGGCTGACACAGTAAAAGGACCATTTATCATTTTTTTTCTACGTTGTGACATGGGAAACTAGGATAAAACGTACAAATGGATTTCTCTTTATAAATTATGTGCATATCCATGCCCCTAGAGTACAGAACATAAAAAATAAAATAATAAAAAAAAAAAGCGTAATTGTTTTCATATTCTCATAATAAGCCATATGTAAAAATGTAAATTTATATATTTTTGTTAACGTGTTTATAGAAATTACCCTTTAGTTTAAAGGAATAAGACATAAATTTCTTTTGCTTGTTAAACACATTTTTGTTTTACTCTTTTTATCTGCAAGAGCATTAGCACGAACATTAATCATAGGAAAACGCCTTTACATGAAAAATTTTTAAACGTAGAGATGACACAAATTTAAAAGTTTGGATAAAATTTGTGTCACAAGTTCGTCTATTTCTCATTTCGACTACAAAGTTCGCTTGACAACTGGAAGATACGAAAGAAAAATGAAAAAAAAAAATTGGAATCTTATGCCTTGCATTATTAAATCTTTTCCAGATGTTCGTTGTTCTGCTATTTTCAAAATTTTAATTTTATAATGAACGAAATTTCCTCTATAACTATTAAAAACTTAGGGAAATTTACATGTCAATGAAGCGAGTCTCATGTATTAAAAACGCATTCTTCTTTGTTTTTGTACCCAAACGAACATAACGCATTATAAAGTAGTGAAAACATAAATCGATTCAAACATGTCCGCCTGTCCGTCATTGACTGTTATTCGCTGATTCTTTTTTGTTTTTATTCATGCAGTTATTCCTTTCCGTTTTGCTCGAGAATAGAAAAAATCTCGCATTAAAATGACTTAAATATCACTTTAAAAACCAATAAACTTATCAGACTCAGGAAAAGTACTTTGTGTTCGCACCAAGTCTTCTCTAATATGACACGAAAAGTCATTTATTATTGATTTTGATTAACTTTTAAGAAGAAGAAGAAGAGAAATTGAAAAATTCAATAAAATCGTATCCATTAATTCTAATTTTCAAGAAGAAGAAGAGAAATTAAAAAAATTTTTATGAAACAGTCAATAAAATCATATCCATTGATTCGGAGTAGCTTTTAAGAAGAAGAAGAAGAGAAATTGAAAAATTTTTTATGAAACAGTCAATAAAATCGTATCCATTTACCTTTTGTCAATAGCCGTAACGTATATATTTTTAAAACTGAACAAATTTTTAATAATTTCGTAAGTAAATACATAGAAGAAAGAAGGGGAAAAGAATATGCCTACTGTACCACCGTCAAGTACATTTGGCCGAGGCAAAAAGCCACCTTTCCTTATCGATGATCAAAGTAAAGAGAAAGATAGAAAGTTAACTAAACTAACCGGAATACATATAAATTTGGAAGAAGGCTGCCCGGCGCCACCATGCCAACTTCCATTCTGGTGGTCGTCAGTACCGCAGGCAAAGAACAAGAAAACTTCAAAAGGCCGAAAAGAAACACCACTTCCTGAGCCTTATAAGAACGTTATGTATGACAGCAGGGTTGTCAAAGGTCCTAATTATGGGGTAAGTTCACATTTGGTGGAATATCAGCCGTTGAGCAAATTTGCCGAAGCGAAAAAACGTTTGACGCTACGCAAGAACTTTACTTGCGGTAAAAATCTGCGAAATGTCTTAGGAACACCACCACCTGTGCACGGCCGACACCATGAAATCGTACAAACCGACAAATATTTGGAAGAATTGGTGTCACATCCAGCTGAATTTGATGCCGAAACTCAAACGGATTTGTTCCTTGAGAAACCAGCACAACCACCTTACACACCGGCGAAAGTTGGAATAGATGTCGGCACTGAAATTGGCGAGGGAGAACTGTTCCACTTCGATGCAGAAGCTCAACCAATCATTGAAGTCATGGTCGATGGCACCATCGAGCTGACAGTACTAGAAGTCGCTCATGAACGCGAAATGGAAACAATACGCAGACGACAAGATGAACTACTTGCTCAACGTGAAGCCGAGTTGGCTGAACTACGTCGACTTGAAGACGAAGAAATACGTCTAAGGGCTGAGAAAGAAAGACGTATCCGACAAGATGCCATTGCTAAGTCAATGGACGATGAAATCCAGAAGGAAGTTATTGCCGCCAAAATATTGCAAGGACACATTGCCAGTATTCTTCCAGAAATTTTGGATAATCTTGAACCAGCTACCGATGCAACTAAACGACAAAAACTCATTGATAGCCTTTGCCCGTGGTTGGCGAAAGGGGTTTCGGACGAAGTTGGCAAAATTGTTGATTGTCGCGAAGTCCTTAAAAACATTATCAAAGAGATTGTCAAAAAGAGGGCCGAAATTTACGCTGGTTATCATGAGGAAACACCAACACTCCAGATTTCCTACGAAGGAGAGCACGAGGAATGCGAAATAGAATTGTCAAAGGAAGAAACTGAAAGTGATTCTTGTCCTCCAGAAACGTAATATTCTTTGCCTCAAAATCTTATTTTATAAAAGCATAGAAGCGTTTCGTTTGTTTTTTATTTGTTTTTATTTTTTTTTCGACTTTCTCAGAATAGTAAATCCATTACCAAATTGCTAATAATTTTTACTTGCACACCGCTTTCTTTGTGTATTACCTAGAAAACGATAAAAATTATTCATTGCAGTTTCATAGGAGAAATTGCAATAAATGATTTCTATTTACTCTTCGCAATACGCAAGCAAAGTAGTAATCATAATCATATCTCGTAAATACTGAACAAACATATATAAAATTGAATAAAATGCAAAATAACTCTCATGGTAATTTAAACTTTTTATTGTAAATTATATGCGCCCCATAAAATCACGGGCGCTGTTTAAGCAATTGCTCTAAAATCTTTATTCATAGCAGATAAGAGATACCATTTCAAAGAACTCATTAAAGATTACTCATGAAGCGAACTAACCAACTCAATCAACTTACTTAAGCATTGTATCTATTCGTCTTTATGTTAAGAGATCCATTGCGAGCTCATAACGTAATCTTCGAAAATGTGTGTACAGTTTCAGGTTCATCGGGTCAACTTCAAACAAATTGATGACAACCAAGTGCGATAAAATTTTCAGTATGGTAGTCGCTTCGTATTCTTTTTGAGTATACGATGGTATATTAACTCCATTTTAAAATATTATAATAGCAACTAGCCGTCAGCTAATTTTACATTACATTTATGTAATAAGGTACTTATGTTTGTGTACCATGTTATATTTTCTTTAATGTTTTATGTTTCTTGATTAAAATGTCTCTGGAAATAGAGTTATCGAAAAGGAGCAAGCAACAACATCAAGAATGAATTTACTAAGAAGCGATTCAATTATTTCCATTATTCGTATTTTGGCCAAATTAGAAAAATCTCATATAAATTCAGTTTTCTATTATATTTTAATTTCGAACAAAGATGTAGACTATTAAACTTCACTCATCCTAGAATTTTGATTTAAGATATCAGTTTTATTTTCTATGGTTTTTAGAATTATCTTATTAATTAATATTTTACTTTCTTACGATAATTCATTCTTTTTTACTTTGGCCTTTATTATTTTTTTTTCATTTCATTTCCTATTTTTCTTCATTTATTAGTTTTTTTTTTTAATACCATATATCGTTCCCTTTTGTGACATAGGAAATGTATACTCTTGTGTGAAATATCTTAAGATAATATTTGTATTAGACAAAATTTTAAGTGTTGCAATTGATATTCTTTCTGTGTTGAATTTAAAATTGATCGTGACCCGCTCGCAATCAAAAATAAAAGAAAACATTTGGAGCGAAAATATGAGACGGATATTAACCGGAGCTGAATAAAAGCTAGCTGTACAAGAATTGATTCAATTCAATTCAAACAGCAACTAATACTTGAAAATAGTTAAATATTATTTTGACGATTCGAGTTTCTCCCGTAGGAATCTTATTTGTTTGACATATAAACTTACCTCACATGAATCGAAGCGTGTGCTGGAACTTTTTTGATAAGTATTTATTTTCGCGGAGTGACTAATCTTATTTGTTTAAAACACTTTAAATTCGATGAACATTTGTGCAAATCACTTCAATATCACTTATTTATACTACGTTATCATTAAATGTGTTTTGAATATTGTTTTATAATTACGTTTCAACATAATTTACAATTTCCGCTTATATAGATGATCTAAAAATTTACTTAGAATTATGATGAGAAACAGCTGTTTTCCTAGCCACAGGGCAATTTAGATAATAATTAAACTTAATACTGACTAAGCATTGCGTGATTGGATATATTTTTTTTTTCTTAAGAGAAATTGCAAGATAACAAAGAGAGTAATTATTACTCTGCATTGCTTGTGTGATGTACTTTTCAAACTTCTTCAATGTCACACAGGTTTGTTAATGTAGCTTACACGATTTCGTCAAAAACTGTTCTAGACAACTGCCGATCCTGATAAAAATTAATAAAAATCATTTTTAAACATGTATTTTATTTTTAATGTATAGAAAAAAATACAATAAATAATTGCATGTAAGTGCTCTTTCAATTCAATAACATTTTCATTCATGATTTTCAATAAGCAAGAACCAAAAAGTCTTCAGATAGCCTCTTCGTCTATTATACCAATCATTTTCTGAATTTGTCTGCCAGCTACGCAGTGTTTAACTTAGAGATCGGAATTTTCAAAGGATTTGAATTAAATTTCACGTACTGACAGGTTTTAAAACAAAAATGAATGCTATAAAAAATATTGTGTATGTGATCCTTATTTCGACTTTACCGCATATAACGTTCATTTACATGAAAAAGTTTCTTATATTTAGTATTTCTCGGTAAAGATCGAAGAAACGGTGTTGTTTGGCGTAGTAGATGAATGTGAAAAACTTAAATGAAATGGGACCATTTTTGAGGCACTCTCCTATAAGCGTCTTTACTAAAAATAAGCTTTTATGTGGCAAAAGGATCTAACTTTATGATAAAGGGTAGTGCTGGAGATTGTTTTTACTTTCACTGCCATTATGCACTTTTGTTAAATTTGGAGAAGTTAACTCTATTTTTCGGATTATTTCCCATTTAAGACGCCTCATGAAAACTAAACAATTATATGAAAGCAAGATTAAGTTGGTATTGTATGACTAATACAAAAGTAACATAAAATATTTTGATCCGATGGGACAATTCCTGAAATCCATTTCCATGTAATCATTTCTACAAAAACTAAACATTTACATTAATATTTCATAGTAGAAATTGGTCGATAATAACAAATTGGCATACAAATTAATTGGACTCCAATCCTTATAAGGGTTCTCATAAAAAGTGAGCCTTTCTATGAAGACGAAGTCATATTTTTAGTACTTTATGACAAAATAAGTGGAAGATAATAAGAAAATTAAATTTGCTATCCTTGAGCCAAGTCAGTTAACATACTGGGCCACTTCCATATAAGAGCATCCCCGTACTGTACGCCTTTACTTGAAAGAATAAGTTTTAGTACTTTATGACAAAATAGATGAAAAATAATAAGATCTTTGACAAGAAAATCAAATTTGCTGCAAGTGGGCACTAGGACCCTTCTGTATAAGAGAACATCCCTACACTATACATCTCTACATAGAACCATAAGTTTTAGTGTTTTATCGGAAAAAGCGAATGAAAATTGAATTAGACGATATGGTATAGGATTTGGTCAGACTATTATAGTTCTAATAAAATGCATAGTAAATATGTTGGATTTTCGTAAGATTTGAAACATGAATTTTCATTTGAAATTAATTTTATTTTAGAAAATTTATTTTTATAAAACCTCAGAATTATAATGAGATCAAAGATTTGCCTACAATAACCCAAAAACTTTGTATGAATAAAATCGAGGCTTCGTTTTTCTTAGGGCAATTTACATTGCCTAACTACGAGTATATAAAAAAAAAAAGCATATACTGCGGAGAGATTTTCCCTTTCTTAGAAACAAAATTTTCTATATAAAGTATTTATTGGTAATAAAATATAAAAAGTGCTTGTTTTCGGATAGGTGAATAGACAATCATACGGACATAATTAATTTCTGATCAATATCTCTTTACATTTTATGGCATTTTTGATTCGAACTGAAAAAGAAGCAATATTTCAAATATTGTAGTCAATAATTGACCATAAATTTCTTTAAAAAGCCTGTTAGATTCTAACTGCGGCAATTCTAGCCATCAAATTTTCTCGCCTACTGGATATAGAAAACTGTGCGGATTTAATATTTGTGGATTTATTTTTATATCAAATTTCTGTGTTTAACCAAAACTTTTGCTAACCTGCGATTACGAGAGCCAAATAGATAAGCGAACCAAGAGATATACAGACATAAGCAAATGAAAAGATAAACTGATGCACATGAGCAAGCGGTTAATGTATTGAGCAAAACCTTTGTATGCCCCCGTTACACACGGCTGAATAGTCAAACAAAAAATTGAGTCTTTAAGAAGTTAGTGAATGAAATTGATGTTGAAATATCAGATTAAAGTACGGGTATACTATTTATTGTATCTAATAACGTACTTAGATTGAGTTTTACTACAACTATAACTGGCTAGTTAAACTTAAACTGTACAAATATCTAAAATTATTTTGAAAGCATTTTATACTCCTAACCTTTGATTCGTAGTTCCAAAAAGCACGAATTAGAGTACAGGGATTTTTAATTGAAATAAGGTTCTAAGAGTTAACTTAGTCGCGTCCATCTTACGATCCTTCCTGCCTTCTATCGTTGGATTGCTCATGATCAATCAATCAAATGTTGAATCTTAGCGCATATATTGTAAGTTAAAACTTCAATATGAGTATAATTGAGAACGCTACCAAAAGGGGATGGGGGGATTTTAACTTTTAATCCAGAGCGTCCAAAGCGTCCTTCATCAGCCTATAAATGTGCTTAACATAACCAGAAATAAATGTTTGATCTAAAGATTAATTCGCTTACAAATATTTCTCAAACGAATTTAAAAGATGAAGTTAAGCACAACTTCGCTTGTGGGCAACTGATACGCTTATGAATAAAAAAATTTTTTCTTGACTTTTTCGTATTGGTTTCGAGTGATAGCGGATTATTAAAGATTCAAGTTTTAACGACTATAAGTTTGTTGTATTTCTAGCTTTATTATAGCATTAGTGTTTATACTAAATTGCAATACGGATTATCGGATTTAGAATGTAGGTTAATGAATGTAGATGAATGCTTTGTAATAAAATTTTCATCAGTATTTCTCAGTCTCAGTCTCAGTCTTAAACTTTGTTTTGTTTTCAACTTTATTTAAAGACCTAAAGAAGCATATATGTGTTGAGATATAATCTAGCGTTTGCGTATGTCTTATGCATAAGAAAAGCATAAACAGCTTTCTTTTCGCCTTAACATTGTTAAATAAAAAAGACAAAAACAAATTTGTCAAAAAAAGTTCATGTAGAGAAACAACATTTCTGTTCTTCTTCGTCAAATGCGTGTTAATCCGTTGCTTACAAAAAAAAAACAAAAAACACTAACAAAGCGTTCAAAGAACTTTTAGAAACGAAAGCAGTTTTTCGTTTTTTATTTTTTTTTCTATTTTTTGTAAATAAACACCTTTTAAGAAAAAATGCAATTTTAGAGCTCGTAGTTTCTTTGACAAGTAAATTACAAAAGCTTATATATATGTGCACACAGAGAGTTGTAAAGTATCTTTTAGAGAAATAAACAGAATAAAGTGTTCTTTTGAGTTTTCTTTATTTTGTTTGAAAATTTAATAAATTTTGTTTTATTGTCTATTCTAGATCACCTTCGGAACGTTCCGGCAAAGGCTGTTGCGGTCAATGGTTTGCTGGTCCTCCATTACGTGCCTTAATAGCTGTTGTTGCTTTGGGTGGTGTCGCTTGTGCATTAGCCGGTGCCGGTGTAGGTTTTACCGGTGTTGCTGGGCCGCCTAATTCTCATCTAACTGCAGCTTTATTAATGATAGGTAACCATTTATATTTATTATCATTTTAAACCTCTGGCATATCTCTTTGTTATAAATTGCAACAAAGAACACAAAAAAGAAAAAAAAATAGAAAAAGAAAAAGAAAAACTTAATTTTTCCTTAGAATATTTTATTATATACGCACGCAGATTGCTGCAACGTATTTTATGCAACAATGGCAATAAAAGAGCGTTGACACAGATTTTTGCCTTTATTTACATAAATAATTTCACTGTACGTAATTCCTTTCATTTTATTTTATTAAAAAGATAACAAAGATTTTTGCAAAATTTTTCCTTTTTTTCTTTCTTTCTTTGTTTCCTTAAATAAATTATCATTTCTTTTTTATAATTTCGCTATTAGTCTTGTTAGCACATAAAAACGTTACAACACACATTTTGATATACAAACAAACTGAATTTATTAACCCATATTTTTTATTCGGTTTCTTTTAAGTCACAAAAAAAAGTCTTCTCCGAAAGTTCTTTGCTTTCCTTAAAGACAAATTAGTTTTAGTTTTGTAGGATTTTTCAAATTATTATTTGCCATAATTGGTTGAAATCACATTTATCTTATCCTTTTGGTCACTGCAATGAATGGCAGAATTCTTCAGTAGCTATAAAAAGTTTTAAACTTTTTTGAGAATTTTTAATATTTTTTTTCTCTTAGAGCATTATAGCACCGAGATATATTCTCATCTATTTTCATCTCTTTCTTAACGCTCGTCGAGAACATTTACACTTAATCGGTAGAAGATTTTAATTCAATTTAGTAGCTTATCCTCCGTGACCTCTTAGATACCGAGTTGGCTTTGGTTTGAAAACTTGCCTGTAGTTATCACCTCGCCTTGGACCAAGGCTTTGAATTTCCCCGTCTAAAATATTTTTAAATCGAACTTTTAGCTGATCGTTGTAGACCTTTACTACTACTTATTTGCGGATGCACACAATTCCGATAAGACCTTGGAATAGGTCCATCTTTTATAGTTTTAGAATCAATTTCTGAATCCATATAAAAAATCCCTGTCCATCTGCCTATCTATGTATTCTCGTCTTCAAGCTTAAGTTCGCAATTTTTGAGATACTTTTATGAAGATTACTTTAAAGATTTTTGTTTTGACTCAAGGACCAACTCTATTGAAAATGACTTGGATCGGAGCATTTTTAATTCCTTTATAGGTTAAATTTTGAAAAAGCCTTTATATGAAAAAAAAAAATGCCATTCCCGGTAATTTACGACAAAAATAATTGAAATTTTGTGTTAGGCGAACTGGCGTAGGGCTTCTAATGATCTGAACAATTCTAGCTGTTTTGGTATAAAAACTTTCTCAAAATAAATCGTTACGTGCTAGGACTGTTTTTTTTAACAGAATTGGTCTTGGGGTCGAAACACTCCACTGTATCAAGTTTTATCAAAATACATCATAAATTTGCCATCTATTGGCCGCACATGCGATTTTAAATTCATGAACAGACATCAGACAAAGGGTTTGACAAATTTAAATGGATTCAGAAAATGATTTTGAGTCCCTTAATATAATAAAGAGTGGGTCTATCTTAAATTTTTTTGTTCTTGCTACGGCAGAACACATACTAAAATTGAAACGATACAGAGAAGATTAGCATGGCCCCTGCGCGTAATAATATCTTACATTTTTTGGGGATTTTAAATGCATTCGTATAAAGTGTTGTCGAATGTGACTCTCCAGAAAAGTTTAACTTAGTTTCTAGCAGACATACTTATCCTTCGCGGAGAGACGAACCTTATCTTGTAGATGTCAACACAAACGTGAGACTTGTATACGATTCAGTCATTTTCGGTGCTCTCTCTTTATGGGCTAAATAGTGCAGAGAAAATTCTGACAATCTCTTTCTTCCCAGGCCAATATTATTTATGACGCTCTGAATGAAAATGATTCTACGTAATGCATCCCTCTGGTCGAAATTAAGAAGCAAGAAAATGGATGCAGAGATTCGTTTAAAGTCAGTCTCACTTTCTATGTTTGTTTGAATTAAAAGTAAGGGAACGACAATACGTCTTTACTTCAAAAGTAAAAATAATAGCGTGAGAACATATTTTGGATATTTTTCATTTGTTTTTTTCTTTTTTTTTTGAATCATAAAACAATGACATAACGACAATGCAATAACAATAGCATCTCAACATGCATACCTAACATATATATGGGTGATTGAAATTTATAATTAATATGTTCAGGTTGTAACAAGTATGTTACAACAAAACTTATAACTACCCCTGTAGATCGTAGTAAATATATCAGAGCAGCACTTGAAAAGTTTAACATGGTAGTATAGTGCATTAGATGTAATGTTTGGCTTATTTCCAAGCTTCATTTTATAAAATTTCATAAGGATTGCCTTACACTTTACAAGCGTTGAGGTTATAGAAAAATATATAGGAATGCATTTACATAAGTACATATATATGTAAATATATATATATAAATATACATACACTGCTTACATATTATTTATTACGAAATTTATTACTTTACGATGCTAACTTATATATATATGTGTGCGTGTGTGTGAGTATATTGAGATATTTATTAACGTACATAATATGTATATACAGCACAGTTGACATTATGCGTCATTTAACACCATCACGGTCAGTTCGTATGACGTTGCACGAGAGTTATGTGTATATACACGTTTATGTATGTTGATGTTTCTTTTTTTTTTACCTCCATGTATGCTTAAGGTCGTTATACCAAAACGGGATAAAAAACCAAGACCGTAATTAAGTTGATAGTTGTTGATGATGATGGTTGGCAAAGGTAAAAGTTAAAAATTTAAAACTTATTATGTTTGAACGTAAACCAAAAAAAAAAAAAAAGAAAAAACAGTTACAAACACAGTTAATGTAAACCTTGCCATGGCAGATAATCTTTAACTTATCTCTATGCCGTAAAACTACTTAAACTACTTGAGTTTATATAATAATTTAATGACTTTAAGTGTTCGAATAAAAGCTTTCACACACAGAATAGTTAGTTATAAGGCGTTCATATGAAATTACTTAACATTTGGAAATTTGATGAGTGTTGTTATCTCTTGTTTTTTTTTTGTTAGTCTAAAAAGGCAGCATTACATTAATTATGCTTTTAGATACACATCTGCCTTAGTATGATTATGATTCTTTTTTTTTGTCGTTTGGCATTGTCATGATGTTAAATTGTTTTTTTTTCTTTTTGGGGTTAACGAATGCCAGCAGTTGAAAGACGTTTTTAGGTTTATAATAAATAATAGCTAACCACGCGTTGTGTATTGTTTTACTGGGAAATTGTATTAAAGCTTTCTCTTTGTTTATATCCCAACACGCAAATTTCTTTCTTACGGGCCATCCTCTCCGAGTTTCTTTTCTAAATATTGCGATTTTTTGTCGGAATTCCAAATAGAACATTACGGGTTTTTTTAATATAGCATTTAGGATATATTCAATTTAATTTATTTATCCGTAAAATTGCTGTGAAAATCCCCAAATGCCTGGAAACGAAATGTATTCGATATATTTGCATTATCAGTCTCGGAAGCTAATAATCCAGATATGTCTTAATCTTTAGTATTTGGGGCCAGAGAAATATTATATAAAATTGATTTGATTTCTTTTGCTATCGAGAACGTTAAGACATCTAATGTGGTTGCCTTGCTCGATTCTATTCCAGTGCATGCTACATTAGATTAATGTATTGTTTTAAGGAAAAAGTTTGTGGCATATTCTTAATATATTGTTTTAGAGTCGTATAACATTGATAGTACTATACCTATTGAGCTGCACCACAACGCCTGCGTAACATAACATTCCATAGGTAACTAAAGGAAAGAAAATTGTAACATTTCTTAAGTTAGCCAAAAGTGTTATGGAAATGAAGAAACTATGAATTTCACTGCGTTTTATATTACTTCGACTAAAGCGATCACACTTCGTAGACTAATAAGATAATTCGTGGCGTTTATGGCAAACGCGTTGCCAGAAGCAGTAGGATGCAAAAAGTTGTCTTGTTTTCGCTCTGAAAGTCTCGATATTAAAGAAGCGGCCAACCTTTAGTCAACCAATCGTTTATAAAGTTGATGAAATTCTTCAAAAAGTTAAATTAGAGTGGAGGAGAATTTCATCTTATGACTAAAAACACCTTTAAACCATTTACGTAAGAGCATATACAAAAAGGAGATCCGTATTTGGGTAACATATGTAGTAAAAAATACAGTGAACCGTATATCTATGTGAAAATCGCTGCTGAAACGAAGCGAAATATAATAATTTTTGATGAGATTGATAACGATGGAGGAGTAGGGAAAAACACATGAAAAGATCATGTTCAAACGTAGACGCAACTGTACAAACTGTCACAAATTTACGACACATAAGATAATGCATTGTATGTGGCAGGGTTGGAAGGAAGCACATCATGAGCAACCTCAGCCTGGTCACACTATCCTCATGGTCAGCAACTAATGTCGACAAAAGCATCCAATAGAGATGTTCAAAATTTAACAAGGTAAAAGCTCGCGTCTTCTAATAAGACAACGTGACATTAGACGCTTCTTTAATGAGAGGAGAAGAATTGCAATAGCTTGGCTAGGAACCTTTCATGCGTACTCCTTATAGCCAGAGACTTCCAAAGTCCGACTACCATTCGATTCGCTTTATATGCAACTTTTTAAGTGATATGAAGTTGAGTTTAAAAAACTCCTGATTTCCATTTGGTGCAATTGTTTGCCTAGAATTCCCGCATATTTTGCACGGATGGCCCAACAGTTTACCAAAAAAGTGGTAAAGGATTCCCTTTTTTTTCTGGATTTTTTCCTCCTCGCTCATAAACTTCAAAAAACACACAATAAAAGTTTCTACGTGTATTTCATAAATATTCTTCACTGACTTTAAAAACTATCCTTTTTAGTCATATATGAATGTGAAATCTCGCGGCAGGTAGTACTGATGAGCTCACACAGAATTATTCACAATTTTTCAATACTTGATGTAAAAGCAAACGATTTGTTACTCGAAAAATGAAAGTTTTTCCAAATCATACCACAAAACAAAACCACAATATGTCAGAAAATATATTTCATATTGCTTTAATGATAGAATTTATTATTAATTATTGCACGAATTTTAGGTGTTGGTGTTGTGTTGGTTACAGTAAGTGGAGCAGCTTGGCGTATGACCGCACCCGGAGGACCGCCTTGCTTAGGTTTAAGTTCCGGTGTCGATTTAGGACGTTGCGGGCGTCGTCCCTGCAGTCGAGGTGGCGGCGCACCACAAGGTTTACTATATCCAGAATTTCAACATCGACCGCCGCCGCCTTCCTATCAGGCTAGCATGCAAGAATATCGTTTAAGGTAATGAAAAACATACCATTTCCTCTTATTCCTTCCGCCAACACTTCCACTCATTACAGACGTGAACAGACTAACGAACAAACGAACGAACGGTATATTGTTGCTACTTACGTCACAACAATTGCGGTTCGAATTGTAAATGTTTTTGAACAAAAGTTGAGCATGTTTTACAAGACCATTTCTTGATACAATGTGCAGCAAACTATACAATAGCCTCTCTTTGTTACCGTTGCCTTTACTAATGATTGCATGTCCTTTAAACATTTGTTATAATTCTGTGTAACGAAAAATGTTCCTTTTACTGTTTAATTCATTGCAGACTATTGTTACTGGACCGTGATCGTCAGAGTGGTGTTGTACGTGGCAGCTCACCACCACCCACTTATCGTTCTCATGCCGGAAGTCTATTAAGGTAAGTTTTTTTCCTCAGCTATGTGTAAGACTTGCCGAACAGAACGGAAAGAAAAAAATTGAGAAAGAAAAATACGAGAACCAAACGAACGAACAACAAGAGCTTAACATAAATGATTTCAATTTGTTCAAATGAACAAAATTTTAATTTGTTCCTTGAGAACGCAAATTCAATTAGAACAATTCATGTACACAACTGTTTTGAATATGAAATCAGTTTAGTTTTGTATTGGGGATCTACTACTACTCTACTAACTTGCCCTCTACCTTATTCTATTGCGTGTATGCGTAAGTACGTAAATGTTGGTAACGATATACCGAACTACATAAATATATTTAAACATAAACGGCGACTAGTAACAATTACACTAAAACAAAAAGTAATTTAAAATAGTTGGCTTAATGGTTTTTCATAGTGTTAACACTAACAACTTTGTCCTTCGGTCTCTGTGAAAATATTACTATTGTGCCAGCAAGTCACTCTCACTCGCCAACTCAATTCAATAGAAATGTATTTACCCTACTGGCTTGACGCCAGACTCTACTTCGCTCTCTGTAGACATTTTACACAAATGATATAAAACCGAAACAAAAACACAAAAATGGACATTAAGTACATGTAAAAAGTTTGTAGTTAAACTTTGCAGACTCGTGACGTTCGAAATAATTCAAATTTCTTTTTTTAAGGGCAAGGAAACGGACGATAATTTCTATTGAATGAATAGATTCTTATTGGTATACATCTAAGAATGCTTTAGTAATGATTTCAAAAATGATTTAAAGATTGATTTAATAATGGAAGAAAATAATCTGGAACTTAAATATACAAAATCGAAAGTTATATTCGAAAATAGAAGTGTATGAAGGTCAAAATTGGGAGTACATTAACTGCTATTCGAAAATAAGATTATGAAGCCTTCATCATCTATAATAACTTTTAAACTCTCCCATCATATCATCATATTCAGAAATTCTGGTGCATATTTTGAACCGGACTTTTCTAAAAGGATCCCTAACTAGCCAAAAGAATTCACAGAAACCGTTCACAATATCAGCTTTTTTTCAAATTTTTCGAACAAATTCTTTGAATTTTTGACGGATGTAAACATTATTTTCAGTAGATTTTTTATGATCGTCTTTTTTAAATTGCTAAACACAGTGCAACTACTTGGCCATAGATTCATTTCGAGCGAACAACGAAGCCTATACTATGTTATTAAATGCCTACAATGCTCTTACGGGCCGTTGGAGCTAACTTTATTTTTGGAGAACTGTTAAGAAGAAAACTCTTGTCCGCTTCCTTACGGCTTACTACACAATATCTTCTTGTAACCGTTTTTAAGCAAGTACTTCACTGTCATATGACCTAGTGAGCTTAAACGTCCCTTCTCTGCATCCGAACACACTTCATGGTTCCACTGGACGCCGTAAATGCATAGAGCTTCTTTTTCTTCTTTCAATAACGTTAGTTTCCTATTTTTTTATTATTTTCTATTATTATTATTATTATTATTATTCGTTATCAAATGCTGGATCAAAACTATCGTGCTGCCTACAGGTGACAACTCATGATTTAGAATGTCTTTCCTTTCTTTAGTCGGAATAGGTTTTAAAAGGGACTATCTACGTCTCCTCTTTATTGTCATACTGCTCCATAGCCGATTAGGTAAGAGGCGCAGCTACCAATTCGATGTTCACGTAGCTATAGTGACTGCTCAGTCGCTAAAGATATAGTGCTTTTGCCGATCGGATACGCGCTCACTATGCTAGCTACGGTCACCTCATATTTTTTGTTTCTCAATTTTTTGTGACGAACATCGTGTATGTAGGGGACGTCTTCTGAGTGGTTGCTTATATTAAAAAAAAAAAAAAAGGAAAAAACGTCCCTTTTCAGTTCATCATCATTTGTTTGAAAAATAATTGAAGTTCTTTGCCTGCCGCTATAGGTTCACAAAGACGACTCAATGTAACCGAAATCGAGGAAAATGTTTCGTATCAGTAAGAGTATTACGATGAAGATCGCATCCATCCGTCAAAATACAATGAGCAAACCTGATAGCGTTAATAGTTCTTTGCTTAAGTCGTTGAAATTTTCAAAACTTTCAAAAGCTAAAACTATAAACAGCCACACCTTTCTCTGTGTTGAAGATGCTGTCCTAATTATATACGTATTTACTCTATGTAGTGTCTATTATTTATTGAAGCCGACCAATCATAAGACATCTTCGATATCCAATTTTGGAAACATGTTTACCTTGCGTTATCGCAGAAACATTTTCTATTTTGTGCACATATCTCTTATTGCCCCGTTATGTAATAAACTTGTATTCTTGATTAACTTCTTTAAAGTTCTTAATAAATCTCGTTATGTTGTTCTTTTAAGTTTTTGCAGTTTTCCAGTTTTCTCTTTGGCTTACAATGTGGGCTTTTAAAGGCCCATTTAACATTTAACAGATAATTACCAGTTTGATCTCGGCTCTCCGTTAATGGATCGTAATTAAAATAACACAAAGTTTTAACTTTTGTAACTGGTTTCTATTTTTTCTTTTTTTTTCTTTTACTTATTCTTTAATGCACCCAAAAGTCAGCCAACCAACCATTGACTAAACAACTTTAATAATAATAGTAATATTAATGATGATGTTGATGACTACGATGACTTTGACGATTGAAAAACGTTAGTTACTTAGTTGTTTATTTGAATAGTTTTTGTTATTAGTTATATTAGCAAATGAATGAGTGAGTATAGTAATTTTTCTAAGTGCACACATACATTTCATTAAATTTTATACAAACTAATAAAAAAGAATGAGAAGCATAACTAAGAGAATTATGTTTGACTTGGAACGAATTCTTTTTCTTTTAACATCCCGTAGTGAACGTCTGTGCTAAATTTCGACTATGCTACATGTCGTTAATTATTGATGAGAATGCCAAGTAATAAAGTAATGAAACTTTGGACTTCTTATACCCTACACCGCTTATAAACGAAGATAATGTGTTCCAATGTGTTCAATACCTCGAAGGACTTAATATATACGGCTTTTTCATTCATACACAAAACAATTCAGATTCAATTTTCTAATTCGTTTCAAGCATGGTCTATATCCATCCGTTTATACGACGTCTGTAAGTATTTTTATGTTCAAACTACAGTTTCAAATTTTTGAAAGGATAAACGCTACTAAATAGATTAGATTGAACCTTTTTCGCATATAACGCGTTATATTGTAAAACTCCTCATATAGAAAAAGCCTTCTTTTTTAACGTTTCTCGACAAAAACTAATCATAAACAGTATTTTATAATACCCTCTGTTGGACTACTTCTCGCACAAAAGTTCCTATAACAACTAAGCTCTATAAGGGTCTAATTTGTAATATTTTATGGTAAAACTTGGTCTATTGTAGGGTTTTGGCGTATAAATTTACTGCGCTATGTCTGATTTACAAACTTCTGTTTTTTTCTAATCTCTCAACATATAAGAGTTCCCGTGAAATGTAAACTTTTATATATGTGATACATCATGATAAAAATAATTGTTTTAAATGAGGGTGAAGTTGTCAGAAAATAATTCTTTGTCTCGTATCAAGTTGCATTCGAAAATTAGGAACGTTTATCTTTGGTCCCAGCTATAATTCGAAACAGTTCGAATATCAGTAGTGTTTGTCTATTAGGCGGCTCGCAAATGTCAGAGAAGTGATGATTATTTTTTTAATTCAGACCTCTAAGCTAAGACTAAGTTGCGCTGTATAGGTCAACGAATCCGGTATGCTTACAAACTTAAATTGTTAGCCCAATGTGAAATGACGTTTGACGGCAGACCATAAGCGGAGATGCCAATAAAAGATTCCTTATAGATTAGTAAATAATAAGGTGCACGACTATCAAAAGGCTTATCCGGGTTCACAGTGTGGAAGATGACATTTTAATTTCAGTTAGTCTACGCAAGCAGCTATTGTGAATGCTTAATCGATCTAGACATAACATTTATTGATTGGGAGTACACCTCACAGGCTGCAGCCGAAACTGTTCCTCTTTTTTGATTGTTTTCTCCCTTGTCTTCATCGTGTTTACACACATACGGGAGAAACATCCTCAGTGAAGAAAAAATAAAAAAATCGCAATCCTGATAAGACGATGGACAATATGATAAAACAAGGACGGGCAGGAAAGTAGCTAGGCGGTGAGACCGATTGATAAACACATAGGCAATGAAATTGATTAACAGTAAATGAGGTGGAGAAGAACTTACGAATGGACATAAGCATGTACATGATTAATTTGCTTGAGATATTTATACGAAACAAATTTATCGCCTGGTCTAATGAATATTAAACATCAACTGGCTCAGTCTAATACAAAAGGAATACAATATTAGTCTAATTGACGAGAGCATTTTTTACACTAAACTTGTACGTACCTCCATATATCAAATTCTCTATCTATTATAGGTTTTAAATTATAAATTGTAAATCGATATAATTTCGAATTCGTTTTTTTTTCTCAGCATTTGAAGCAGTTACCGAATAAACTCAGAATCCTACGCTTACAATCAAAAATATATTTTGAATGGTTTCTGATTATTACTTTTGAATTTAAGACCATCCATCTGCTAGGGTAATAACTTCTCTAATAGTTTGCACAAATGCTGAAGCTTAAAAACATCTCGTTAATTTTATTCATATCTATGAAAAGTTACAGTTAAATAATTCATATTTTTCGAGAGCATTGATATGAGTTTCAGTTCTTTAGCGAAACTGTCACAAATGGAATGGTAAGTTAGAAGAAACAAGTCTTTCTATGTGAAAGCAATTATGAAATTGCGACTTAGCTGCCGGCCGGTGGAATTCTACTTCAAAAGATTTGTTCTTAATGGTCAACTAAAATAAAATTGAATAACTTTTGTTAAAAAAGTATCTTATTAAAAAACGAAAGGCTAATATGTTTTTGAAAATTAAAATTCGATTCGACGAGAATATGGCATGAACTTAAAACAGTGCTGTATTTAAGTGATTAGACCCCATCAGAATTAAACCTTATATTAATTTAATTAATACTTGAATTAACGGCTCCCGATCTAGGTTATGGTTATTGGTCCACAAAAATTTAAAGAGATTTCTGAAACTTTTCTTTCTTCACAGAGCCCCTCTAACTAGCACTGCACGTGGTGGCGGCACGGGCAGTAGTGTCGGTGGCTCAGAATACAGTTTTCCGCCAAGTTATCGTTCACGTAATACAACGCCCGGTACGATAAGCAGCGATCGTAGCATTGAAATTGAACCATCAGGCAGACTTCTAGCCAACGAAGATATTCCAGAACCTTTAAGTGTCGAACAAATATCCGAATACAGTTCATTGCAACAGAGACGTGCCGCTGCTAGAGCCACCGCAATTAGCAGACAACAGAAATCGAATAAAAAAGACTTGGATAAATCGGAAGAAAAATCTACAGCAAAGGAGAAAAGAACAAAAGATAAATTAAACACAAATGAAGATAATCAGGATATGGTTACAATAGTTACGATTACAGCGCACAATGAGAATGGAAACGAAACAACTGCATCAGCGTTAGCAACTACTACCACTAGCAACACTACGAACGCCAGAGCAACAGCAACATCAACAACAACAAGAACTATTGATAATAATGAAGCGATGAGAACAGAAGAAACAGAAATTCTGGCACATTTATAATGTCTTTAGTGTTTACATAACCAATACACCCCCTAATATAAAGTAACATATATCCGCTAAACCTTAAATTACACAACAACAAAAAAAAAAAAAAGAAAAAACACTATAACAAACTTTATTATATTATTGTTGTTATATTCGAATTTGTGTACAGGGGTAGGCATGATTTAGATGTTTATATATTGTAACATATCTCTTATGTTATTTCTCATTAACAATCCAAAGGTTATTTAGGCATACGTAGAAAATATAAAATAATTTTTAATTTATCTATTTAATGTTTTGTTGGTTTTTCCTTTTTTTTTTTTGTTTAATCTTCATAAATGTGCAAAAGTGTAAAAGAGATATAAATAAGCATTAATTCCTTTCTATTTTGGGTCAAGGGGGAATGAATAGCAACAAATGTAATTTTTCTTTTTTTTATATATAAATGCGTAGTATTTGTGAAATCATTCTCTTACCATATACCAAGAATAACTTAATAGTATGTGTGTGTATTATTAATTGTTTAACTCATTTTTTTCGATTTTACTTTATCGTTCCTTTTTCTTTTTATAAAAAGACATTGACTTATATGTACATTTCTTTTATTAAAAATATGTTTACATAAAATAAAATTTAATTATTTAATAAATGTATATAAAAATTGTTAGCAAAAAGTAAATAAAGCGATGGAGTTTCATTTAGAACGTGTGTATGCGGCGTTTTCGTGTTGGCATTAAAATTTATTTTCGAATACAAGGGTCTAACTTGCCAACAGTCTAGTATTTAAAAGCTTAAACTATGTACTATGCTACCAAGAAAGACGTACATCGGTTTGAGTTTTCAGTTTTTTAATAATCGCGTTAAAGGAATGAGTGATGGTTGTGTGAAATAGTTCGCTTCGGATTTTACACATCACCATCTCCCGCGTCAAACACCCAAAAAAAGGTAAGGACAGAAAAGAACGTTGCGGCTGTAAGCGAGATTTTTTTTTAGTTATTAGCAGAATTTGACAATTACGTGCTTTCTGGGAAATCTTTATGCAAGTATTAGGTCAAGGAAAATATTTGCCCCGTTTTTTACAACAGATGGCTTTAGCATCGCATAACTTTGAACCATATCTCAGTGCGTGTAAAGCATGACTATATGTAGATAATTAAAACAAAACAAGTTTGGCTGTGCCGAATCTTTTATGCCTACCACTCTCCTCTTAAAAAAGAAGTAAAAACTAAATTTTAACAGGTGGGCGTGGCAGTAAAAGAACTTCCAATATTTCTACCAAATTTGAAGATGATACCTTAATTTTTGCGGCCAGTTTTATGTTTACCACAGACGAACAGACGGACATGCTTAAATCGATTCTAAATTTGATGCTGATCAAGTATATATATACTTTGTGCGGTCTCCGAAATTTCCTTTTGGTAGTTACAAACCAAACGACAAAATGAAATATACCCTTAACCTTCGGTGGTAGGTATAAAAAAATGTGAAATAGCTCAATTCAGTCGAAAGCAACTACGTATGGAAAGTCACTTGAATTTCTTAAAAAAAACTTGCTTTATACCACAATATCGCTTCAGTCAACTTATTAAGGCTTCACAGATTTGTGAACAAATGCATGTTGTGTATGGTGAAGACGTTTTAACAAAATTTGTAGCACCTCAGTCTTGGAAAGACATGCTGCGCTTTGGCCGGCTAATTGTTAGTAAAGTCGATGAAATTTCTCAAAAAAGTCAGTAAAACCGAAAGATTTCATCTCAATTAATCATTACGGGAGTAAACATTAACTGCAAATTAATTTTGAATATTTTGCATGAAGTTGGATACAACAAAAAAAGTCTCGGAATTAAAAAAGTACAAAATTTAATCGATCAAATACCTATCTTCGAATCACTGCTGAAAGGAAACGGCATCAATTCATATTTAAATTTATGAATTCATCAGTCCAGTCATTACTTACTTAATAATTTACAATACCTGAAAAAAGTGTTCGAATTTTGCTTTATTTTCTTAGCAGAATTTGCAATGTATGTGCCTAAAAGGATAATCTTGCCTTATGTCATTCATTAAAGGCGTTGTAACTTTATGACAAAAATTATAAATCGGCTTTGTTGTAATTTAATTTTAAATATATTTGAAGTAGATCAAGAAACAAAGAAGATAAAGAGATAAAAATATAGAAAAAGACAATAATCTAATAATGTTACGAAATCATTTTAAAACTTCTTAACTTAAAGCTTTAAAACTTAAAGCACTTCTTCGACTCTATGATTACTTTAATAAAAAGAAATAGCAAGTCAACTACTCGAAGTCTTACATGTAACGTAATCCGACATAAAGGAATTGACTTGAATAAAAGTAAGTTTTTATTTTTTTTACTTAAATTATCATTAATTCAAATTTTTTTGAAAAATTGCAAAAATAATCAAAAATCATACAAAAAGCAAAATGTAAGCGTGTCTTTTGCAACTAGAACAGAAAGAAGAAGTTAGAAGACATTTACAGCATGGCCATCGCGAAAAAAAGTAAATTCCAAAAAATACATATGTAGTCCAGCTACGATGAATAGAAATTATTAAGCAACACATAATATATTTGCACGCTACTACCTGTTTCCGAAGAAGAGAAGTAGAGAAGGTGGTTGGTATGGCTACAAGACAGCATGATAACACAGACTGCTTCATCCCACAGATTATAAGTGGTCATGGCTACTTTCGGCAATATCAGTTTAGATTCGGCCACGATGTTGAATCCAAAGCGAAACATTTTTTTTTAAAATTCTCCCACGTCCACTGCGAGCGAAGTAATATTGTAGCTGTTATTGACGGACCAATCACCTCGTAAAATCTGATGTGGATAATGATAGGCTCATTGCGCACATGGAATTGCGTTGACGCAATAGACTGAACACAAATATCCTAAGACACATGACTTGAGCTAAAGTTTAGATGGACCTTCTGACGTAATACTCAACGGTACTTCTGGAAGGATTACCGGACGTGCGATGGGACCTTATTAGGCGCAATGAATTAGGCTGTTAATGCATCCCCCTCCTTAAAACAAAAGGCCATAGCAGAATTATTCTGATTTGATTTTTTTGGAGAAAGATTGTATGTCTCCGATACATGATTTTACGAAGACAACGCAACCTGTCGCTCAGGTAATGGAAGAGGAAAAGGTTTGAGAATAAAGTTTAATAAGTTGTTTTTAATAGTTAAGTATGTGTCATATGTCATGACAGGTTTTATGTCATTGGCACAATTTGGCGTTATTGGATCGTAAATGAAATGGTTTTTCGAAAGAGTATTTCTATGGCAACATTGCAAAGATTTTGGTGACAACACTTCCTAAGTAAGCACAGAAAGGCGATGCCATATACAAACTTGCTTCTACGTTAGGTCACTTCAACTTTCAATTTATTTGCTTATGTCCGTCTGTAAGTCCCTGCTCAAACTATATGGAGGAATCCTTTTGCGAGCGTAAAAAAGATGCCAGAAACTATCTGAATCTAGACATTCTTTGAACAGCTCAAAAACTGTTTGGCGTCATATAAAATAAGCCAAATAATAATCTGCATATTTTATAGACAAGATATCGTAATACCCACTATAGTTGCATTACTCATTCCCTGTCTTATTTTCTCTACTGAAATAAAAAGTTATTTAGTTTCTATTTTTTATAAAATGTCAATTGCATCTCTAATTCACAAACGACACTCGTTCAACGATCAAATGAAGTCTGACCTCGTCTTGAATTCGCTTCAACCGTAACTTTATTCGGGAAACCAACATCGATGACAAGTTGTAACGGGCAAACTCAGTTCGTTTGGATAGGAAAAAGATATCTAAGAATATGTAGATTTTCTTTCATTTTTAATAAGGTGTCCGATACAAAACATTATGGGATGCAAGAACAGGATACTTGTTCAGTCTGTTATGTTTATCTGTAATGTACCCTATCTGGCCATAAGCTCTGAGTTGAGATTTTTCAAAATGAACCATAAGATATTACCGTTGGATCTCTTAAACGGAAACAATTTTAGATGATCGATAAAATCGAATAAAAATTTATTTCTGAACAGCAAAATGAATTTAATAAAAATTTTATAGTTATCACAAATATGTTTTCTCTATTGATCTCAGATATTATCCATTAGCCGAATACGATTTCAACTGTATGTTCTTTGACTGTTAATCGAAACTAAAAATAACATCAAATAAAATATCAAAGCCATTTAAGAACATTATTGTTGATTTTCTTTCGTTATCGACAAAAGCTCCGTGAAATTACTCGTTTATAAGAAGAGAATCGAATTGCCAAAATGTAAACTATTTACAATAACCATTAAACTAAGACCTTTCTTTATCTCTCACCCACTGTAGCTGTTTGTTTTTCTACACACATACTACATATAACTGTGTATCTGTATGTATGTATGTGATTGGGTAAGCATGGGAACATTTAAAAAACATTACGATTGTATTGATTTTTGGTTAGAATTTTTCAATTCCTTTAATAGTTTTCAATGCTCAATAGAAAAGACGTTGTAATGACGTTGCGGTTTCTTTTTCGATTACGTTACATTCACAGTTTGAGATGAAAACAAAATTGAAAGCACAAACCATAAAACGTAAAAGAGATTTTTGAAAGTAATAACGCAGGTAAAAAGAGGTAAAACACAAATTCTTTAATTGACTACAGAAGCTAATTAAAAAAATTTGATTGACAAAAGAAAGAATCTTTCCCTTTTTCTACCTATCGACTGTATCTTGATTGAAGAATCATAAAAGTTTCTTCAGTCTCTCAAGGATATCTTACAAAAATTTTGTGATTAGATATTAACTCTTCGCTTCAGCAACTACTAACGGAAGTCCATCTGGGCAATCTTTTTAGATCATAATCTACCCGGTGTTCAAGGTTGAAAACTTAGAAATCGATGGTTTGATTGAGGAATCATATGATTAGATATTAGTTCTCCGTTTGAGTAACTACCAACGAAAGTTCATATAGTCCATCTGGGCGATTTCTTTAGATCATAATCTACCCGGTGTTCAAGGTTGAGAACATTGAAACCGAGGATGGGAAATCTGATGAAAATCTTGACATCTCTAATAAGGCATGAAAGCTTCCATAAAGCCTTCGAAGCCTTCATAAAACGCGAGAAAACGCGACATTGCTTTTGCTTCGGCTGGACGTTTGCAACAAAAAAGACGCCTAAAGATCCCTAATCTCTTTAATATCAAAGCAGAATAAATCCTCCAGGCCGCCAAAAAATTTCTGTGCAAAAACTCGCATGAAGGAATTTACTCTATCACTCCTAATATTGAAATTAAAGATCTATAGAACATGCATCAATTTCGAATTTTCAAAGATCTGTAGGAGTACATCAATTTCACTCGCTTGCTCTCACTTTCAAATTTGAATTCGAGAATGTCATAGGAAAGTTTTTTTTTCCGTATAGGCCGCACTTTTTTAATTCATAACCTTTGTTGCTATCTATCATTGATAGCCATAGCTTTTTTTCATTCTTAACTCGCCCTTTATCCTCCGTACAAATAACAAGCAGTATATGTTGGGTCACCTCGGAGGAGAAGATAATGCTGAAGAGTTAGTTATGAGATACAACTTCGTGGCTGTTCCCTTCATCAGTTGGATCTGTTTGCTACTTATTTGCTAATGCTAGCACTCTAAGATATGTAGAAAAGCATAATTTTGAATCGCAAAATCAGATAAATTTCGAAACTTTTATTAATTCTCTTACATTTCTGCGAATGAAGCAAAGGAAAGGTGTCAAAAAGATATGAATTTCTTGAAAGCAGATTTTATTAGCAAATCGATTACCTTACATTAGTTCAGCAAAAGTGTTCGTCGATATATTTGCATTTAAACTTCAATATCACTTACCATTTAAAACTTATTTGCAAAGCAATGAAAAGGATTTCTCTCCGTTAGGAAAAGTTTTACAAAGAATTTTATTTAGATCGAGCAAAATTAAACTTAGACATAATGTCATTATTGCAAAATTTTGAAAATAATCGAATTTCGTATCGATTGGAATTAGTTTTTGAAAACTGGATTTTAAAATTAATTTAGAATTAAACAATATTTTCTTGAAGCATCCATCAATAAACAGATTGAAAACATTTTCAATCAATTAGGAAAAAAAGTGAATAATTATTTCAAAGCTAAATTTTAAGAATTTATATTTCTTCGCTTTTATCATTTAGTTATTTAGTTTGTTATTAATTATAAATTAAAATAAGTTTTCTTTTTTTTTTTAACTTTTTGCTAATTAAAGATTAAGATTATGTTTATATTGATATTGTTTTAGAAACAATAAATTTTCTTTATGCATAAATGATCCCTGATGATGCCGAGCGTTATGTTTACATGTAAGACCGGTACTTGTATGCCTGAGAGGAGTACAACACTCTCTTAAATATTGTTTAGATGCATTAAGGCATACACGGAGTCAATTAACGAGCATGATTTTTACAGAAGGGACGACCGCCTTTATTGTAGAAGCTTTGACCTTCCAGGTTTTGTTTGCAATACTTTAGTATAAATTTAATAATAGAAGAAAAAAAAAACAAAAGAAAATATATAAATTTATTCAAGTAGAGGGAAATAGTTTTTTAACACTTACAGTGCAATTGAAACACTGGCTATGATAGTTATGATTTAAAGCCTCTACCCATCGATCACCCGCTTCAACTGGGAAACCACAAGCGAAGCATTTGGTTGTAAATAATTCATTCCAATCGGCCTCACAATAAGGATTACCATCTTCAAGGAAGAAGGGTGTATTGCCGAACAATTTACCACAGTGAGCACAATTAAAGCATTCGGGGTGGAAGTGCTTGCCAATAGCATTCAAGCAATCACCCTGGTTTAGGTAAAAGAGAACCATTTGGTTTTGTACATTTTTTAAAAAAATTTTTGATTTTAATGCAAACCTTAATCTTGTTACCGCACTTACTGCAAGTAGGAGCCAAGTATTTTTCGAAACAATACTCACAGTATAAGTCACCCTTTTCTTCTACAAAACCTATATCCTGCAAGGCACGACGACAATTCGCATTAACACAAATAAAATGTTCAGGACACCAAATACGTCCCAAAGCAGTAATGAAAGGACCCCTAAGAATTTTAACAATAAAAATTATTTTAGTTAAAACTCCGTTTTCTCGTCACATCTATGCAGTAGACATGCATTTGTGAAACAGCTTGCTTGTATATTAGTAAAAATTGTAATTATGAGCCTGACTAGCGCAAGCAAGATACTTACGTTGTAATTTCTTTATTGCACTGACAACAGATAGGTCTCTTACCATCCTTAAGCAACTGACTTACGACTTCTTCATTTTCCGCAGACATGAGCTTATCGGAATTGGCGCCATCTTTTCCTAAAGCCTTTACGCAGATACTAAAAGCCGAACCATCCTGAGTATAATTGTTATTAACAGCGCGATTTTGTTGTGTATTGTTTTCAATATAAGAACGCCTATCGGTCGCATGGCTGGCTCGACGGTTCGAACCTCCATTATTGCGATATATCACAGTTTCTGAGCGTGGTAAAGCATCTGGATTTGTCACTGCAATTGGTGCCAAAGGTGGTAAAATCTCTGTATTATCGCTTTCATGTTTTGGACGTCCACTTATAGGTGACAAAGGTTTGCATTTATTATCGCACATGTCCAGTACTTTACTCATTGGATGATTGGTTAGTTGTTTTCCTGGGTTAAGGCTTTCATTCGAATTTGGTTCCACTTTAATTTCGTTTTGTTTCGGACTTCTTTCGAAACTCTGCTGAAGCGCCACTACTGGTTTTAAAGCTGCTGGCTCGACAGGATTAATGTCTTTGAAATCATCCAAATCTAAACGTTTACGCACCAGCATCGGGCTTCGTGACAAGTTAGAGTTGCTGTTGTTAAGCGAACTCAAATTGTTTTTGCCATGCGAAGATGGGCCTCCGTTAGCCAAACGAGCCTCCAGCATATCAGATATTACCTTACCGGCTTCAATCATGAAATTATTCATTTTTGGCCCTACATTCATTTTACCAATCGACTCAGACAACATAACAGTAGCTTCGTCATCGGGCGCAGGGACATACTCAAGCGTTTCAGTTTTAGTGGGCAAAGCATATTTAGTCTTAGAACCATTTAAAGCATGACTGGACTTACGATTAGGCAAAGTGCCACCGTAGTTACCCATCTTTAGGGCAGCCTCTGTAACAACGAGAACAACACACAACAAAGAGAGCAATTGCTAAGGTTAGTAAGGTATTGAAATCATGCAAATTGTCATTCAAAATATTAACAAAAAAAAAGAGATAAGCCAAAAGAGATAACATAAAACGATTGCATTCGGAAAATAACGGATTTTAAATCTCTGAAAATCTTTAAATTCGAGCATGCTTCCTTAGTGTTCACCTGATATGAGTATTGCAACTATTGCACAACGGCACCCGGGCACCGGGTCCAACGGCTTTATTTATAATGCCTCGTCCACGCTTAGGAGCCGAAGTTGCACCATAAGAACCACCTTTGGGGGCCATTCCACCTGAAGAACCATCGGCAACATTAGATCCAACATTAAAATTAGTTGGTGCAGGAGCAGCAGTCGGAGCTGGTGCTGTTAATGGTGCTTGCATTACTGGCTGCGGTACTGCAATGCTTGTAGCTGTAGCTTGCGGTGCTTTAAAACCAGTTAAACCTGCAGAAGCGTTCGCCCGATAGTTGTTATTGTAGTTGTTCAAAGACGACATTTGCATTGGCTGCTGCGATTTGCAGCAAGTGTCACGAGAGCCACACAAAGCGCCCGTTGCTGGGCATACGTTTTGAAACGTAGTGCCCGACGCGGGGCTTGTGTATTGGTTAGTGGCGGCGCTGGCCGCATAAGCTTGATTAGTAGCAGAAGCTTTAGTTAAACTGCAGCTAACGGCGTTAGCTTGTTTTTGTTGTTGTTGCAGTTGTTGTTGTTGTGAGCATGATGCGACTGAAGATGAAATGTTACTTGAATATGCACTTAATGATTTCTGTTGTTGTTGTTTTGTGGAAACCAGAGATGCTCCATGCATAGTTGATAAGTGTCCTTGGTGTTGCGTTGTGCTGCCTGCAAACGAATTAACCATTTTGCTATCAGGGGTTCCAGAAACGACATAGCTCGCGGTTTTAGGTTCACTGTAAGCAGGTAACACTGGTTTACTTGGAAATTGCGCAGCATCTCCTTCACCATGGATTTCGGGAAACTTTTTTTCTGTCAAGTTAGCAGCGCGAGCGCTAATGGCCTGTGACTGGCTTGTTAAGTTTGTAATTTCATCTTCCAAACCTGACAAACGTTTTGCTTGATTGGCAACATATCCGGTCTTTCCATAGCTCTGGCGGCGTTCAGAACTTGTATTCTGAGATCCTGTACGTATTTCGATTGTTTTGGCACTTGAAGTATGTTCGAATTCTTCGGTTACTTTACGTCTGCGTTCTATTTGTACATTACCCATCTGCGTTTTGGTGTGGCTTTCTAATTGGCTTTGTTTTTGTTCCTCTAATCGAGATTCTTTCTCGCTTTTTTGTACCATAACGTTACCCACTTTCAATTGATCGCGTTTTTCTGGTTTCTCTATATAACTTTGCATAGCTGATTGGCTACTGGTCTCAGTATGTGCCAAAACTTGACCCTGTTGTTTTGCTTGTTGAGCTCCTAAATAACTTTGACCTGTTGTTATAGAACCCGCTTGTAACATACGTTGCGAAACGGGCGCCACTTCATTATCTTTCAGTCGGGGTGCTCGTATGGCTGCCAACGGATTTGGTGGTGGGCCAGGAGCTGGCGAACGGGCACGATCTGGTAAAGGAGATACTGAACGGCGATCATACAGTTTACCGTGAGTTGGGGCGCATTCATCGAAGCACAGCTTCTCAGGTGTCTGATATGGTGGAATTACAGGTGCCGGCTTATTTGTGAAAGAAGATGGTGTATATGGTCTAGATGGCGTCTGTGATTCATCTCTGATCATGTGTTCATCTAAAGGTTGAAAAGCCATTGTTACTGGGCCAGAGCGATCTTCAATTATAATAGGTACAGTAGTAGAAGCCGTGTGGTGCATACGAGCGTTGGATGTTGTCGAGCTTGCAGATTGCTGTTGCCTTTGTTCACTGACTCTTTGTTGATAATTTGAGGCAGTTGAAGCGTTTACAGTTGAACTTTGGGCAACAGTGGAACTTGCAATTGATTTAGCACACAACTGAGCCACAGGCTTATGTACAGCATTGCTTTCAGTTCCATCTGCCGCTCTAGGAGTTTTGGGTGTATCTACAAAAGCTAGGGGGACATTTTCACGCAACTCAGGCGGTTCAGGAGTGCGCACAGGGCTTTGAGTAGGCAAGACTGTCCAGTTACGTTGATATTTTGGTATGTTTTCTGGTCGGTGGAGACCGGATGGTGTTGCTTTTTGCTTTGTATGACTAAGCGGGGATGGTGGTGGAAATATAACTTCAGAGTGCTCAAGATCTTCGACTGTTTCTTGAATGATTTCCTGGGTATCGACCTTTGAGGAAACGGCTTTAGAAGTTGCCGTTGCGTATGTGGAGGAATACGATGATTTTTGCTCTTGAGTTAAATTTGAGGAAGCATATGATGTGGTGGACAGTTGTTGGACTGCGGAAGAGGAGTTAGTGGAAGAGCTTTGTTTGGCAGAGGAATATAAAGAGGACTCGTCACGTTTGTTAGTTTGCTGTATGGTAGTAATGTTGTTTTGTTGTTGCTGTTGTTGTTTCATTTGCTGTTGAAGCTCTTGCTCCTTCTGAGTGAAATAATCACGTCTTTTGTGGTAACGCTCGTGAGCGCTGCAATACTTTTGAAATTCGAGATCGCTTTCATCTTTTGTGTAGGAAACTGAATATTTGGGAGGATCTGCAGAGGACAAGGGTTCACGGGGAGACTGGAATGCTTGCTTAGCCGCAAATGCTGAATTTTGTTTTTTTTCGGTTGTGTAAAATTCCATTGCTGTTTCTTTCATTAGACCAAGTTCTTCTTCCCTATCAAGAACTTGGAATTCAAACTTTTTCTTTTCTTGTTCTTTTTGCTTTTCTTCAAACATGTGAGTAGCATTTTCAGGATTGAGAGGAGTATAAGGCCGCTCAGGTGCCGTGGCCAAAGCATCGGTTAGAGTCAATCGCTCTTTGGGAGTAGGTAAATCCAGAAGATGGATGGGTACATCGCGATCAAAATGGGCCTCAAATTGCCGTTCTGGCGCAACTGTTAGAGCACTGAGAAAGGGTGACTTGGGTCGATAGTCTTCACGTAAGTAAGGTTTCATAACGATAGGAGGAGGCATATAGGGTTCAGTTTCTTCGGGTAAAGGTATACCTTCTGAAGAAGGTGGGGCAAACCTTAATGGAAATTCAGGGGCTGTGGTTATAGCTTTCGTTAGCCGTGAACCGTGCGGAGGGTTTTCACGAAGTATTATACTCTCCTTAGGTTCTGGTGAAGGGGGTCTTTCGAAGTGTTCGGGTACATTGTTATGTGGTGGATGATCAGGGATTTTTTTGACAATTTTCGGATCGTTTTCAATTTGACAACAGCATTCGTCATTTGGGGTGGGTGGGGGCAAACAATCCATCATGTGGAAGGGTACCTCAGGTGCTGTGGTCAAGACTGCAACCATGGGATTTATCCATTGTTTTGGTATAGGATTGGGAATTTTCGTAGGAGGAATTTGACGTACGGGGGCAATTTCTAATTTAATTTCAGGAGTGGGTTGAAAGATTCGTTGACTTTCAAGTATCTGAGAACGATCTTCTTTAATTAAATAGTCTTTTTCAGTAACGGTCTCTTCTAGGTCGTTGTCTTTTTGTAATTCTGGTAACTGTTCATCTGAATCTGATTGATTGTCTTCTTTACCTTCGTTAAGTTGCTCTGCTGTTAAATCGACTTCTTTCACTTCGGGTTCATCTACAAATACCACATGCCGTGGAGCTTGGTTGTTGGATTGCGGCACAGGACTGGGAGTAACTTCTCTTACCATATCCACTAGTTTAAAAGTGTTTAATGGAGGAGCCAAAGTTTCTACACACTCTTGAGCGCTACGACGGCCTGATAGGTACTCAGCAGAGCTAAGATTTAAATGTTCATGGTGCTCTTGCTGGCGTTGCTGCATTGCAGCTATTTCCATATCCATGTGATAATCGAATTCCGAACCAGATTGTTCATATAATTGCTGCATTTGATAAGCGTGCACCTGAGCGGCATACATACGTTGGTATTCTTCAGAAGTGGTGGTAGTAGTAGTGGATGTTGATGTGTAACTGTCAGAGCCAGACTCACATTCCGTATGTTGTAAGGCATTAGTCAATTGAGGAGCAGAACGACTTTGCCATTGACATTGGGTCGTCCCCTGTTTTTCAGAACAAGAGGAATGCTGTTTACTTGTGGTTACCGATTGTTGGGACCTTTCCATGGTTTTCTCTTCGACTGGTTTAACAGCGACATGTTGAGTTCCTGGTGGCGCTATATAAAGCGGCGTTGCAGTCGGAGTTCGACGATTTTCATCCTCAGGAGGCGGCCATAGCAATTGCACACGAGTTTCTCGATTTGCTTCTTCAACTTCGTAATCTTCCTCAAAATATGTTTCGGCATATTGCGGCTGCAAGCTTTTCTCAGGAGGCTCTTCTAATTAAGGCCATGCAGAGGATGGACAAAGTGTTTTGTTTTCAAAAAAAAAGTTCGCGTATACAACAACAGACCGTAGATATGAATACGATTTAGATTTTATAAATGTCGTTTGGGTATGGTATGGATTGTCAATTGATTGTTGAATGATATCAGTATTTCACAGAAAATGTTAACAGTTTTTTGATTTAATACAAAGTTCAGAAGAGAAAAAAAAATAATGGTTGTATGTTAGATTCGTTGTAGAAAGCAGCAGCAGTTAAACTAATTGTTAAACAAGAGCTTGTGCTTAATGTAATGAAAATGTAATGAGTGGAAACCAGCAGCATTAGCGAACGAAGCAGCACACAATTTAAAAAACATTTCCAGAAATAACTCAATACAGTTTGTATTTTACATTAAAGGCATCTTTGCGCTTTTTAGACATTTAGAAGCACTTAAAATAATTAACAAAATTTAAGCAACACTTTGCTGTCATAAATTGACTACAAAGGATATAAAAAGGTATTTTGAAACCATTTATAAAGTGGATTATCATTTTGCTGATTACATAATTAAAGCGGAGCGGAAATGTTAAAAATGATTAGAAAGATTAGAATTTTAAATTTTAATTAATTTAACACTTTTTCATATTTTATACTAAAGGATTTTTCATTAAAAGCATCTCTCACCGGACTCATATTCTCTATTCTCTTAATGGCAAACTACACGTAACGTCTTGTTTAACGCATAGGAAGTTTTCAACTCTCTCAGTTTGTCCCGCAAATAACTCGCAGATATAAATTCGAGTTATCATTAATGCTCCCATGTAAAGTTGGCACTTTCTCGTTAATCTTAGTTCTAAGTGTACGTTTTTGTAACTTCGGAAACTTTATGAAAGTTTTCAATTGATCTTCTATATGAACAATAAGCGATCATCAATCAAATTATCAGTGTGTGACCGATACGTGAATTTGACAATAAATACGTTTAAGGTAGAAACGTTGCAGAATAGTAAAACCTTCCATGATTAATTAATAGATTTCCATAAGTTGATAGAAACAAAGTAATTACAATTAATGTCACGACATAGTTTTAAAGAAGCAAATGAGAATAGATCGCTCGCTCTTATGGAAAAATCCTTTATCAAAAGAAAAGAAATGAAATTATAATTGTGCAAAGTGTTGTCACAAAATATTTATTGAAGTAAAACATGTAATAAGTAACACATTTAAAAAAGAAGAAAAAAGAAGAAACAATTGGGTAAAATTTTAAAATTTTTCAAACATTTTTAACTGTGAACGAGAGTTTTTAGTAATCGCCATTTTTATGGGATCGATGGAGTACAGGATGGAAAGTACCGCGATGTGTGTTATCTACGGAGGGTAACATTCTCAGGATGTTTTTCACATTCAACAATAGGTGTAGTTACCTACATATATGGGGAAAGAAAATAAACAGAACATTTAATATATAATTCAGTTTATAAACCGGTTTTCAAGATGTTAGTTAGTATTCCAAGCACACTATATGATATATAAATAAAAGTACATATAAGTTGAACGAACATTCGTGTAATATATTTCTCTATGTGTGCTATTGCAATTTGCTATGAAAATTTTGAAAGAAAAATGCTACTAAAAATGTAATTTGCTGAGCAAAGTCGTAAACTAAAAGCAACACATGTGTGATATTCTTTGCTTAAATTTTGTCAGGATATCTCACTGATTCAGTCTAAGTACACACGAATTAAAAGGGAAACCGGAAAAGGCTCATTATATCAGTTGTTGTTCCTTAGATCGGTAACAGTTACTTGGATAACTGTGGTTATTTTAGAGCTAATACATACAATACAAATACGGACAAATGGAACGTGTGCTTTTGTTAGGCTAAAACCAAGCGATCTTTTTGGTCGTATAATAGTTGAACTCTAGATAACTTGCAGATCGTATGGTCTAGTACCGACGACAAATCTTTCAAATGTCTGCCCTATCAAATTTTTAGGACTACCATGGTTGCAACGGGTAACGGGGAATCAGGGTTCGATTCCGGAGAGTGAGCCTGAGAAACGGCTACCACATCTAAGGAAGGCAGGAGGCTCGTAAATTACCCACATTGATCAAGGAGCTAACTAAAATATTTTAAAGATTTTGCAACGCATTTTTTCAATTACTTTACAAAGCCTTTTGTGATGGGTATGAAAGTAAATTATTTAGTATTTTTCTTATTTTGGCACTAATGTAAAAATCGTTTCTTATTGAGCGTAATTGTGTAGCATAACTGTAGATTTGTGTAAGTAACTATGTAAACTTTACATTGAATTCACATTTTTCCAAACTAAAACTCAACTGTTTGTATGTAGCTCCGTTTTATATGTTCGTTTATTTCAAAAGAAAAAGAATACTTCGCGTTCAAAAAAATTGCCTGCATTGTGCATTCAATTTCGATTTCTGTTTGAGAACTTTTTCGCACCTAACCGCGTAATTGTTCTCACCCTTATTGCGAGAGTCAAACATATGAAAATTGTATACATATACTTTGAAATTGGCATGAATCTATACGGAGCCAAAATAAATATGAAAGTTGTAATTACTTTAAGACGAATCGTAGATACTCGTTGATATATGAAAGTTATCAAGACCGAGTCCAACATTACAATATTAATATTTTCGGTTTACTAACGTATTATATCAAATTAGCCAAATTAGAATAATGGATTAGTTATGGGTAAGTTTACTTAGACATCGTATCGATTTCTAAGCTTAAGCTGTAAAATCTCTCAGAGAGTACTTATATACAATTCTAAATCAGGTACTTAAAGGAGCTAAAAGGTGGATAAATTGTTGGAAAGAAAGATTTTTATAGAAAGATAGAAGCAGTCAGCATCGTACAAACAGAGAAATGAATAAAGATTTGAAAGAAAGATATGGATGAATAAACGCGCGGACATATTAATGAAAAATTGTCGTAGAAAAAGTGAAAGGAACAAACAAAAGGTGGACATGGATTGTAGAAAAAGAACGGACAAGTTTATGAACGAATCATTCCGCAAACACGCAAACTAAAAGTTGTCGTGAGGAATCGCGTCTAGACAGCTAGAGTAACGCGTAACTGTATGAACGCACAAATCTCTGAAATATTACTCAAAAACAAAAAAGAAAAAGGATATTCAGATTAGTAAGAAAGGCATGAAGAGAAGAATAAAGAATCGGATTTCCAATAATGATGGACGCAACTTTCTATCTTTTCAAATCTAACCTATGATTAGGTAACAAAAAATTATATCAAGCTTCAGCTTTTTAAGTAAATTTCTATGACTTAGATGGACGGGAGATAGTGTATCCATATATACACTACACAGGATAAATATGGTAAAATATATATGTGTAATTATTCATGTACGATTTATGCTTTATTGCATATTAGAGCAGATGGTAACAAATGGAGCAAGAAATCTAGAATATCGCTATCTCTGTATATACATATATATATTCTATAAAAATATATAAAAAATTGCAATCGCACGCAACAATACAACGAATGTTGAAAATTATAAATGTACTTGTATTGAAATTTACTTTTATTACCATCCTTTACTATACACCTCTGTTACAGTTGTTGTCAGTTTCCGTTTCCTGTCTGGTTATGCTTTTTCTTCTTTATCATATTACATTTAATTTAATATTTTTTGTACACGTGAGGAAAACATACACACATACATACACAAACACACACACACACATGTATATATATATATATCTGTACGTATATACATAAATATATCTATGTATGAATATGCAGACGTAGCATGTATATGTGCGAAAATTAATAAATTTATTGTATCAATATTGAAGGATATTCAACTTTATATGTAAATAAAAATACATATAAACACATGCATAGCTATATATATAGATATATGTATATATGTACATATATATGTATATATATAAAAATACATATGTATACATATGCATTTATATGTGTATCTGCACATGAAATATACACAATTATGTAAATAAGGCTTCGTTTTTGCGTATATAATAAATGTCAACATATACCATATATGCGCGTAACATTCATGCCATCCACATACAGTAAAAATAAGGTAGAGGTGTTGACAGGTTTATTTACAACTACATTTTTAAGAAAAAGTAACTATACATCTACACGCACGCACAATAAGTTATGATTTAAGATTTAAGTAGCAGAGGAAAACAAAAAATATAATTTTTTCTTACAAAGTGTTGCTTAAATTATTTTATAGTAAATTGCTATGAACACATTAAGATTTTCTTTAGTTCCCTTTTTTGCATGAAAATGCGTTTTAAAAGCTAGAGGGCGGGTAGATAGCAAAGTTTTTATTGTTTAGTTGTTTATACAAATATAAGAGAAATTAATTTTCAATTTGCCAAAGGAGTTTACCTTTATTATAGTAGTTGCTTTTATAGTTAGGCTGTTTGTTATAGGACACAGGCATAACTGTAAATCTATTGCCCCCGAAATTGGGAGTTTTTTTGTATTGTGTTGTTGCGTAATTGCTGCTATAATTGTTGCTGTTGTGGTACATTGATTGAATTTTACGACCTTTTTTTTGTTGTGGGATATTTTATCATTCGTATGGGTATCGTATATATATATACACACACACGCATACATAAACACAAAGGACAAGCATTTTTAACGTAACATCATTATCGTCATTTCATAGATTATTTAATAAAAAAAAAAAAAAATCATATTTTTCTTGTACTTTTCATTAAAACTCAAAGATGAATTCATAACAAATCTTTCTTTAAAATGATCTTTAGTTAAATTGTGTTAATTGAATCATTTTTTTAAACAGTTTTGTATAAATTCTTCCTCTTGTTTTTTTTTTAAATTAAATTTTTATAATTTCATAGAATATTTATATAGATATTTTTATAGGTTTATATAGGTGTAGGTACAAGTATATATATATATATGTATATATATATACATATGTATACACATATATATATTTATATTTCTGTATGTATGTACTTACCTTGTTGTCCTACATTGCTACGAGGCAATGTAGCATAAGGATTGCTAACTGGTTTCGGTTGGATTGGTGGCGGTGCTGGTGCACTCCATTGTTGAGGTTGTGGTGGATAAATAACTGGCGATTTCGGAGCGGCTGCCGGCGGTGTAGCACCAAATGGACGTACATATCCTTGGCTGACCTGTTTAAAAGAAAATATTAAATATACGCATAAAAATGAAAAAATATGCTTTTATTTGGCAAAAAAAATCTAAGATTAAATATATTTACATAAATTTAAACTTCTTTTCATATCTAATAATAAAATAAATTTATACTTTGAGCATCCAACCTTTAATAAGTGACTAACTAAAAAATGACTATTGCATTTGTAGCACACGTGTCACAAGTACCTCAGACATTTTCCGGTACGAGATACTGAGTAAATTTTTCAATAATTTTCTCTAATTATAAAGCATATATTTATACACATTCTTTTTTAGCGTTAGATATTTGACTTCACCTGTCCGTTCTACCATGTCCTTTCATGAAGACTTTAAAAATTTACATTTTTTATTAGCAAAAATTTGTTTGATTTAAATCATACCTAACTCTCGTGTTTTTAGAAATCTTAAAGTCAAAGAATAATGAATAATCATTCAATAAGTCCCGGTACTAAACCATAAATGTTGTTTCTTACAAAAGCTTTTTATTGTATTCAGAAGGCGGCAACTGGCAAACGAGGTCTGTCTAATCTCTGTATGGTACTAGGCAATGTGACTAAGGATGGGGTGTCGTTATAGGTAAGCAGTCACTACTGCTAAGTTAGCAATACCCGGCGACGGGATCCCGAATCGCCTGAATCGGTTATAGGCTGCGAACAACTAATGTTTAGCCATCAATTTCCAGCGACGGATTCTAGAGGATTGTCGGTGGAAGCGTTTGAGTGAAGTGCCTCTTTGGTGTTACAAGAAAGGAATGTCTCTTTTCTAGGTTCTTTAATGCAAAGAATCATATTGAATATGGAGTCAAGGTTGGTAATAGGACTGCATCGAGGACTTTCCAAGTAAGTGTAATCCAAAAGATGAGAAAGTAGAATTGATCTTCTGAAATATGTACAAAATCCGAAGACCAAACCAAACCCACACCGATCAGGTTGCCCAAAGAGCATTGCTCTTTATAAGTATTGCTAGCCTAATACAGTATCTAGAAAATACTTCTTACTTGACCGCTGAGAAGTCTCGTGGTGGTTATGGGTTATTAGATAGAAAAAGATTTTGATCAGCGGATAAAAATCTGGACTGTACCCAGTCCTCAATTTTGCTATCTCGTAGTGAAAGTATCTATTAGGAGGTTGTTGCAATCTCTGAGGGACGCCAACTATCATTCGCTGGAAAGTTGTGTTTAGTGTTTAAGTGCATCGTGAGATTAAACTTTCACCCACGTATTCACGGAAAAATAAAGCGGAAATCTGTACAATCATCGCATTTTGCAAGGAATTGCCCGTTTTAACATAACTTTAGTAGAAAGTAAAAATCTGAACCAAACTTTAAAAAAAAAATGTTGTCCTAGGTATCGTATGGTGTTGCGTAGTATGTCGTATATTACATATGGTGAATAATTTGTAATACTTGTATACGATGATTTGGCCCCACGTTTCAGACAATTGTGCACCCCTTACGTAACATTTTGAATCCGTAACTTAAAGTTGTCAGATGTTATCGAATTAAACTTAATGAAAATTAAGACCATATATCAGGAAGGAAAAGGAGATAGCTTTGTCAATACAATACACCAGGAAGGAAAAGGAGGAGGGGAAAGCTTTCTCTTATACAAAGTTTTTAAATTGCAATCGCGATTAGAAGGGGCAGACAGATAGACAGCCATGGCTAAGTAGATGCGATTATTAAATATATACATCGTGTGGGGTTCAACAAATATAGACAATTTTATTACCCTAAAGACAAGATATTATATTGCGATATTATGAGTTGCGAATTCGTAAGTTGGTTCAATAATCAATTCGTTTATACGCTGATTCTGGAACTTGTACCCCTGTACCAATTTCTATAATAAAAAGGACGCGTGCTGATCAACCTTTTTACGTACTCCTACATTGGAAATTTCTATCTTCATCTTCATATGGACTTTCAAATTTCAGATTTAGGGCTTTGCCTCTTTTCTATACAAAGGTAAACGAGTAGATTGTCTCAACTAAAAGGTTACCTGACGCTACTTTCTAAGTCAGTTTTTGTGTTGGAAAAATGTTTTAATAAAAGACCACAGACGGATGGGTGAAGGAAGATTACTATGCTGATTAAGAATATATATGTGTGTATATAAATGCATGCATCTTTTTGTGCATCGAAAGTGTATTTCATGGAGACACATTTGGAAAATTTAATTTACGATGATACTAAGAATTAAACTTCAATTTTGGATGCAAAAAAGTTTTTTTCTAGATAGCGATATAAGAACTGTAGTCCGTCTTTTCATATATCTTTTCATATGTCTTTTCATATATCTTTTCTACGATATATTTTTATATTTAATTTAAAATGATTATTATCTTAATTAGTTTCATTTTAGTTTAAATCAGTTCGCAAACAATTCCATTTTACTACTATTGAAATAATAATAATGAATAAATAATATTTACAAATAAAAATGTGTAATAAAAAATAAATAAAGTTTTGTTATAAAACACAAATAAAAGCCATGCATTTTAATATACATTTTATAGCCAAGCATGCATTCGACAAACAACGAAAAAACTAATAAAATGCGTTTAAGCCTTAAGCGTTTAATGTTTGCTGTTTGATTGACACTTACCTTGTAATTAACATTCGCCCCCTTGCCGGGAGGTACGACACTACGTATAACATTACCCGTTAGTGTAACATACTCAAATGGTTTATCGCCATTATCAGATGAGATGATAGTCGATGGCATCGTAGCCATTGTTGTGGACATTTCGTTAGTAGCGTTGGTGGTCGTGCAGTTGCTGTTGCAGTTACTATTAATCGAATCTCTTATTTTATCTACTTGTGATGAACTAACTAGTATTGATGTTGATGCGTTCGGTGCAACAACCTGGCATGAATCAAATTTCAATTGATTATTTAAAGATGCGGCCAAAGCGGCCACACTTGTATTATTTACGGACGATGGTGTCGATAATGAAGGTGATATAAATGGTTTTGGGCTTTCGTTACTAATGTATGTTTTAATGTTATGATTTTTTGTTTCCAATTGTTGTTTTAATGTGCTATTGTTGCTATTGTTGCCATCAATAGTGTTGGTGTCATTGTGTTGTGTTAACAATTTATTTGAATATTCTTTCAAAAATTTATTATAGACTTTTTGTGTTATGGGTTGGGGTTGTTGTTGTTGTTGTTGATTATGTTCCTGTTGTTGTTGTTGTTGTTGTTGTTGTTGACCACCATAATTTTTATTATAGACATTTAATTCATACTCATTTTGTTTGTGCAGCAACTTTGAGTTGCTATTGTTGTGACGCTGTTTCATTGAATTTATGCATAAAGCATTGTCAGACTCAACGGTTAAAGGAGGTGGCGGAGGAGCTGGTGGCATTGAAATATAACTGGAACCATCAGCTAAACCACCACCATTACCATTACCACTACAGGCGCTGCCTGTGCCGCCTCCACCATAGCCTAACGATGATGAAGATGATGACGTTTGCCTTGAATGTATGGGTGAACTGCCAAAACGATCCAATGACAAAGTTGATGCTGTCGTTTCGTTATGCTGTTGCTGATTACAATTGTACGGTATAGGCGATAAGGACTGAGAGGAATTCGTGATATTGGAACCAGTGGATAGTGATGACAGACTACTGTGTGTACGTGTGTGATGATTGTGACGTTGTTGTTGCTGCTGTTGTTGCTGTTGTTCTGTTGTAATGTTTGCTGTATTGAGATAAGTTTGATTTTCGTATTGTTGCAATTGTGTCGGCGATGGTGGCGGTGGCAGAGGTAAGTCTACAATAGAATTGTCTTCATGCTGCTGCTTCAATATTATCAGCGAAAAATCGTAGGTGTACAGCGTTGTACAGGTTGGTACATGTTAGCAGATAGAGCAGAGCGTGTGTGGCACAAACAGAAGCAAGCGATAGCAAAAAAAAAATTTTTTTTTTTTTAAATTTTTTCATAAATTAATGCAAACAATAAATAATCGTTAGGATAAGCGTGTATGTCGAAGCTTAAGTATGAGGAATCGTGACGTTGCATCTTGGGTAGTCAGTCTAAAGTTTAATGAGCCTTGTAACATAGTCAATGTTAGTTAGTTAGCCCTCAATATCAGTTGAAATCAATTGACTGAATCTTGATGCTCAATATTGTTTAGTTTTTCTCTTAACCCATGATGTGTATTAAGAAATTCTTGAAAAATGCACAAAAGTGTAAAATTTTTGCATAAAATTTTCTGACGAACGAATGGTTTTTTTTGCTTTATAAATCACATAATAGTTATTCGTGACACCATTCAATATTTTTCGTTTCCTTTTCTTTTCGTTTTTTCTTCTTTTTTTTTTAAATGAAAAATAAATCAGAACAGATCTCTCAAATATTTAAATTAATTCCGTGTCAGTGCCAAGTTTTTTCAATTGCGGAAATCGATTCACCTGGCGTCTATTTGTCGCCATATTTGATTTATTTTAAAACGATTCTCAAAATTATGCCAAATGCCTTCAAAAAGATAACCAAACACCTCCGGTATTTGTTTCTAAACGCATTCTTGTGCTGATAACTTGATGGATTATAAATTAAAAGCACTTTCGCGCTTCGTTTTTTGGCAAAAATTTTTACTAAATATTCCCGAGTTTCTACAAAAGTTATTAGGTCAAGGTCACTAATTTTTAAATAGAAAAAAAAAATTTTTTTAATTTTTATTCAAAAAAAAAAAAAAAAACTATTTATAAAATCTCAAAAATTCTTCAAAAATCCAACATAGCCAACCAACAGAACAACAAAAATAATTTTCCGGTATTTTAGAAAATATTTCAAAATAAAATTCTAAAGGCAATTATGTAATAACATGAACACTTAGTGAAAATGATAAAAACCTAATAATTTGTTTGGTTCACAGTTTAATAATAATATTTTCCAAGTTCGTTTAAAACAGAATTCTTAATTAAGCGTAAAAATTTCAAAACAAAAAAAAAATACCCGACAAAATATTATAAATAAGAAACAAAGAACTCGGAGCACAATGCTTCGTTTTTATCAAGCGGTCGAACCGTTTTTACGTGAATTGTAATGAAACTAAGAAATCAAACTAAACGTATAGTGACAATAAATGCTATCCACAAGTATCTACCAAGAAAGTAGTGTTTACAAATAGTTCGACAACAGATAACTTCCGTTTAACGAAGTATTTAAAAATCAAATTCCATTAATCTAAAAAAAAAGAAGAACTCTATTAACGTTTCTGAGGTATGATTATCTTGAAAAATAAAACGACAAATTGTTCATAAATATGCTTTCTACTAAATTGTAAAATAAAAATAAATAGTAAATTATTTAAATAGTATCATGGCCGCATTATACAAAGTTAATCTTTATATATAAATGATTACACTTAGCCTTCGATTTACGTAGAACTTATTTTACACGATGCAAGTTCTAAACGATTTCCAAAAAACTATTTCCATAAATAATTATTTCATTTTTTAAGTAAAATTATGTCCGCATTATGCTAAGTTAACCTTTAGACATAGACGGATACACTTATTCCTCGATTTACGTAGAGTTTATTTCAAGCGATTTCATTTCGACACGAAATTCACAAAGAGAGTAACGCAAGAAGAAATGAAATGAAAGCTACTACTCCAATTGATAGTCATACGAATATTGAAAACTATACGATATTAAAAAAGCCACTTGGCAAGAATTTATTAGTTAATCCTGGCTAATTATTAAAATAAGTCTTAGAAACGGCATCGTTAGCACTCGCCAATTTTTTCCCCTCTTTTCAGATATCTTTGATTTCGCATGTAAACAAACATCACTCTTTCTTTCGAACCTCCTTATCTCTCACCTTTACTGAGCTCCACCCTATCTACAAATAAAGGAGGAATCATCTAAACAGCTGACGCAACATAAAAAAAAGAAACAAAAATTCCAACGCAAATTAGACTTCGTATTATATTCATTCGCTCTGTTATCATCGTAACATTAATTCTTCTACTTGTTTGGCAACATCTTAATTTCGGGAAATGCAATTCGGAACGCGAAACATTATTAATTTGTACGTAGAATGGCAGATAAAATTATTAAGATGATTTCATAAACGTCAGCGTTGCAATACATTGTACTTTTTACCCGAGTCAACATAGTGTGTTCTCAACTGATGACAATTAAATATGACTAAAAATTATAATGCAGTTACAGTGAAAGTAACAAAGATAGACTATTATGGATTACCTGTATCTGACCCTATTGCTTTTGTTTGAATTGTTACTGCCATTTTCTTTTCAAATTATGTTCTCATTGTTGCTGTTAAAGATCTGACGATCATTCCCTTACTTGCACGTATCTTGGTATTTTTTATGTCGGTTCCAATTTTTGAAACAAATAACAGAAATGGCCTGCGGTTCTGTGAAAATATTGATGATTTTGAGTTTTTCTTCATAGAATAGAGTTGAATCTAAGAGATTTCTCTGTAAGAATTTCTATACTGAAAATTTCGTTACTATTATATAATACAAGGATATCAGACCCAACAGCGAATAAACCTTAGTTGCATTAGGAAAATATTTTTGCAGTTAGTAATCGATTTTTTAATTACATTTAAAAATAAATTTATTTTTAAAAAAAGTTATTTTAAGATTCTTTTATTATTTTACTATTTTTTCTGTTCTGTTTTTTTTATATTATTAAAAGAGTAAATCGTGCGCTTTTTGCTTTATTTTTAAACGATGCGCTTAAAAGTATAACAACATTTACATAAACGATGTACGCTGTTTTTTAAGGACAGAATCTCACGTAATTCAGGGCATAAGTGTATTCGCTGATTTACTTATTATTAGTAAACAGGACATGTATACAATGTAAAGACAGATTTTCATTTATATGTTTTGAATTTATTTTATTTTTACTCTTCTAGAATAAATTTAAATTCTTGTTTTTTTTATCTTTTGAATAAATGATTGAAAATAAAAAAATATAATTCAAAGTATAAATAAACGTAGGAATAAGTATGAAATAGTCGACTCGGAAAATTTTTCTCGATTTCTCAAAATTATACTTTTAGTGAGTATGCAACGAAATGATAGTAAAGGAAAAAATCTTTGTATATAAATATCTTGAAAAAAGCAAAGAAAACCTTTAACTCAAAACTTTATTAAAGAGTTTCAATTTTAATGATTAACCATAAGTTAAATTTAACTAATGATTAAATTTAACAACAAGTTAACTTTAATCTGAATTCAAATTTAATGTAAAAATCAAATTTAATCATAAGTTAAAATTAATTTAATCTCAGTTTAGATTTAGTCTTAAGTTAAATTTATAAATTTAATCTAATCTTAGTCTCACATTAGACCAACTTACTGCATTATTGTAAGGTAGAACTCAATAAGCGGATTTCTTTGAATTTCTGTTCTTTATATTTACGTCAAATTTACCTTAACTCAAATTACTATTCTAATCTAGTAAGACGTTTCCAATTTAAGTTAGTGTTCTATTAAAGTAATTCGTCTATAATGTAATTTCTGCTGGACAAATTGCCGCGTACGTCCATGAAAGGAACATTATTTTATGATATGTAGAATAGATTTAATTTAAAGTTTAGCTTAGTCAGAGTTACTAAACTACTTGTGTGATTTTGACAAAACTGCGGTTTGCCAAGAAAAATAATTAAGTTAAGTAAGTGTAAGTTATTTGAAGTTATTACACGTAGAAGAATGTTGAATTTTAATAGATTCATAGATTGTTAAACTTCAAATTTTACTCAAGTTTAAGTTACTGTTGTAATACGGTTATGAAAAGATAATCGTATTATATCAAAAAGAAATTAATGTAAATAATACTTCTTTACCTTAAATTTTTATTAAAACATAAATCTTTTCATAGAGAGAGGAATGCTTATAAAAATCGTTGTTATATAAAACCTCCTTAAAATGATTGAAACTAAACTATAGTTAAAGTTAAAACACTTATATGATGGTAGTAGGAGCTATGTTGAATTTCGTGTAGGGTACTATTAAGTGAAATAAAAATAGAATAAAAATCGACAGCATGGGGCACACGTTGATAGAATAACAGCACACCTTTCTTGCTACGAACTATTTTATATGCACATGAGTGCATACTCTTTCAAATTGTTTACATGTATTCGGTATTCTGTATGTTAATCGGTGCATGTGACAAATTTAAAAGCAAATCAGTAAGAAAAAAAGGAAAAAAAAACGATTTAAATTTAGTTTTTTAAGATTGAAATAAAAATGTCGAGAAAATATAAATAAATAAATGAGATTTTATTTGAATGACTGTGCACAGGCAGCATTTGAAAAATTTAAATTTAATCAGTAAATCAAAACTCATTAACACACACATTATATGCATCGATTAAATCATAATCACATCATAAAAATTGAACAGGTGCATGACAGCAATGAAATGAAGCTTTCTATATAACGACAAACATAAATATCAAAACATTTGACTGCTCTTCATACATAAACGCACATACACATTTATATGTTAAGTATGTCATACATTATATTAAATAGCACTCGCGCATCCATCGCACTCCTTCAGCATCACTTAAGTCAATACACTTGTAAAACTAAATGAATTATAATAAAAAGCATTTTTTTTTCGTTTCTTTTTTGTTCTTGGACAGCAAAATAAACAATTTTTTTTTATTTACTTTTTCCTTTATTTTTATTTTTGTGAATATACGAACAGCCCTTATTTTGAAACCTGTTTTGTTGTTGTTGTTGTTTCTGTTTTCTTTATCTGACATTTATTTTGGAATTTTGTTTCGTTAGAAGGGTATTTGTTTTTGTAGGCCCTTAAGGGTATGCATTTATGAGAACATTTTGCGTTGGATACGTGTTCGTATTTACATTTCAAGAGAATTGAGCATTTTTACGCTTTACCCGACTGTTGGTATCGGAAATATGCTGATTTTATGAAACAGTTTGCAGATCTCGACACACATTAGAGATAAGACTAGAGTCTTCAAGTATCGATCTAAAATCATTAAAAAAGATATATTTTCGTTCTCTCGAATTCTTCGCTTTTCTTCTTCAATTTGTTTGGACAGACGAATAGAATGATACAAATACGTCTTTTGCGCTTTCTGAGCATAGGGCTTTGTAAAGATTCAGGAAGAGAGAGAGAGAGGAAGAGAGAGAGAGAGAGAGAGGTAAGGCGAGAGAGAGAGAGAAAGAGAGGTAAGGCGAGAGAGAGAGAGAGGTAAGACGAGAGAGAGAGGGAGAGGTAAGGCGAGAGAGAGATAGAGAGAGAGAGAAGGCGAGAGAGAGAGACAGAAAGAAAGAGAGACACAGAGAGGTAAGGCGAGAGAGACATAGAGAGAGGGAGAGGAGAGGGAGATATAGGGAGAGAGAGCGGGAGGACGAGAGGGGGAG